>OW388298.1:24509449-24672368 GCA_936450465.1 Gibbula magus | reverse complement strand
TATGGTACCCTGCAATAATTCTTTGTTTTGATGGAATTAGGTATTCTGCAATAATGCTCCGTTTTGAAGGAATTCGGTATCCTGCAATAATGCTCCGTTTTGAAGGAATTCTGTATTCTGCAATAATGCTCCGTTTTGATAGAATTCGGTATCCTGCAATAATGCTCCGTTTTGAAGTAATTCAGTATTCTGCAATAATGCTCCGTTTTGAAGTAATTCGGTATTCTGCAATAATGCTCCGTTTTGAAGGAATTAAGTATCCTGCAATGATGCTCCGTTTTGAAGGAATTCGTTATTCTGCAATAATGCTCCGTTTTGAAGGAATTCGGTATTCTGCAGTAATACTCCGTTTTGATGGAATTCGGTATCCTGCAATAATGCTCCGTTTTGAAGTAATTCGGTATTCTGCAATAATGCTCCGTTTTGAAGGAATTCGGTTTTCTGCAATAATGCTGTGTTTTGAAGGAATTCGGTATCCTGCAATGATGCTCCGTTTTGAAGGAATTCGGTATTCTGCAATAATGCTCCGTTTTGAAGGAATTCGGTATCCTGCAATAATGCTCCGTTTTGATGGAATTCGGTATTCTGCAATAATGCTCCGTTTTGAAGGAATATGATATTCTGCAATAATGCTCTGTTTTAAAGGAATATGGTATCCTGCAATAATGCTCCGTTTTGAAGGAATTTGGTATCCTGCAATAATGCTCCGTTTTGATGGAATTCGGTATTATGCAAAAATGCTCCGTTTTGAAGGAATTCGGTATTATGCAATAATGCTCCGTTTTGAAGGAATTCGGTATTCTGCAATAATGCTCCGTTTTGATGGAATTCGGTATTCTGCAATAATGCTCCGTTTTGATGGAATTCGGTATTCTGCAATAATGGTCCGTTTTGAAGGAATTCGGTATTCTGCAATAATGCTGCGTTTTGAAGGAATTCGGTGTCCTGCAATAATGCTCCGTTTTAAAGGAATATGGTATCCTGCAATAATGCTCCGTTTTGAAGGAATTTGGTATTTTGCAATAATGCTCCGTTTTGAAGGAATTTGGTATTCTGCAATAATGCTCCGTTATAAAGGAATTTGGTATTCGGCAATAATGCTCCGTTTTGAAAGAATTCTGTATTCTGCAATAATGCTCCGTTTTGAAGGAAATCGGTATTCTGCAATAATGTTGCGTTTTGAAGGAATATGGTATCCTGCAATAATGCTCCGTTTTGATGGAATTTGGTATTCTGCAATAATGCTGTGTTTTGAAGGAATATGGTATCCTGCAATAATGCTCTTATTTGAAGGAATTGTGTATCCTACAATAATGCTTTGTTTTGAAGGAATTCGGTATCCTGCAATAATGCTCCGTTTTGAAGGAATTCGGTATCCTGCAATAATGCTCCGTTTTGAAGGAATTCGGTATTCTGCAATAATGCTTCGTTTTGAAGGAATTCGGTATCCTGCAATAATGCTCCGTTTTGAAGGAATTTGGTATTCTGCAATAATGCTCCGTTTTGATTGAATTCGGTATCCTGCAATAATGCTCCGTTTTGAAGGAATTTGGTATTCTGCAATAATGCTCCGTTTTGAAGGAATTCGATATTCTGCAATAATGCTCCGTTTTGATTGAATTCGGTATCCTGCAATAATGCTCCGTTTTGAAGGAATTTGGTATTCTGCAATAATGCTCCGTTTTGAAGGAATTCGGTATTCTGCAATAATGCTCCGTTTTGAAGGAATATGGTATCCTGCAATAATGCTCCGTTTTGAAGGAATTTGGTATCCTGCAATAATGCTTTGTTTTGAAAGAATTCGGTATTCTCCAATAATGCTCTGTTTTGATGGAATTCGGTATTCTGCAATAATGTTATGTTTTAAAGGAATTTGGTATAACATAATATTCATGTTTATGTTTTACCATGTGTATGTTATTCTCCAAGATCAGATCCTTGGTTGATTTGATCACGCTACATAAAAGTCGTTAGAATGTCAGTTTCAATACATTTAAGCCAGGGTTAACTTTCCTGCCTATGTCTATATATTTTTAAGTTAAATGTTACTTACAGTAATATGTATCTTGTTCCACTGCGACTAGAAATGTTTGGAGTTAAATCCAACAATACAGTTTTGTAAAACGACTAGAACTTCGGATAACCTATACAATGACTTTCGTGAAATTTACATTTGTGTGGATGATGAATTTTGATTATTGTGATTTGTTTTTAATATGTAAACTTTGTTTATAAATAAATGACTAAACACATCTATCTCAAAAATTGTCATTTCTGAATTATCAACTTTGTTCTTATTTTTGTTTATTGTGATTTTGCTTTTAATAATTCAAATATGTGAACAATATGAAAGACGAATAGCAAATAAATTTACTTTTCGTCATTCATTTATCACTTCAGTACGACAGATGAATAGCAAATAAATTTGCTTTTCGTCATTCAAATATGTGAACAATATGAAAGACGAATAGCAAATAATTTTGCTTCATCATTCATTTATCACTTCAGTACAAAAGACGAATAGTAAATAAATTTGCTTTTCGTCATTCATTTATCACGTCGGTACGAAAGACGAATAGCAAATAAATTTGCTATTCGTCATTCGAATGACGAATGACGAATTATGAATAACAGTCTAATTTCTGGTTGCCTTACTGATCAGTGGATTTTGAGTGTCAACCAAATAGAATACTTGACATTAAATCAATCTTTTGTTTCAGTAGAAATGCCTACGTCCCACGCACAACATCAACTAATGAAACACGTAAATGGCGGGTTGATTGTGGTCAAATCATAATAATTTCGTTCATTCAAGGCATATTTAACATACCTAGAGATAAGTCATCATCCGGATAATGATCATTATCTCATCATTTATGTGCATAGATATATCTCTGAAATACTTATCATGTAAATCATTGTACAATTCACATTTATGATGAAAGTGAAATTCATTGTCAACCTAATTCAATTACATATCTTACACTACGAAATTCACATGGAATGCGATCTCGTCTACAAATCTGTTTAAAGATATGTAGCTCATCAATTCCTATCAGAGTAATTCTAAGCTTTGCTTCTCTAGATTTTACAGTTACAAGAAGGGTTTCCAAATCATACGTACATAAAATAGTTCCAACATGATACACTCAAACTTTATGTCCAACTTTAGGCGACATTATATAAGCCTGTTTTGATACATTTTCACTGGCATTTCCAGCAATCTAATCCAAACTCTGAATACTCTCATCTCTCCCATACTGGAAATTGATGCGTTAGGTATGTTTAACATGTAACATGAACCTTAAATGTTTACATTACCATCTATATGATGTTTACACTGGCTAAGTGACCTTGTATGATTGATGACAAAAGTGAAGCAACATCCCAGTTTGATGCCAATAAAGGTTAACTCGTAAAACCATATACTATCTAACAGAAACACTATTTTTTCTTTGAGTTGAATCCAGTTGTACATAGCTGTAAACATTCCCAATAATGAAACGACCTTTTCAAATATTAATAGTTCAAAAAATTGTTTCTCAGTCAGTGAAATTGTTTCTTGTAAAATGAAAAGATTTGTTTGGTGCAATGTCTAAAATACACTTATAATTGAACATGAATTTTAGTTTAAGTAAATAATTAATTACTCAATATCTACTTTATAGTTACGCAAATAGAACTGTGTTTGCAAAACTATACATAACTGCACATCATACATTGATTGTTTAAATCAAATCGTCAAACCCCCCAAACACTTCATAATGATAAATAGTTAGAACCAATTTATGGAGAGTTTGACATATGCATCGACTTACAAAATTAAATGTGAACATCACATATCATGATATAAGTTATCAGTCACAAATTATCATTATTATTCAAATATATCTCCGTCGAACAATATAGATGCATAGAAGTAAATAGTAATAAACATTCAACATATATAACGCTAATTAATCAAGATTAATATATAGCAATTTTTACGAATATACATCAAGTTAAACATACGTGAAATATGTTAAATAACTTGGTTTAAACCATATTTATTCATGTATTCTCAGCTACAGAGGGATCAACAAACAGGGTTCACCCTCTATACATGGCTCTCCCAAAAAGAACATTAAGCAGGATAATACAATCATAATTATCATCAAGATGTACACTGATGTAGAAAAGAACACAAAAAGTTGTTATTGATATAGAGAATCGTCTGCTTAGTGTAACCATTAACATAAAAGAAGCTGACACAGGGAACTGTGTGGCAAGTGTTAGGTCACGTTGTTTTTCAGGCGTAGAATAGATTTAACTAAGAATGGTATGACTCACTGCTCAGTAAAATGTTTATGTTTGAAGTCATAAGAAAATTAAAGATTTCCAGTAAAGCCTCGATGAAACGGACATTGTTGATACTGTTGTCCTGTTAATCAAGTTATGAGTGTTTACACTTGAAAATTCATCTAATTTAACTATTGCATAAATATCGTATGAATTTGTCCCGACATGTCTCTAATTACGCTCAGAATTATTTCGACTATTAATTGTATAATGTATTGCTAAGTAAAATCTATGTTTAAGGAGAAATCTCAACTTTAATGATTTCAAGTAGAATCTCGTTGAAAAAGACATTGTTATTTGACATTTAGCATGATACTTCATAAAGTCATCTAGTCATCGAATTTTATGTAACTGTCATATTGATTTCTTATAGGAAGTATGTCTCATTACGAGTAAAATAGATTTTAACTCACCATGGTAAGAATCATTGCTCACTAAAATGTAGATGTGTTTGGAGAAATAGGAAACGCAAAATTCCAGTAGAGGTTCAATGAAATGGACATTGTTTTTACTGTTGCCCAGTAATTCGTGTTTAAGCACTTGAGTCTTTACACTTGAAATAATTTGTTACAGGATGTGTGTCTCATCACAGACTCGTAACTTTAACTCGTAATCGTATGATTGTTTGCATAGTAAAATGTATATCTTTGTAGAAATAATAATTTTGTTAAGAACGTTGCTTAAATGGTCACCATACTTTGAAATGTCACTGTGAAACGTTGAAGGAGTTTGTTGATAAAATAAGAAACTTGTCATTCCGCAATATATGGCGTCAAGACTAGGTGACCTACGACTTTGCTTTTAAGTTACAGCTAAGCGAAATATGTTCATGATGTTCATGATGATACAATGTATATGTTATTACAAGAACAAAATAATGTGTATAGTCAATATGATTATTATATGCTACGGTCGGAGAACATCACTCGGTGAGACATAAATGTAATTAATGGTATGGTTGACAGGTGTTTCCTACAATGCACATATATCAGCATGCTTAATCTAAATGTTCAGTTCTCATAATTTGCTTTTGAAGCCGGCATATTATGTCCGTTGCAATGTCATTTTAGTGAGGCAGAAGGCTTATTATACAAAACTACATACATATAAGAGATATCTCTTCCCAATCTCATGTCAGATCCTGGCACTCTCAAAGGTATACTCTGGGTCACTTACAATCTGGTAAAACTTATCTCTGTGTGACAAACTGACAAAAAGAATAAGTTTCTTAATATATATCGTATAACATTCATATCTTTTCTCTTTATAAACGGGATGGAAACTTGAAATAATCATTTCATCTTCAACAAAGTTAAACCAGTTAGAGCTGTAACACTATCTTCCAGAAAGATGCACATTTGGAATCTCCTTCTCTCAACCTTGAGTCGCACAACCCCTACCTATACGTAACATTTGCGCTTCTGTGACCTCTGGGGAGGGGCTAATAAGTAGGGTTCGGTAAGTAAGTAAGTTAATTGAAATTGAAATAACTAAATATATTTGATTCTGTGTACACAAGTATGTGATCATTACAATTAATTCGAACTGTGTATTTTTCTGGAAAAATGAAAGAACAAACATATGAGTAAACCCTGGGTACGAGTGGTCTGTAAATAAACTGTAAATGTCAGCTTTACAATATTCTATTTAAACAAAACTTTTCAAATGGTTTTCATATTCTCCGCTATTTTGTTGTAAAGTTAATCAAAAGTTAAAACAGATGACAAGTATCAACAACAAGATCATAAATAAACCCGTCAGAACGTATTTCAGTTTCAACTCCTTGTAATAAATCTACCCAGCTTGAGTTTTTGTATCATGTTCCTGTAGTGAAACCTCAACTTGGTTTGTCCTTGGACGTCCTTGAGTCCGTTCATAGCAACAGTGTGTGAATTTTCTGAACATTACTTAGGGACACAATACTGTTGTAGAGGTTATATATAATCTACCAGAGATAAACCAAGTTAAGACACCTCTGTTATTAAAGTAACATGTTCCTACTTTTGTTTTCATAACAATATACCAACCGTTAAATATATTAAAGTTTAGTCCGGGCTTTTGATGATAATTGAAATATTTAATTTGAATAATATAAATATGATGTTATTATGGCTCTGTTCATTATATATGTTTAGAGGTTTGGATAGCAGTGAATCTGACTTCGTTCCATACTATCGATTACGTGTTTAGTGGTAAGTTAATGTTAACGTGGCATCGTTTCTCTAATGTTGATTAAATGTATATATAAACCAGTGTCCAATCACTATCTTACACATTCTTTAGTGGTAAGTTAATGTAAACGTGACGTCGTTTCTCTAATGTTGATTATGTATATATATATATATATATATATATCAGTGTCCAATCACTATCTTACACATTCTTTGTTTGGACACTGCTGAAGCAGGACAATTGTTTTAATCTGCTCTGTTTGTGTTCAATGATTATATCACTTTCAGAGAACATCTCATACTGTTCTGTGTTTCAAAAATATTTGTAAAACTTATTCAATGCAATGTATAATACTATTTTTACTTCACGAGATGATATATAAATGGTATTCGACGAGAAATGTCAAATGTTCTATTTATTAGATTTAACCAGTTATGTGTAGTCGAAAATGACGTAATTGCAATGAAAGGAGCATCCATGCTCCCCTTGCGTTATCAAGGTCATCTTATGACGTCATCATATTGTTATGTTGACGTCATACGATCGAAAAGTGTTCTTTCACGCAGTAGAATTACATGTTATTTCACTCAGTGAAAATACGGATTTTATTTTAACCGATAAATGCCGTATTTCACCACTGAGAATATAATGAACATCTATATTAACCTTTAAAAAGTGTATCATTTGATAAATGTTAAACACACCAAAATTAAGAATGATGATAGCAGAGTCAACTTATCGTTGCATAAAACTATTTCTGTCACTCATGTACGTATTACATGCAATAATATTATAAGGCAAGTATAAGGAGTTATACGGACAGTTACATTGCTCAAATTAATGTTACTCTTACATGGTATGGTATTGAGATTATACTACCAGTTATATTGTTTATGCGAATGGTAATCTTATATATTATATATAATATTGAACTATATTAACAGTAATGACTGATAACCATGGCTGTAAGAGCGTTTCCCATCAGTAAACCTACATCACAGAATGCGAGACTGTACACTTTGAACTTCCCCATCAGTAAACCTACATCACAGAATGAGAGAGACTGTACACTTTGCACTTCCCCATCAGTAAACCTACATCACAGAATGAGAGAGACTGTACACTTTGCACTTCCCCATCAGTAAACCTACATCACAGAATGAGAGAGACTGTACACTTTGAACTTCCCCATCAGTAAACCTACATCACAGAATGAGAGAGACTGTACACTTTGCACTTCCCCATCAGTAAACCTACATCACAGAATGAGAGAGACTGTACACTTTGAACTTCCCCATCAGTAAACCTACATCACAGAATGAGAGAGACTGTACACTTTGCACTTCCCCATCAGTAAACCTACATGTACATCACAGAATTAGAGAGATTGTACACTTTGCACTTCCCCATCAGTAAACCTACATCACAGAATGAGAGAGATTGTACACTTTGCACTTCCCCATCAGTAAACCTACATCACGGAATGAGAGAGACTGTACACTTTGCACTTCCCCATCAGTAAACCTACATCACAGAATGAGAGAGACTGTACACTTTGCACTTCCCTATCAGTAAACCTACATCACAGAATGAGAGAGACTGTACACTTTGCACTTCCCCATCAGTAAACCTACATCACAGAATGAGAGAGATTGTACACTTTGCACTTCCCCATCAGTAAACCTACATCACGGAATGAGAGAGACTGTACACTTTGCACTTCCCCATCAGTAAACCTACATCACAGAATGAGAGAGACTGTACACTTTGCACTTACCCATCAGTAAAACTACATCACAGAATGAGAGAGACTGTACACTTTGCACTTCCCCATAAGTCAACCTACATCGCAGAATGAGAGAGACTGTACACTTTGCACTTCCCCATCAGTAAACTTACATCACAGAATGAGAGAGACTGTACACTTTGCACTTCCCCATCAGTAAACCTACATCACAGAATGAGAGAGACTGTACACTTTGCACTTCCCCATCAGTAAACCTACATCACAGAATGAGAGAGACTGTACACTTTGCACTTCCCTATCAGTAAACCTACATCACAGAATGAGAGAGACTGTACACTTTTCACTTCCCCATCAGTAAACCTACATCACAGAATGAGAGAGACTGTACACTTTGCACTTCCCCATCAGTAAACCTATATCACAGAATGAGAGAGACTGTACACTTTGCACTTCCCCATCAGTAAACCTACATCACAGAATGAGAGAGACTGTACACTTTGCACTTCCCCATCAGTAAACCTACATCACAGAATGAGAGAGACTGTACACTTTGCACTTCCCCATCAGTAAACCTACATCACAGAATGAGAGAGACTGTACACTTTGCACTTCCCCATCAGTAAACCTACATCACAGAATGAGAGAGACTGTACACTTTGCACTGTGAATGCTGATGTTGGCACAATCACCGTCATCAGTTGAACTTACACGTTTCAAGAAGTTGTATTAACATACTATCAAATCTATTTCCTTAATAATAACAAATAATGATATACGATATCTGCAAAATTATCACAAATCATGTTTAGTCTCGATGATAACATAAAATGACGGAACAGATTATGTATAGATCTGACTTATATCAAAACAGGTATACCATTCGTCTTCTAATTTATTTGCACGAAGCTGCTGCTATTTATCTGGAATGTATAAAAGTCAGCTACATATCCTAGATGACATTATATGATGTATACTTTGGTTTAGTACATAGTTTAAACATGTGTAACCAGCAAGGGATGTGGTTCGGTAAAGACATAAAGTGGTTTCCTTTTCAAAAGGAGAATAACAATGAAGACAAAATATAAAATAAACTAAACATATACATTAAGTGTTTCCTTTTCTCTTGGCGAACATGTCACTAGATTAAAATAAATAATGGGCTACTTAACCTTTAGGATCACAAATAATAAGCACACAACCTTGCTATATCCAAAACACAGGAACCACACTCAATAAATAGTGCGCTTCTTAACGTTTTCCTCGTAATGTACATCCACATTACACACATAAGACATATAAAACAGTCACACGAACTAGAATAAATAAATGATGTATTACATATATTGTCTCTAGATGGCAGACATGTCATCCATTGATCACTTGTAGGACCAACTTGACAGGCGATGTCGGAGTCAACGTAACCCGCCAACCAACCGACAACAGGTTGCTTAAGCTCTCATCAGACACACTGTTGCAATGTCTGAGATGGACACACTCGGTATTAGAGACTCAAATATTGGCACCTCTATAATATGAAATTTCCTTTTTAATCCCACAAGGTTTTCATCACAACATGTGTACATAAAATTGTTCAAACGTTCTTCTGTCATACCTTATACTTACCTAAATGATGTATTAATGTAATATCACTTTCAAACTTCTCATTGACTGTGTTACATTAAATATATATGTATGTGGAGATTTTGGTAAATATATTGTAACGTTCCCATACTGTTGATGCTGTTTTTTGGTTGAAGACGGAGCTTGTATGGCAATTCATACACTGTGTATTATATTAACCATAAACTCTGAGTATAAGACAACATCAAAATGACGATTGTGTTTAATGGATACACGACAGAAAATATAAGGTTTTATTGATTTTCATTATTTGCTGAACTGGAAAACCTAAAACTTCAAATGCATTAATTACTGAATATGCTACCAAACTTATCAACAGCTCAAACATTACATCTTACTTTTCATTTGAAGATTATCCTCAGAACCGGCTGTTCTAAGTTTAATTCCAACTTGAACACGAACCTTTATTATTCAATGTTACAGATGGAACCAACATTGATTGTATTTGAGTCTCCGTTTATATGACGTAAAATATGCACAGATAAGAGGTAAACTCCACAATAAATCTAATCAAGAGAGAGTACCGTTGTTCAACATATTCATAATGAACCATGACAGAAATTATAATGAACGAATAAGGTTGACCAACAAATGAATTAGATTTACCTTATTCCAAAATGATGTACTTTGTCCTTACGCATATACACCTTCCGTGACTGCACAACAGGTAGGAGCCAGGTAAACACTGATATCGAGGTACAACAATTAATGATCTCCACACCGGGGGCTGTTGTTAGTTTAGTTTGTTGAAATAAAGATTAACAGGTACTTACATCTATATCGATAACAGCGTCGATAACACTTCAAATCGTTTAAAGTTAGTAAAAACTGAATATTTATCAGATGACTTTGAATAGCACACTTGGTATATATTTCAAAAGTTTTTAATCTGAAATACGACTCATTGAATATTTGAATACTTCGGTACTACAGTATCTGAAATGTGACTCGGTGAACATTTGAATATTTGGGTATTACAGTATTTGGAAGAATATTCTATGACTATTTGAATACTATTCTATTATTGAAAAGAAGACTAGTGAGTATTTGAGTACTAGAGCATTAACTTATTTGGAATATGGCTCTATGAATAATTGAATACTTGAATACTTGGGTATTACAGTATTGGAAATGAGGCTGGGTGAATATTTGAATACAAAAGTAGATATTTCCAGGAGTATTACTCGAGAATCGTCCACGTCATACTGAATGCACTCGACTGATCCTTGAGGAAAGTGTTTATAGGAGAAAATACTATGTTTTGTTTATGGCCACTTCAATGCAGGTAAAAAGTATTGAAACGAGTCCAACCTGTAGTGATTACTTCAGATCTAGGATACGCTACAATACGCAGTAAAGCGATATTAAGACGTGCACATACCTGCAGAGAGAGAGAGAGACATAGATTGAGTTGAGAATAATATTTAGGAAGAATATTACTTAATGATTGATAGGCAATGGGCAGTTTCTTTGTGCACAAATTAAAGATATGGTTACATGTTGGTTTATACTGAAGTTATTCTGTGTGGTTTAGATTCGAACATTTGGTGTATTTAGTCAAACTCAAACTCAAACTCAAACTCTTTATTCTCTAGAAACCGCCAACGGCGGTACATGAGAAAGACATATTATACATTTTACATAATATACATGATAACAGCTTATACTTCATTTTCTAAATACATTAAATATATGATTTAGAAATTTGGATAGG
Source organism: Gibbula magus (assembly GCA_936450465.1). Taxonomy (NCBI): domain Eukaryota; kingdom Metazoa; phylum Mollusca; class Gastropoda; order Trochida; family Trochidae; genus Gibbula; species Gibbula magus. The sequence goes on along the minus strand of OW388298.1, from coordinate 24,660,756 downwards.
CTTTTCAGATCCCTAGTGCTGGTGGCTGTTAAAAGTTTTTTAAAGATGGACATGTTTGGACAATTTAGATATTTGGGGTTCAGAGATTGTCGGTGTTGGAGAAAAGTTTCACATCTAAATAAGTAGTGAAACTCGTCTCCAACAGCATTAGAATCACAGAGTGGACATGTTCGGTCTTCTCGTGGAATACTCAACCATCGGCCTGTCTCAATAGGTAAATGGTGATTAGCTGTTCTTAATTTCAAAATTGGATAATGTATGCCTTTTGGAAGGAGGAGATATTTTTCGAAACTAGGTTCGGATTTAAAATATTTATAATAACTGCCCTTTGAGCTTATGACCACTTGGGATCTCCAATTTTGAAAGAACTGTGATCTGTAAATGTTTTCCACCATTGAGACAAGCTAAGGCGTTGAACATACCGACGGATTTAAAAATACATAAGACAGGCCACAGATATATAGGAAATTTGTCACAAAACATAACCATGGGATTTTTCTTGTATTGTCAGAGATATTGTTAATGCAGTTATATATAATCTGGGAGGGTTTCCATTGTATGTTGTCAGAGGCTTATTTATGCCAATGTGAAATAAATCGTTTATAGATTTTGATGCTTAGCGGTTCTCTTCCAAATTCCCAGTAAGGCATAAAATTAGGAGTGCTATTTTTCAAGCCGGAAGCCAATTTAAGAAATTTCAAGTGTACTCTTTCTAAAATTTCTAATTTCTCATAACCCCATATCTCTGAACCATACAAGAGAATCGGAACAATCATAACATCAAATGCATCTAAAAGGCAATCTAGAGGTAAATTAACATTCCTTGGTGTTATATTTAGTGTTGCTTGCAAAATAGTATGACAGAGAATTAGTATATCACTTTCGTTCTTTAGTTGTGTGTTTCCTTAGTTCAATGTCTGCATTTGCTTCCATGCATGTATCGGGACTTGTTCCGTGTCGGTTTAACTGTTTCAGCTTCTCGAGGAATAATTATTTGTCTTGTTTTGATGTAGTGATTGGTTCGATACATATGATTGGAAGGTGTGATTAGTTAGCTTTGATTAAGCCGAGATACATCTGAACACGTTTGTTTGATTTGTTGTAAGTCGTGAAGTGCTGTGATGGTTTGTTCTTGATACAGACTGATATTGAAATTAATGAGTGCACCATCATTTGTAAATTAAATATTCGTGGTCATTGGTTTCCTCAATAAATTATACAATAGTTTTCCAGTAATAACATATATTTTATTGTGTTTAGGTCGCATCAATGTTGCTTATTCCCTATAGCTTTTAATCTGCTGACCTCAAGTCCAAGAGAATTAATAATTTACTATAATGCAACAATAATGTATTGTATGAATCTACTCTAAGAACTAATGATAAACAACACATGTGAATAAACCAAATGTCCTTAAGTGATAACCCTTATAACTAATATAAATTGGTTCTGATAACCTCACAATTCTTCAGGTGATAAACCTTTTAACTAATATAAATTGGTTCTGATAACCTCACAATTCTTCAGGTGATACACCTGTCAACCAGGGGACAAATCTAACAATAATTATAAAGAGGGATATGATCCGAGTAAGCCGAGTCATATAATGTATATGGATGATAACAACGTTAACCTTTATGGTTGGGCTACGAGTCACTATCTACCTACATGGGGGTTTAAAGGGGCAGTATCACGTTTTTTCACTCAAATAAGTCGATGAAATGTATTTGAAAAATAATTTCGCCAATCGTAAAATACCCTTTTCTTTTCGTAAAATCAAGTTATATATGAGTGTACATGGCTAAGAAAAGCCATTGGAATCATTTTTGTCATTCGAAATAATCAAATGTGTTCACAATAAAATGGCCGCCATGCACTTTTTGCTTTATACTCAACACCGTTATTACTACTATTGATAACTGCTTTGTGTAATAAGATGTTATACCCTCTAAAATAAATTTAAATGGCACAAACTTTCATTAGAGATAAGAAATTTTTAAAAATAAATTTTGCAAAAAACGTGCTACTGCCCCTTTAAGTGAGTGAAGTATAACTTTGACATTTTAAAAGTGCCTAAAAATTTGAAGGGATATATCACAGGACAAAAATAGGTGGAATCCACTTGCTAGATCCTTCCGGATTCTCCCGGATAAAATTGAGTATATGAGTATATTACATTTCTAGAAACAGTTAATAAATAATTCTTATTATAATAACATGAACAAATATATGGAAATAGATGAGCAGTTTTATACACTAACACATACTCTTTGCTACTAGAAATACAAACAGATGATGTTAACGAAGACATGAAGGAAACCATTGACTCGTACGATACCAACGATTTTGATTTTTAAAAAAACAGACTACACAGTGTACAACATAAACATTTTTTAGGTAGGATGAAGAATGGACCTGGAGTACCTATCTGTATATGTGCGATATAGGCCGAATATGTATTGTATACACATATTCTAAAACGATTTAAGAAAGCTAAAGAAAGTAACAAGTACAGAATTATATTTACTTTGAACAATATAAGTGGAGGACATAATATGTACGCAATGAGAATAAATAATTCTTCCTTGTGTCCATTAGACACACAAAGATGGATTAAATATGATGATGTACATACATATTCATATGGTTTTGTCCTCACACACATGATGTGCTGAAATTGATTTTTGAAAATTGTTTTATAACAGAATATATCACATTTTAGTTGAAACTTGTTGCATTATGTAATTCAAGTAAGAGTAAATATTATTGTCATAAAATACCTTCCTAGACTCGTTGACGTCTCATTCGTACAAATGAAGGATGTCAAACACGAGATCTAACTAATGATAATTCAGCTATTTTACATTCAGGACTACCATTCTGAAAGTGTAAAAGTTGACAGCCCCCAAGACTGAATGCCTTAGAATACATGCTAATTTGATAGAAAACTACAATCAGTTGTGCTATTGCAGACAGTGTTGTCCCAATGCACTAGCATTGTGATTATTTTTTCAATTATTGTATAATTATGTATCTTGTTGGTCGAATATATCAATATATTTACCAAAATTGTAATCATTGTATTGTTCTCAGTGTCGGCGGGTAGTGTCTGACTCTGAGGGCTTGCTACTCTAAGGAAGGGTAGATATTATAACACAGGACAGCGCAACGTTAGTTGATAAGTTGTTGTGACATTCAGTGCTCAGTTTCGGCGGGTGGTATCTGACTCTGAGGGCGTGCTACTCTAAGGGAGTGAATATATTATAACACAGGACAGCAGAACGTTAGTTGATAAGTCGTTGTGACTTTCAGTTCTCAGTGTCGGTGGCGGGTGCCTGGCTCTGAGGGTGTGCTATTCAAAGTAAGGGGAGAAGATATGTTACAACACAAGACGGCATAACGTAAGTTGATAGGTTTTTTGGGACATTCTGTGTTGGTGTCTGACTCTGAGGGTGTGCTACTCTAAGGGAAAAAGTTAATTGTGTTATAACAGTTTGTTATTATTTGATCCTGACCACTTTCAAATCTGTATGTGACGAAATTGTTGTTTTCATCTACGAATTATGAAATATAAACTAAGAATTGGGAAATGCCTAACAACAGAGCCGACGAATCTATAAAAAGTTCATAAAACTCGCCGGTCTCTGCATGATGGCTTGCGTTTACGTTATGTAACCAGGCGAGAAGAGCACGATCTGCACGTGCACGATGTCTATTTCCAAACCCATCAATGTCAGGTTTAGACAGACGGGGCAGTTTTATAGAGAAGTTTTCTGCTGCTTCCGTTAGGAGTTAGAAAGGAGTTGGAAAACAGTTTATTAATTAAATGTTGACCTTGTGTTACCTTTTTATCTTTATCTATTATTTATTCAACACACAAATTCAAAATGTATATGTATTGTTGTATATTAGATAAAAATGAATAAAAAATTGCATTAATGGAGTTTTTAGTATAAATGTATTTAAGAGAGAGAGTCCAGGAACGTGTCTGTTTGTTCGTCATTCAGTTTGTCCCTCCGACTGTGTACATGTCTGTCCCTAACTTAAGTTCCCATTATGAAATTCTTTGTTAATAGTGGAGTTTAAGTATTATGTTGAATTTGCTTTGTATTCATAACATTATATAGTTAATGCATTGCGCATTTAATTATTAAAAAATTAAATAAAATTGTTTTTAAAAAAATCACTAGAAATATAGAAATATTATTAGTGTCTATTTACTCCAACTGATCATACTCCAGTGTCAGTTCGAGGCAATAGTGTACACAATGCCCAACACTGTATCCTGATAACCTCTCGTAGGTATTTGGTAGCACAGGGGCGTGTATCGCTTAGAAACAGCGATTAAAAGATATATACCTATATATTATATATTTTTATAATTTGCAGTGGAAATACATACTTCCTTACTCGTGGCATAACTCGTGCCAGTATCAATCATTGTGTAATGTAAGACTGGCAGCAGCATTCCTTTCACTTTTATGTGCTGACACAGCGGAGTGCTACATCTGAAATGCAAAATAGTCTCTGATTTCCCTGCATGGAGACATTAAGACAATTTGGCAAACCTTATAAAAGCCGATGATGGAGACTGGCGCGAGTTATGTATGATGGAGGGGTGTTGTGGAATATATAACATTTGCAAGGTGAATATGCATCAGATAAGTACAAATAGCAGAGCAGGGATATGTACTATTGCAGGTAGTGAGATCACATATATCACATACATCACATATATATACACATATATATACACACCCACACTTTTACAGTAAATGCATTGCTCATATGTGTCCATGTTATTTTGTTCAAGTCATTACATATACCCAACTATTATTTAAGCACCACCTCACTTCATATTTATCCAACACAGTATCACAGAATGGTTCACTAGTTCAAGCTTATGTCCGCAGGTTTCACTGTAATGCATAGCCACAATTTCTCCCTGCGATAATATTAAATGTAGATGTTTATCTCAAAATAAGGCTAGTAAGGAACAGGCCACACCTTAAGCTACTTGTTAATTTCTATCATGTGAAAATCTGATGGACAGATTCATTTACATTCTCTTCTACGTGGGTGAATCATTTTTTACCACATAACCTCTGTCACAAGTGGAGCTCTTTACCGGTTTGCAATATCGAATCATGATTGGTTGTAATCAAAATATTATAAGAATACACATGAGCAATCGAAAGTCTCTTCTGTTTGACATTACATCCGGGTAAGTGACATCTTCATTCTCTCTAATTAATGAACACTACAATTCGTTTACAGTTTGGATATATTGCGAATAAGAACATGCTGATGTTGCTTAGTTATTAACATACTAACAACACCCAATCTAAAATCAAATTAAAGAAAATGTGGAAGGAAGTGTTAAAGCAGTAACTGATCTATACCAGACTGCAGCAGATAAATTCAAGAAAGTCTATAACAACTCTGTATCAGTGACTTCCAAACAGCCCCCCTGGTGGGATCTTGAGTTAGAGGTTATCAAGCAAAAGAAATACGCAGCTCTAAGAGCACATAGATCAAGAGGAGAACACATTGACAACTATATCCTTCACAAGAAACTATTTAAATATAAATTTCAACTTAAGAAAGACTTATATTTTCAAGAACGAAGGAAAATACTCAGTGACTCAAGTAAAGACCCTAAACAATTCTGGGGTGTATTGAAATCAAATTCAGTTTCTAGCTCAGATACCCAAAATATTCCTGTGAATGAATGGTATGCTCACTTTAGAAATCTACTGCAATGTGGATCTGTTGATGGTTTTCTTGATGAGACATTGGGTGAGGATATAACTGACAATATTGAATCACAGCTGAATGATAAATTTTCAGAACATGAAGTATACTCAAGTCTACAAAATATCAAAAGTGGCAAATCAGCAGGGCCATATGGGATAGCTGGTGATTTGTTCAAGGCAACCAAATATTATATCACACCACTATTAACTACTTGGGAAAAGAGTATCATCTGCCCCTTGCATAAATCTGGTAATAAACTGGACCCAAATAACTTCAGAGGAATTTCATTGATCAACACAATGTGTAAAATCCTTACCTCAATAATCAACAATAGATTACAGCAATGGTGTGAAGATAATAATAGTATCTCAGAGTCACAAGCAGGTTTTAGACATGGTTATTCAACCACTGATATATATACATTGCAAGATATGGTCACCAAGCATCTGTCAAAGAAGAAGGGGAGATTTTATTGTCTGTTTATTGACTTTACCAAAGCCTTTGACTGCATCAATCATCAAATATTGTTCAAGAGTCTTATGAGCATAGGTGTGAAGGGGACATTTATTAAATGTATCATCAAGATGTATTCATCCCTGAGTGCATGTGTAAGAACTAATACTGGATTATCATCTTATCTTAACTGTAATGTTGGCACAAGGCAAGGATGTATCTTAAGTCCCCAAATTTTCATCATTTTTATAAATCAATTATCTCAAATGCTTGAGAATGATGGTGGAAGAGGTATAATTATATCTTCACAAATCAATGATGTCTATTCTCTAATGTTTACTGATGATGTCTCACCTGTATATGACAGTGCTATGCAACTTCAAAAGAAAATCAATGTTGTCCAAAAGTTTTGTGCACATACAGGAATGAAGGTGAATCTGAATAAGACTAAAATAATGGTATTTCGCAATGGAGGTCCTCTTATGGACTATGAGAAGTGGTTTTTAAATGGAACACAGATAGAAGTTGTAAACATGTATAGATACCTAGGTATTGTACTTACTCCAAAGTTATCATGGACAAAAGCAAAATCATGTCTATCATCACAAGCGAGGAAGGCTATATTTTCTATCAATACTTATCAAAAGCTCTTTGGATACATCAATCATTATGAACTTTTCAAGATATTTGACTCTATGGTTGCACCAATACTATGTTACGGTTCAGAAATATGGGGAACTAGTTACTGTAAAATTATTGAAAGTGTGCATACAAAACATTTCTGTTTCGTACAACTACCAACAACAATATGGTTCTTGGAGAGTGTAGGAGAGTTCCCCTCCAATTTCAATACCTCTCCAGATCACTCAAGTACTGGTGCAGACTGATGCACATGCCACGAAACAGACTTCCTTATCAAGCGTATCAAATGATGAAAACTTTGGATGATAACGGTAAAACATCGTTGGCTTCTCATATAAGGATGGTATTATTTCAATATGGATTCGGCTTCTTATGGATTTCACAAGACATTGGCTGTATTGCAACATTCATGAATTTGTTTAAACAGAGATTGTATGACTGCTTCAACCAGGATTGGCACGCATCACTTCTTTCATCAGCCAAATGTATTTATTATTCACAATTCAAAGCATTACTCAGAGTTGAACCATATCTAACCAGTGAATTGCTACTAAGCCAGCGGAAAATCATAACTCAGTTTCGATGCTGTAACTTCAGACTTGCAGTGGAATGTGGTCGACATACAAACACCCCATATAATGATCGTGTTTGCCTCTATTGTCACTCAGTTGGCCTGAACTACATTGAAGACGAATTTCATGTGCTTTTAATATGTTATAAATATTCCCAACAAAGAAATGACTGTTTTCCAAATTATCTGACTCAACCACCGACAACTGAAACTTTCCTTCGATTGATGTCATCGGACAATATCCTAATTTCAAAATCCTTGAGTAACTATCTCACACAAGTTTGCCGCATTAGAAACATTAAGATAAAACAGTAAACTTATCCCAGCATGTATATTTATAAATTATTTTGTAATGTGTATGTATTATGGGCCAAAGGCCTAAACTATTGAATAAATATGTCTGTCTGTCAATCTAGATGGTCATTTTCCTAGATGTAATGTCGACTATAAACACGTGTATGCACGGATAAATTTGAATTGTAGACGGATTCTTAAACTTAAGGGATTTGACAACTTCCCGAAATCGTTGTATAAACAGAACATTACAACTAAAACGAACAATCTCGCCCATGCATATGAATCATTCTAGAAGTTGGTGTTATAGAGAAGAAAATGATATTTATGCATGATCAGCTTCTTTATTCAATATTGTCAATATATTGTCAAGATACAGTATGTCAAGATGTTTGATCATGGTACAATGATCTTTACTGAAACTTTGCCATTTTTAAATAAAAAAGTTGATCATTCATAAATATCCTTGATCTGTCTATACATATGGTGCTAGTAGGTTAACCACTTCTTTACTGTGGGGTGGTTCATTCATCTTTTACCCAAAGTTTGTGGGTGTGAATATACTTTACATATCCACGCTTGATATATACTTGTTGTATACTTATATGAGACAAATAGACCTCGGACAAACCTGGGACATATATGAGACAAATAGACCTCGGACAAACCTGGGACATATATGAGACAAATAGACCTCGGACAAACCTCGGACGTACATGAGAAGTTTCACTAGGGCGAGAATTTTAAAAACAATTAGGTCGAAGTCGTTTTATTATTCATTTACACACTATCATGGTCGATTCATATAAATTGTACAATAAACTTATGGAAAGACAGGGTTGAAAAGATCTGAACATTATCTGAGAGAGTTATCTCGTAGTGATGAACAAGTCAGAGCAATATGACCACATCTGAGTTGTAATGAAACTTTTTTTGGAAACTTTCTATTCACTGAAGGCTACAAGGTACCTTAATGAGGTTTACAAGAGTTGATATAATATGAATATATGGACAACGCATTATCTAAATTTACTTAAGATGTGGCGGCAGAATATGGACAATTTCATTAGAGTATGGACATTTTTTGTTTGAAATAAAGAAATCATATTGAGGGCTTTGTAGTGTGTTTTTTTAAAATAAACTTTTCCCTTAAGACACGAGGGTGAGATTTTATTTATCATTCAAAATCATACTTCAACAAGTATTAGCAAAAGAATGAACACAAAACTGCCATTGAACTTCTTAAGCAGTGACCTCAATGAGGTTATAGCATTGTGACGTCATCAGCATTATGGCGTCATAGCATTGTTACGTCATCAATTTTGTGACGTCATAGCATTGTTAGTAGTGTTCTCAGTGATGTCAAAGCCTTGTGATGTCATTAACTGATGATGTAATAGACAAGCGATATCTACTGTGGGAACCAGTTTTGGATGATAAATCAAGTTACAAGACATTAAGACAGTTAGTGTCTGAGTTATGAGTGGCTCGAGACAAAGCAAAATTATTTCACGAGTGATATAAACTTGATATGAAAGAGGAAGCTTGTTAGATATGTAGTGGATACTAAACGACCTTCTATTTAATACCATTTTTATTAAACAAGTTAATGATTTTGTATAAAACGAGCGAAACCAAATCATTCACGAGTTTAATAAAAATGGTATTAAATAAAGGGAAGTTTAGTATTCTGTTTATTACTCGCCCACCTATAATCCAGCGAAATAGCCAACATGGCTCTGAAACTATGATACCCGCAAGTCCGATACCGTTGTGACGACATTACTCCCATTGTGATGTCATAACCGCAACCTATTGTGACGTAATACATGCGGCGTGTTTACACTAGTTTAATATTGCCGTATACATATTACACTGCAGTATCTTACACGGGCGTGTAATAACCTATAAATAGCTAACGCCTATGATGCAATATTGATAACGCTGTCAGTTTTCAACTAAATGGAGAAATGTATGTGCACCCTATCTCTCAGAAAAGGGTGCACCCTTGTCTTAAATAAAGCTTCAATGGTCATTTAAAACAAATTCACATTAAAAGGAGGGGGCAACCCCAAAACCCCCTCTTTATCCGCCCCCTGATGTTTCTGCTCTCTACTGTAGGTGCGGTGCTGGGCGCTGTCCTGATGGAGGGATTCTACGTGATATTCGACAGGCAGAACAAGAGGATGGGCTTCGCTGAGACGACCTGTGAACCTCGCGATCCGCACCTCGCCGCCGCAGACACATACTGACTGGTCCTCACGTGCATAGAGGTGTGGAATCCAACTTCTTCTTTCTCCTTGTTTGATATCTGGATTGTTCATGAGAACTGATGTTGGTGGATTTCAACTATAAACTGACGTGGGCAGTTCAAGTAATGTACAGGGACAGTTCAAGTAATGTACAGGGGCAGTTCAAGTAATGTACAGAGGCAGTTCAAGTAATGTACAGGGGCAGTTCAAGTAATGCACAGAGGCAGTTCAAGTAGTGTACAGGGACAGTTCAAGTAATGTACAGGGGCATTTCAAATAATGTACAGGGCAGTTCAAGTAATGCACAGAGGCAGTTCAAGTAATGTACAGGGACAGTTCAAGTAATGTACAGGGACAGTTCAAGTAATGTACAGAGACAGTTCAAGTAATGTACAGAGGCAGTTCAAGTAATGTACAGGGACAGTTCAAGTAATGTACAGGGGCAGTTCAAGTAATGTACAGGGACAGTTCAAGTAATGTACAGGGGCAGTTCAAGTAATGCACAGAGGCAGTTCAAGTAATGTACAGGGACAGTTCAAGTAATGTACAGGGACAGTTCAAGTAATGTACAGGGACAGTTCAAGTAATGTACAGGGGCAGTTCAAGTAATGTACAGGGACAGTTCAAGTAATGTACAGGGGCAGTTCAAGTAATGTACAGGGGCAGTTCTAGTAATGTACAGGGGCAGTTCAAGTAGTGTACAGGGACAGTTCAAGTAATGTACAGGGGCATATCAAATAATGTACAGGGCAGTTCAAGTAATGCACAAAGGCAGTTTAAGTAATGTACAGGGGCAGTTCAAGTAATGTACAGGGGCCAGTTCAAGTAATGTACAGGGGCAGTTCAAGTAATGTACAGGGGCAGTTCAAGTAATATACAGGGGCAATTCAAGTAATGTACAGGGGCAGTTCGAGTAATGTACAGGGGCAGTTCAAGTAATGTACAGGGGCAGTTCAAGTAATGTACAGGGGCAGTCCTAGTAATGTACAGGAGCAGTTCAAGTAATGTACAGGGACAGTTCAATTAATGGACAGGGGCATTTCAAATTATGTACAGGGCAGTTCAAGTAATGTACAGAGGCAGTTTAAGTAATGTACAGGGGCAGTTCAAGTAATGTACAGAGGCAGTTCAAGTAATGTACAGGGGCATTTCAAGTAATGTACAGGGGAAGTTCAAGTAATGTACAGGGGCAGTTCAAGTAATGTACAGGGGCAGTTCAAGTAATGTACAGAGACAGTTCAAGTAATGTACAGGGGCAGTTCAAGTAATGTACAGGGACAGTTCAAGTAATGTACATGGGCAGTTCTAGTAATACAGGGGCAGTTCTAGTAATGTACAGGGACAGTTCAAGTAATGTACAGAGGCAGTTCAAGTAATGTACAGAGGCAGTTCAAGTAATGTACAGACGCAGTTCAAGTAATGTACAGGTGCAGTTCTAGTAGTGTACAGGGGCAGTTCAAGTAATGTACAGAGGCAGTTCTAGTAATGTACAGGGGCAGTTCTAGTAATATACAGAGGCAGTTCTAGTAATGTACAGGGGCAGTTCTAGTAATGTACAGGGGCAGTTTTAGTAATGTACAGGGGCAGTCATAGTAATACACAGGGGCAGTTCAAGTAAGGTACAGGGGCAGTTCAAGTAATGTACAGAGGCAGTTCAAGTAATGTACAGGGGCAGTTCAAGTAATGTACAGGGGCAGTCATAGTAATACACAGGGGCAGTTCAAGTAAGGTACGGGGGCAGTTCAAGTAATGTACAGGGGCAGTTCAAGTAATGTACAGGGACAGTTCAAGTAATGTACAGGGGCAGTCATAGTAATACACAGGGGCAGTTCAAGTAAGGTACAGGGGCAGTTCAAGTAATGTACAGAGGCAGTTCAAGTAATGTACAGGGGCAGCTCAAGTAATGTACAGGGGCAGCTCAAGTAATGTACAGGGCAGTTTAAGTAATGCACAGAGGCAGTTCAAGTAATGTACAGGGGCAGCTCAAGTAATGTACAGAGACAGTTCAAGTAATGTACAGGGGCAGTTCGAGTAATGTACAGGGGCAGTTCAAGTAATGTACAGGGGCAGTTCAAGTAATGTACAGGGACAGTTCAAGTAATGTACAGGGGCAGTTCAAGTAATGTACAGGGGCAGTCCTAGTAATGTACAGGAGCAGTTCAAGTAATGTACAGGTGCAGTTCTAGTATTGTACAGGGGCAGTTCAAGTAATGTACAGGGACAGTTCAGGTTATGTACAGGGGCAGTTCAAGTAATGTACAGGGGCAGTCCTAGTAATGTACAGGAGCAGTTCAAGTAATGTACAGAGGCAGTTCAAGTAATGTACAGAGGCAGTTCAAGTAATGTACAGGGGCATTTCAAGTAATGTACAGGTGCAGTTCTAGTATTGTACAGGGGCAGTTCAAGTAATGTACAGAGGCAGTTCTAGTAATGTACAGGGGCAGTTCTAGTAATATACAGAGGCAGTTCTAGTAATGTACAGGGGCAGTTCTAGTAATGTACAGGGGCAGTTTTAGTAATGTACAGGGGCAGTTCAAGTAATGTACAGGGGCAGTTCAAGTTATGTACAGGGGCAGTTCAAGTAATGTACAGGGGCAGTTCAAGTAATGTACAGGGGCAGTCATAGTAATACACAGGGGCAGTTCAAGTAAGGTACAGGGGCAGTTCAAGTAATGTACAGGGGCAGTTCAAGTAATGTACAGGGACAGTTCAAGTAATGTACAGGGGCAGTCATAGTAATACACAGGGGCAGTTCAAGTAAGGTACAGGGGCAGTTCAAGTAAATTTACAGAGGCAGTTCAAGTAATGCACAGGGGCAGCTCAAGTAATGTACAGGGGCAGCTCAAGTAATGTACAGGGCAGTTCAAGTAATGCACAGAGGCAGTTCAAGTAATGTACAGGGGCAGCTCAAGTAATGTACAGAGACAGTTCAAGTAATGTACAGGGGCAGTTCAAGTAATGTACAGGGGCAGTTCAAGTAATGTACAGGGACAGTTCAGGTTATGTACAGGGGCAGTTCAAGTAATGTACAGGGGCAGTCCTAGTAATGTACAGGAGCAGTTCAAGTAATGTACAGAGGCAGTTCAAGTAATGTACAGGGACAGCTCAAGTAATGTACAGGGACAGCTCAAGTAATGTACAGGGGCAGTTCAAGTAATGTACAGGGGCAGCTCAAGTAATGTACAGGGACAGTTCAAGTAATGTACAGGAGCATTTCAAGTAATGTACAGGGGCAGCTCAAGTAATGTACAGGGGCAGTTCAAGTAATGTACAGGGGCAGTTCAAGTAATGTACAGGGGCAGCTCAAGTAATGTACAGGGGCATTTCAAGTAATGTACAGGGGCAGTTCGAGTAATGTACAGGGGCAGTTCAAGTAATGTACAGGGGCAGTTCAAGTAATGTACATGGAGAGTTCAAGTAATGTACAGGGGCAGTTCAAGTAATGTACAGGGGCAGTCCTAGTAATGTACAGGAGCAGTTCAAGTAATGTACAGAGGCAGTTGAAGTAATGTACAGGGGAATTTCAAGTAATGTACAGGGGCAGTTCAAGTAATGTACAGGGGCAGTTCAAGTAATGTACAGGGACAGTTCAAGTAATGTACAGGGGCAGTCATAGTAATACACAGGGGCAGTTCAAGTAAGGTACAGGGGCAGTTCAAGTAATGTACAGAGGCAGTTCAAGTAATGTACAGGGGCAGCTCAAGTAATGTACAGGGACAGTTCAAGTAATGTACAGGGGCAGTTCAAGTAATGTACAGGGGCAACTCAAGTAATGTACAGGGCAGTTCAAGTAATGCACAGAGGCAGTTCAAGTAATGTACAGGGGCAGTTCGAGTAATGTACAGGGGCAGTTCAAGTAATGTACAGGGGCAGTTCAAGTAATGTACAGGGACAGTTCAAGTAATGTACAGGGGCAGTTCAAGTAATGTACAGGGGCAGTCCTAGTAATGTACAGGAGCAGTTCAAGTAATGTACAGAGGCAGTTCAAGTAATGTACAGGGGCATTTCAAGTAATGTACAGGTGCAGTTCTAGTATTGTACAGGGGCAGTTCAAGTAATGTACAGAGGCAGTTCTAGTAATGTACAGGGGCAGTTCTAGTAATATACAGAGGCAGTTCTAGTAATGTACAGGGGCAGTTCTAGTAATGTACAGGGGCAGTTTTAGTAATGTACAGGGGCAGTTCTAGTAATGTACAGGGGCAGTTCAAGTTATGTGCAGGGGCAGTTCAAGTAATGTACAGGGGCAGTTCAAGTAATGTACAGGGGCAGTCATAGTAATACACAGGGGCAGTTCAAGTAAGGTACAGGGGCAGTTCAAGTAATGTACAGGGGCAGTTCAAGTAATGTACAGGGACAGTTCAAGTAATGTACAGGGGCAGTCATAGTAATACACAGGGGCAGTTCAAGTAAGGTACAGGGGCAGTTCAAGTAATGTACAGAGGCAGTTCAAGTAATGCACAGGGGCAGCTCAAGTAATGTACAGGGGCAGCTCAAGTTATGTACAGGGCAGTTCAAGTAATGCACAGAGGCAGTTCAAGTAATGTACAGGGGCAGCTCAAGTAATGTACAGAGACAGTTCAAGTAATGTACAGGGGCAGTTCGAGTAATGTACAGGGGCAGTTCAAGTAATGTACAGGGACAGTTCAGGTAATGTACAGGGGCAGTTCAAGTAATGTACAGGGGCAGTCCTAGTAATGTACAGGAGCAGTTCAAGTAATGTACAGAGGCAGTTCAAGTAATGTACAGGGACAGCTCAAGTAATGTACAGGGACAGCTCAAGTAATGTACAGGGGCAGTTCAAGTAATGTACAGGGGCAGTTCAAGTAATGTACAGGGGCAGCTCAAGTAATGTACAGGGACAGTTCAAGTAATGTACAGGGGCATTTCAAGTAATGTACAGGGGCAGCTCAAGTAATGTACAGGGACAGTTCAAGTAATGTACAGGGGCAGTTCAAGTAGTGTACAGGGGCAGCTCAAGTAATGTACAGAGGCAGCTCAAGTAATGCACAGAGGCAGTTCAAGTAATGTACAGGGGCAGTTCAAGTAATGTACAGGGGCAGTTCAAGTAATGTACAGGGACAGTTCAGGTAATGTACAGGGGCAGTTCAAGTAATGTACAGGGGCAGTCCTAGTAATGTACAGGAGCAGTTCAAGTAATGTACAGAGGCAGTTCAAGTAATGTACAGGGACAGCTCAAGTAATGTACAGGGACAGCTCAAGTAATGTACAGGGGCAGTTCAAGTAATGTACAGGGGCAGTTCAAGTAATGTACAGGGGCAGCTCAAGTAATGTACAGGGACAGTTCAAGTAATGTACAGGGGCATTTCAAGTAATGTACAGGGGCAGCTCAAGTAATGTACAGGGACAGTTCAAGTAATGTACAGGGGCAGTTCAAGTAGTGTACAGGGGCAGCTCAAGTAATGTACAGAGGCAGCTCAAGTAATGCACAGAGGCAGTTCAAGTAATGTACAGGGGCAGTTCAAGTAATGTACAGGGGCAGCTCAAGTAATGTACAGGGGCATTTCAAGTAATGTACAGGGGCAGTTCGAGTAATGTACAGGGGCAGTTCAAGTAATGTACAGGGGCAGTTCAAGTAATGTACAGGGACAGTTCAAGTAATGTACAGGGGCAGTTCAAGTAATGTACAGGGGCAGTCCTAGTAATGTACAGGAGCAGTTCAAGTAATGTACAGAGGCAGTTCAAGTAATGTACAGGGGCATTTCAAGTAATGTACAGGGGCAGTTCAAGTAATGTACAGGGGCAGTTCAGGTAATGTACAGGGACAGTTCAAGTAATGTACAGGGGCAGTCATAGTAATACACAGGGGCAGTTCAAGTAAGGTACAGGGGCAGTTCAAGTAATGTACAGAGGCAGTTCAAGTAATGTACAGGGGCAGCTCAAGTAATGTACAGGGACAGTTCAAGTAATGTACAGGGGCAGTTCGAGTAATGTACAGGGGCAGTTCAAGTAATGTACAGAGGCAGTTCAAGTAATGTACAGGGGCAGTCCTAGTAATGTACAGGAGCAGTTCAAGTAATGTACAGAGGCAGTTCAAGTAATGTACAGGGGCATTTCAAGTAATGTACAGGGGCAGTTCAAGTAATGTACAGGGGCAGTTCAAGTAATGTACAGGGACAGTTCAAGTAATGTACAGGGGCAGTTCGAGTAATGTACAGGGGCAGTTCAAGTAATGTACAGAGGCAGTTCAAGTAATGTACAGGGGCATTTCAAATAATGTACAGGGGCAGTTCAAGTAATGTACAGGGGCAGTTCAAGTAATGTACAGGGACAGTTCAAGTAATGTACAGGGGCAGTTCAAGTAATGTACAGGGGCAGTCCTAGTAATGTACAGGAGCAGTTCAAGTAATGTACAGAGGCAGTTCAAGTAATGTACAGGGGCATTTCAAGTAATGTACAGGGGCAGTTCAAGTAATGTACAGGGGCAGTTCAAGTAATGTACAGGGACAGTTCAAGTAATGTACAGGGGCAGTTCGAGTAATGTACAGGGGCAGTTCAAGTAATGTACAGAGGCAGCTCAAGTAATGTACAGGGGCAGTCCTAGTAATGTACAGGGGCAGTTCAAGTAACGTACAGGGACAGTCCTAGTAATGTACAGAGGCAGTTCAAGTAATGTACAGGGGCAGTTCAAGTAATGTACAGGGACAGTTCAAGTAATGTACAGGGGCAGCTCAAGTAATGTACAGGGGCAGTTCAAGTAATGCACAGAGGCAGCTCAAGTAATGTACAGGGGCAGCTCAAGTAATGTACAGGAGCAGTTCAAGTAATGTACAGGGGCAGTCCTAGTAATGTACAGGAGCAGTTCAAGTAATGTACAGAGGCAGTTCAAGTAATGTACAGGGGCATTTCAAGTAATGTACAGGGGCAGCTCAAGTAATGTACAGAGACAGCTCAAGTAATGTACAGGGGCAGTTCAAGTAATGTACAGGGACAGTTCAAGTAATGTACAGGGGCAGCTTAAGTAATGTACAGGGGCAGTTCAAGTAATGCACAGAGGCAGCTCAAGTAATGTACAGGGGCAGCTCAAGTAATGTACAGGGGCAGTTCAAGTAATGTACAGGGGCAGCTCAAGTAATGTAAAGAGGCAGTTCAAGTAATGTACAGGGGCATTTCAAGTAATGTACAGGGGCAGCTCAAGTAATGTACAGGGACAGTTCAAGTAATTTACAGGGGCAGTTCAAGTAATTTACAGGGGCAGTTCAAGTAATGTACAGAGGCAGTTCAAGTAATTTACAGGGGCAGTTCAAGTAATTTACAGGGGCAGTTCAAGTAATGTACAGAGGCAGTTCAAGTAATTTACAGGGGCAGTTCAAGTAATGTACAGGGGCAGCTCAAGTAATGTACAGAGGCAGCTCAAGTAATGTACAGGGGCAGTTCAAGTAATTTACAGGGGTAGTTCAAGTAATTTACAGGGGCAGTTCAAGTAATGTACAGAGGCAGTTCAAGTAATGTACAGAGGCAGTTCAAGTAATTTCCAGGGGCAGTTCACGTAATGTACAGAGGCAGTTCAAGTAATGTACAGAGGCAGTTCAAGTAATGTACAGAGGCAGTTCAAGTAATTTACAGGGGCAGTTCAAGTAATGTACAGGGGCAGCTCAAGTAATGTACAGAGGCAGCTCAAGTAATGTACAGAGGCAGTTCAAGTAATTTACAGGGGCAGTTCAAGTAATTTACAGGGGCAGTTCAAGTGATGTACAGAGGCAGTTCAAGTAATGTACAGAGGCAGTTCAAGTAATTTACAGGGGCAGTTCACGTAATGTACAGAGGCAGTTCAAGTAATGTACAGAGGCAGTTCAAGTAATGTACAGAGGCAGTTCAAGTAATGTACAGAGACAGTTCAAGTAATGTACAGGGGCAGTTCAAGTAATGTACAGGGACAGCTCAAGTAATGTACAGGGACAGCTCAAGTAATGTACAGGGGCAGTTCAAGTAATGTACAGGGACAGTTCAAGTAATGTACAGGGGCAGCTCAAGTAATGTACAGGGGCAGTTCAAGTAATGCACAGAGGCAGCTCAAGTAATGTACAGGGGCAGCTCAAGTAATGTACAGAGGCAGTTCAGGTAATGTACAGGGGCAGCTCAAGTAATGTACAGAGGCAGTTCAAGTAATGTACAGGGGCATTTCAAGTAATGTACAGGGGCAGCTCAAGTAATGTACAGGGACAGTTCAAGTAATTTACAGGGGCAGTTCAAGTAATTTACAGGGGCAGTTCAAGTAATGTACAGAGGCAGTTCAAGTAATTTACAGGGGCAGTTCAAGTAATTTACAGGGGCAGTTCAAGTAATGTACAGAGGCAGTTCAAGTAATTTACAGGGGCAGTTCAAGTAATGTACAGGGGCAGCTCAAGTAATGTACAGAGGCAGCTCAAGTAATGTACAGAGGCAGTTCAAGTAATTTACAGGGGCAGTTCACGTAATGTACAGAGGCAGTTCAAGTAATGTACAGAGGCAGTTCAAGTAATTTACAGGGGCAGTTCACGTAATGTACAGAGGCAGTTCAAGTAATGTACAGAGGCAGTTCAAGTAATGTACAGAGGCAGTTCAAGTAATTTACAGGGGCAGTTCAAGTAATGTACAGGGGCAGCTCAAGTAATGTACAGAGGCAGCTCAAGTAATGTACAGAGGCAGTTCAAGTAATGTACAGGGGCAGCTCAAGTAATGTACAGAGGCAGCTCAAGTAATGTACAGAGGCAGTTCAAGTAATTTACAGGGGCAGTTCAAGTAATTTACAGGGGCAGTTCAAGTAATGTACAGAGGCAGTTCAAGTAATGTACAGAGGCAGTTCAAGTAATTTACAGGGGCAGTTCACGTAATGTACAGAGGCAGTTCAAGTAATGTACAGAGGCAGTTCAATTAATGTACAGGGGCAGTTCAATTAATGTACAGGGGCAGTTCAAGTAATGTACAGAGGCAGTTCAAGTAATGTACAGGGACAGCTCAAGTAATGTACAGGGACAGCTCAAGTAATGTACAGGGGCAGTTCAAGTAATGTACAGGGACAGTTCAAGTAATGTACAGGGGCAGCTCAAGTAATGTACAGGGGCAGTTCAAGTAATGCACAGAGGCAGCTCAAGTAATGTACAGGGGCAGCTCAAGTAATGTACAGGGGCAGTTCAAGTAATGTACAGGGGCAGCTCAAGTAATGTACAGAGGCAGTTCAAGTAATGTACAGGGGCATTTCAAGTAATGTACAGGGGCAGCTCAAGTAATGTACAGGGACAGTTCAAGTAATTTACAGGGGCAGTTCAAGTAATTTACAGGGGCAGTTCAAGTAATGTACAGAGGCAGTTCAAGTAATTTACAGGGGCAGTTCAAGTAATTTACAGGGGCAGTTCAAGTAATGTACAGAGGCAGTTCAAGTAATTTACAGGGGCAGTTCAAGTAATGTACAGGGGCAGCTCAAGTAATGTACAGAGGCAGCTCAAGTAATGTACAGGGGCAGTTCAAGTAATTTACAGGGGCAGTTCAAGTAATTTACAGGGGCAGTTCAAGTAATGTACAGAGGCAGTTCAAGTAATGTACAGAGGCAGTTCAAGTAATTTACAGGGGCAGTTCACGTAATGTACAGAGGCAGTTCAAGTAATGTACAGAGGCAGTTCAAGTAATGTACAGAGGCAGTTCAAGTAATTTACAGGGGCAGTTCAAGTAATGTACAGGGGCAGCTCAAGTAATGTACAGAGGCAGCTCAAGTAATGTACAGAGGCAGTTCAAGTAATTTACAGGGGCAGTTCAAGTAATTTACAGGGGCAGTTCAAGTAATGTGCAGAGGCAGTTCAAGTAATGTACAGAGGCAGTTCAAGTAATTTACAGGGGCAGTTCACGTAATGTACAGAGGCAGTTCAAGAAATGTACAGAGGCAGTTCAAGTAATGTACAGAGGCAGTTCAAGTAATGTACAGAGACAGTTCAAGTAATGTAAAGAGGCAGTTCAATTAATGTACAGGGGCAGTTCAAGTAATGTACAGAGGCAGTTCAAGTAATGTACAGGGGCAGTTCAAGTAATGTACAGGGACAGTTCAAGTAATGTACATGGGCAGTTCTAGTAATACAGGGGCAGTTCTAGTAATGTACAGGGACAGTTCAAGTAATGTACAGAGGCAGTTCAAGTAATATACAGAGGCAGTTCAAGTAATGTACAGGGGCAGTTCAAGTAATGTACAGGGGCAGTATAAGTAATGTACAGAGGCAGTTCAAGTAATGTACAGGGGCATTTCAAGTAATGTACAGGGGCAGCTCAAGTAATGTACAGGGGCAGTTCAAGTAATGTACAGGGGCAGTTCAAGTAATGTACAGGGGCAGTTCAAGTAATGTACAGAGGCAGTTCAAGTAATTTACAGGGGCAGTTCAAGTAATTTACAGGGGCAGTTCAAGTAATTTACAGGGGCAGTTTAAGTAATGAACAGGGGCAGTTCAAGTAATGAACAGGGGCAGTTCAAGTAATTTACAGGGGCAGTTCAAGTAATGTACAGGGGCAGTTCAAGTTATGTACAGAGGCAGTTCTAGTAATGTACAGGGGCAGTTCTAGTAATGTACAGAGGCAGTTCTAGTAATCTTCAGGGGCAGTTCTAGTAATGTACAGAGGCAGTTCTAGTAATGTACAGGGGCAGTTCTAGTAATGTACAGAGGCAGTTCTAGTAATGTACAGGGGCAGTTCTAGTAATTTACAGGGGCAGTTCTAGTAATGTACAGGTGCAGTTCTAGTAGTGTACAGGGGCAGTTCAAGTAATGTACAGAGGCAGTTCTAGTAATGTACAGGGGCAGTTCTAGTAATATACAGAGGCAGTTCTAGTAATGTACAGGGGCAGTTCTAGTAATGTACAGGGGCAGTTTTAGTAATGTACAGGGGCAGTTCTAGTAATGTACAGGGGCAGTTCAAGTTATGTACAGGGGCAGTTCAAGTAATGTACAGGGGCAGTTCAAGTAATGTACAGGGGCAGTCATAGTAATACACAGGGGCAGTTCAAGTAAGGTACAGGGGCAGTTCAAGTAATGTACAGGGGCAGTTCAAGTAATGTACAGGGACAGTTCAAGTAATGTACAGG
The DNA here is from genome assembly GCA_936450465.1 of Gibbula magus. Classification (NCBI taxonomy): domain Eukaryota; kingdom Metazoa; phylum Mollusca; class Gastropoda; order Trochida; family Trochidae; genus Gibbula; species Gibbula magus. Next base: position 24,639,728 of record OW388298.1, on the reverse strand, counting down.
GGCAGTTCAAGTAATTTACAGGGGTAGTTCAAGTAATTTACAGGGGCAGTTCAAGTAATGTACAGAGGCAGTTCAAGTAATGTACAGAGGCAGTTCAAGTAATTTACAGGGGCAGTTCACGTAATGTACAGAGGCAGTTCAAGTAATGTACAGAGGCAGTTCAAGTAATGTACAGAGGCAGTTCAAGTAATTTACAGGGGCAGTTCAAGTAATGTACAGGGGCAGCTCAAGTAATGTACAGAGGCAGCTCAAGTAATGTACAGAGGCAGTTCAAGTAATTTACAGGGGCAGTTCAAGTAATTTACAGGGGCAGTTCAAGTAATGTACAGAGGCAGTTCAAGTAATGTACAGAGGCAGTTCAAGTAATTTACAGGGGCAGTTCACGTAATGTACAGAGGCAGTTCAAGTAATGTACAGAGGCAGTTCAAGTAATGTACAGAGGCAGTTCAAGTAATGTACAGAGACAGTTCAAGTAATGTACAGGGGCAGTTCAAGTAATGTACAGGGACAGCTCAAGTAATGTACAGGGACAGCTCAAGTAATGTACAGGGGCAGTTCAAGTAATGTACAGTGACAGTTCAAGTAATGTACAGGGGCAGCTCAAGTAATGTACAGGGGCAGTTCAAGTAATGCACAGAGGCAGCTCAAGTAATGTACAGGGGCAGCTCAAGTAATGTACAGGGGCAGTTCAGGTAATGTACAGGGGCAGCTCAAGTAATGTACAGAGGCAGTTCAAGTAATGTACAGGGGCATTTCAAGTAATGTACAGGGGCAGCTCAAGTAATGTACAGGGACAGTTCAAGTAATTTACAGGGGCAGTTCAAGTAATTTACAGGGGCAGTTCAAGTAATGTACAGAGGCAGTTCAAGTAATTTACAGGGGCAGTTCAAGTAATTTACAGGGGCAGTTCAAGTAATGGACAGAGGCAGTTCAAGTAATTTACAGGGGCAGTTCAAGTAATGTACAGGGGCAGCTCAAGTAATGTACAGAGGCAGCTCAAGTAATGTGCAGGGGCAGTTCAAGTAATTTACAGGGGCAGTTCAAGTAATTTACAGGGGCAGTTCAAGTAATGTACAGAGGCAGTTCAAGTAATGTACAGAGGCAGTTCAAGTAATTTACAGGGGCAGTTCACGTAATGTACAGAGGCAGTTCAAGTAATGTACAGAGGCAGTTCAAGTAATGTACAGAGGCAGTTCAAGTAATTTACAGGGGCAGTTCAAGTAATGTACAGGGGCAGCTCAAGTAATGTACAGAGGCAGCTCAAGTAATGTACAGAGGCAGTTCAAGTAATTTACAGGGGCAGTTCAAGTAATTTACAGGGGCAGTTCAAGTAATGTACAGAGGCAGTTCAAGTAATGTACAGAGGCAGTTCAAGTAATTTACAGGGGCAGTTCAAGTAATGTACAGAGGCAGTTCAAGTAATGTACAGAGGCAGTTCAAGTAATGTACAGAGGCAGTTCAAGTAATGTACAGAGACAGTTCAAGTAATGTAAAGAGGCAGTTCAATTAATGTACAGGGGCAGTTCAATTAATGTACAGGGGCAGTTCAAGTAATGTACAGAGGCAGTTCAAGTAATGTACAGGGACAGCTCAAGTAATGTACAGGGACAGCTCAAGTAATGTACAGGGGCAGCTCAAGTAATGTACAGGGGCAGTTCAAGTAATGTACAGGGGCAGCTCAAGTAATGTACAGAGGCAGTTCAAGTAATGTACAGGGGCATTTCAAGTAATGTAAAGGGGCAGCTCAAGTAATTTACAGGGGCAGTTCAAGTAATTTACAGGGGCAGTTCAAGTAATGTACAGAGGCAGTTCAAGTCATTTACAGGGGCAGTTAAAGTAATTTACAGGGGCAGTTCAAGTAATGTACAGAGGCAGTTCAAGTAATTTACAGGGGCAGTTCAAGTAATGTACAGAGGCAGTTCAAGTAATGTACAGGGGCAGTTCACGTAATGTACAGAGGCAGTTCAAGTAATGTACAGAGGCAGTTCAAGTAATGTACAGAGTCAGTTCACGTAATGTACAGGGGCAGTTCAAGTAATGTACAGGGGCAGTTCACGTAATGTACAGGGGCAGTTCAAGTAATGTACAGGGGCAGTTCACGTAATGTACAGGGGCAGTTCAAGTAATGTACAGGGGCAGTTCAAGTAATGTACAGGGGCAGTTCACGTAATGTACAGGGGCAGTTCAAGTAATGTACAGGGGCAGTTCAAGTAATGTACAGGGGCAGTTCAAGTAATGTACAGGGGCAGTTCAAGTAATGTACAGAGTCAGTTCAAGTAATTTACAGGGGCAGTTCAAGTAATGTACAGAGGCAGTTCAAGTAATGTACAGGGGCAGTTCACGTAATGTACAGGGGCAGCTCAAGTAATGTACAGGGGCAGTTCAAGTAATGTACAGGGGCAGTTCAAGTAATGTACAGGGGCAGTTCAAGTAATGTACAGGGGCAGTTCAAGTAATGTACAGGGGCAGTTCAAGTAATGTACAGAGGCAGTCCTAGTAATGTACAGGGGCAGTTCAAGTAATGTACATGGGCAGTTCAAGTAATGTACAGGGGCAGTTCAAGTAATGTACAGGGGCAGTTCAAGTAATGTACAGGGGCAGTTCAAGTAATGTACAGGGACAGTTCAAGTAATGTACAGGGACAGTTCAAGTAATGTACAGGGGCAGCTCAAGTAATGTACAGGGGCAGTTGAAGTAATGTACAGAGGCAGCTCAAGTAATGTACAGGGGCAGTTCAAGTAATTTACAGGGGCAGTTCAAGTAATGTACAGGGGCAGTTCAAGTAATTTACAGGGGCAGTTCAAGTAATTTACAGGGGCAGTTCAAGTAATGTACAGGGGCAGTTCAAGTAATTTACAGGGGCAGTTCAAGTAATGTACAGGGGCAGTTCAAGTAATTTACAGGGGCAGTTCAAGTAATTTACAGGGGCAGTTCGAGTAATGTACAGGGGCAGTTCAAGTAATGTACAGGGGCAGTTCAAGTAATTTACAGGGGCAGTTCAAGTAATGTACAGGGGCAGTTCGAGTAATGTACAGGGGCAGTTCAAGTAATGTACAGGGGCAGTTCAAGTAATTTACAGGGGCAGTTCAAGTAATTTACAGGGGCAGTTCAAGTAATGTACAGAGGCAGTTCAAGTAATGTACAGAGGCAGTTCAAGTAATTTACAGGGGCAGTTCAAGTAATGTACAGAGGCAGTTCAAGTAATGTACATGGGCAGTTCAAGTAATGTACAGGGGCAGTTCAAGTAATGTACAGGGGCAGTTCAAGTAATGTACAGAGTCAGCTCAAGTAATGTACAGGGACAGCTCAAGTAATGTACAGGGGCAGTTCAAGTAATGTACAGAGGCAGTTCAAGTAATGTACAGGGGCAGTTCAAGTAATTTACAGGGGCAGTTCAAGTAATTTACAGGGGCAGTTCAAGTAATTTACAGGGGCAGTTCAAGTAATGTACAGAGGCAGTTCAAGTAATGTACAGAGTCAGCTCAAGTAATGTACAGGGACAGTTCAAGTAATGTACAGAGGCAGTTCAAGTAATGTACAGAGGCAGTTCAAGTAATGTACAGAGGCAGTTCAAGTAATGTACAGAGTCAGTTCAAGTAATGTACAGGGACAGTTCAAGTAATGTACAGAGGCAGTTCAAGTAATGTACAGAGGCAGTTCAAGTAATGTACAGAGGCAGTTCAAGTAATGAACAGAGGCAGTTCAAGTAATGTACAGGGGCAGTTCAAGTAATGTACAGGGGCAGTTCAAGTAATGTACAGGGGCAGTTCAAGTAATGTACAGGGGCAGTTCAAGTAATTTACAGGGGCAGTTCAAGTAATTTACAGGGGCAGTTCAAGTAATGTACAGAGGCAGTTCAAGTAATGTACAGAGTCAGCTCAAGTAATGTACAGGGACAGTTCAAGTAATGTACAGAGGCAGTTCAAGTAATGTACAGAGGCAGTTCAAGTAATGTACAGAGGCAGTTCAAGTAATGTACAGAGTCAGTTCAAGTAATGTACAGGGACAGTTCAAGTAATGTACAGAGGCAGTTCAAGTAATGTACAGAGGCAGTTCAAGTAATGTACAGAGGCAGTTCAAGTAATGTACAGAGTCAGCTCAAGTAATGTACAGGGACAGTTCAAGTAATGTACAGGGGCAGTTCAAGTAATGTACAGAGGCAGTTCAAGTAATGTACAGAGGCAGTTCAAGTAATTTACAGGGGCAGTTCACGTAATGTACAGGGGCAGTTCAAGTAATGTACAGAGGCAGTTCAAGTAATGAACAGAGGCAGTTCAAGTAATGTACAGAGGCAGTTCAAGTAATTTACAGGGGCAGTTCACGTAATGTACAGAGACAGTTCACGTAATGTACAGAGACAGTTCAAGTAATGTACAGGGGCAGTTCAAGTAATGTACAGAGTCAGCTCAAGTAATGTACAGGGGCAGTTCAAGTAATGTACAGAGGCAGTTCAAGTAATGTACAGAGGCAGTTCAAGTAATGTACAGGGGCAGTTCAAGTAATGTACAGGGCAGTTCAAGTAATGTACAGAGGCAGTTCAAGTAATGTACAGAGGCAGTTCAAGTAATTTACAGGGGCAGTTCAAGTAATGTACAGAGGCAGTTCAAGTAATGTACAGAGGCAGTTCAAGTAATTTACAGGGGCAGTTCACGTAATGTACAGAGACAGTTCAAGTAATGTAAAGAGGCAGTTCAATTAATGTACAGGGGCAGTTCAATTAATGTACAGGGGCAGTTCAAGTAATGTACAGAGGCAGTTCAAGTAATGTACAGGGACAGCTCAAGTAATGTACAGGGACAGCTCAAGTAAGGTACAGGGGCAGCTCAAGTAATGTACAGGGGCAGTTCACGTAATGTACAGGGACAGTTCAAGTAATGTACAGAGGCAGTTCAAGTAATGTACAGGGGCAGCTCAAGTAATGTACAGAGGCAGTTCAAGTAATGTACAGGGGCATTTCAAGTAATGTACAGGGGCAGCTCAAGTAATTTACAGGGGCAGTTCAAGTAATTTACAGGGGCAGTTCAAGTAATGTACAGAGGCAGTTCAAGTCATTTACAGGGGCAGTTAAAGTAATTTACAGGGGCAGTTCAAGTAATGTACAGAGGCAGTTCAAGTAATGTACAGAGGCAGTTCAAGTAATTTACAGGGGCAGTTCACGTAATGTACAGAGGCAGTTCAAGTAATGTACAGAGGCAGTTCAAGTAATGTACAGAGGCAGTTCAAGTAATTTACAGGGGCAGTTCAAGTAATGTACAGGGGCAGCTCAAGTAATGTACAGAGGCAGCTCAAGTAATGTACAGAGGCAGTTCAAGTAATTTACAGGGGCAGTTCAAGTAATTTACAGGGGCAGTTCACGTAATGTACAGAGGCAGTTCAAGTAATGTACAGAGGCAGTTCAAGTAATGTACAGAGGCAGTTCAAGTAATGTACAGAGACAGTTCAAGTAATGTAAAGAGGCAGTTCAATTAATGTACAGGGGCAGTTCAAGTAATGTACAGAGGCAGTTCAAGTAATGTACAGGGGCAGTTCAAGTAATGTACAGGGACAGTTCAAGTAATGTACATGGGCAGTTCTAGTAATACAGGGGCAGTTCTAGTAATGTACAGGGACAGTTCAAGTAATGTACAGAGGCAGTTCAAGTAATATACAGAGGCAGTTCAAGTAATGTACAGGGGCAGTTCAAGTAATGTACAGGGGCAGTATAAGTAATGTACAGAGGCAGTTCAAGTAATGTACAGGGCATTTCAAGTAATGTACAGGGGCAGCTCAAGTAATGTACAGGGGCAGTTCAAGTAATGTACAGGGGCAGTTCAAGTAATGTACAGGGGCAGTTCAAGTAATGTACAGAGGCAGTTCAAGTAATTTACAGGGGCAGTTCAAGTAATTTACAGGGGCAGTTCAAGTAATTTACAGGGGCAGTTTAAGTAATGAACAGGGGCAGTTCAAGTAATGAACAGGGGCAGTTCAAGTAATTTACAGGGGCAGTTCAAGTAATGTACAGGGGCAGTTCAAGTTATGTACAGAGGCAGTTCTAGTAATGTACAGGGGCAGTTCTAGTAATGTACAGAGGCAGTTCTAGTAATCTTCAGGGGCAGTTCTAGTAATGTACAGAGGCAGTTCTAGTAATGTACAGGGGCAGTTCTAGTAATGTACAGAGGCAGTTCTAGTAATGTACAGGGGCAGTTCTAGTAATTTACAGGGGCAGTTCTAGTAATGTACAGGTGCAGTTCTAGTAGTGTACAGGGGCAGTTCAAGTAATGTACAGAGGCAGTTCTAGTAATGTACAGGGGCAGTTCTAGTAATATACAGAGGCAGTTCTAGTAATGTACAGGGGCAGTTCTAGTAATGTACAGGGGCAGTTTTAGTAATGTACAGGGGCAGTTCTAGTAATGTACAGGGGCAGTTCAAGTAATGTACAGGGGCAGTTCAAGTAATGTACAGGGGCAGTTCAAGTAATGTACAGGGGCAGTCATAGTAATACACAGGGGCAGTTCAAGTAAGGTACAGGGGCAGTTCAAGTAAGGTACAGGGGCAGTTGACAAAAGGAATGTAGAAAAGTGGCCAATAATAATGAAAGTAAGATGTCACGAAAGTTTATAAATTAAACATCAATGATACACATTTCAATAACTTTCACCACAGCTGCAAGGCACATACCTCTAAATCATGCTTATGGTCTTTACGTCTTTCATGAGAACGAAATAACTTTGAATAAACTATTTGAGATTTGTAATACTTTTTATGAAATGCCATTTAGTGAACAAATGTAACATTGTTTACTTAGAATCACACTATTCTACTGTTTTGGAGACAAGTCCTTCGCAGGATTCGAAACAACACCCTCAGAGTCGGAGACCAACCACCAGCATTGTCTGTACCAACAGCTTACCTTTTTGGCAACCGTTACTTCGTGGGTTCGAATTCCGTAACGGATCCACCCAAAAAACAGACGTGCAGATGTTGTGATCTCAAATAAAAAAATGTCGATAATTATCTGTTTCTTCCAGGTGTGAGTCTGCTAGAATGTAGGTACGTAAAAGTAGAAGCTAGCTCGGAGACCCTCCTGGTCGTCGCGTACGTCATGGCGGCAGTCTGTGTCCTGTGTGTGATGCCTCTGCTGGTCGTCGCGTACGTCATGGCGGCAGTCTGTGTCCTGTGTGTGATGCCTCTGCTGGTGGTCACGTACGTCATGGCGTCAGTCTGTGTCCTGTGTGTGATGCCTCTGCTGGTGGTCGCGTACGTCATGGCGGCAGTCTGTGTCCTGTGTGTGATGCCTCTGCTGGTGGTCGCGTACGTCATGGCGGCAGTCTGTGTCCTGTGTGTGATGCCTCTGCTGGTCGTCGCGTACGTCATGGCGGCAGTCTGTGTCCTGTGTGTGATGCCTCTGCTGGTCGTCGCGTACGTCATGGCGGCAGTCTGTGTCCTGTGTGTGATGCCTCTGCTGGTCGTCGCGTACGTCATGGCGGCAGTCTGTGTCCTGTGTGTGATGCCTCTGCTGGTGGTCGCGTACGTCATGGCGGCAGTCTGTGTCCTGTGTGTGATGCCTCTGCTGGTGGTCGCGTACGTCATGGCGGCAGTCTGTGTCCTGTGTGTGATGCCTCTGCTTGTCGTCGCGTACGTCATGGCGGCAGTCTGTGTCCTGTGTGTGATGCCTCTGCTGGTGGTCGCGTACGTCATGGCGGCAGTCTGTGTCCTGTGTGTGATGCCTCTGCTGGTCGTCGCGTACGTCATGGCGGCAGTCTGTGTCCTGTGTGTGATGCCTCTGCTGGTCGTCGCGTACGTCATGGCGGCAGTCTGTGTCCTGTGTGTGATGCCTCTGCTGGTCGTCGCGTACGTCATGGCGGCAGTCTGTGTTCTGTGTGTGATGCCTCTGCTGGTCGTCGCGTACGTCTTGGCGGCAGTCTGTGTCCTGTGTGTGATGCCTCTGCTGGTCGTCGCGTACGTCATGGCGGCAGTCTGTGTCCTGTGTGTGATGCCTCTGCTGGTCGTCGCGAACGTCATGGCGGCAGTCTGTGTCCTGTGTGTGATGCCTCTGCTGGTCGTCGCGTACGTCATGGCGGCAGTCTGTGTTCTGTGTGTGATGCCTCTGCTGGTCGTCGCGTACGTCATGGCGGCAGTCTGTGTCCTGTGTGTGATGCCTCTGCTGGTCGTCGCGTACGTCATGGCGGCAGTCTGTGTCCTGTGTGTGATGCCTCTGCTGGTGATGGTCGTGCAGTACCAGGTCCGGAAGTGCCGGGATCGTCACAAACCGCTCGACAGCAGTTCTGACACCGGGAATCTCATAAACAGATGACAACCACTGGAAAGCCTGCAGTAACCATGGGAACCCTTCAGTAACCATGGAAACTCTTCAGTAACCATGGGAACCATGTCTCTCTGGACGGTGTAACTTCCTGTCTTTAAGATCTTGAACAAATCTAGCTTTGACAGATGGACAGATGCACTAACTGTTTCCTCCATTTCGTCCTTGGTTTTTATTGTGAACTGTGTCAGTCTCATATTTATTTTTATTGACAATGAGAGTTTAACTTCCTTCTCCATCTAGGTATGTGTATACACAAGGCTTCTAAAATCCACTGATTGTCTACTTATCATTTGCCTCGAAAAGCTATAAATAACCAGCTGATATTTAAGAAATAGAAGACAAGTTTATTCTACGATAAAGCACAACAACGAGTCTTCTATTTTTATATGACATGCCCCTAAACAATTACTCACTTATTCACTATAAAGTCTGTTGAGATATAATGTTATTTGTATAAACTATATTTTGAAAATATTGATGCCTCACGTCGTAGAACACATTCACCAGCAATTGAACAATCAACGTGACATAAAATATGACGGAATTTGCTAAGCGACGCTCAAACTGAATCACAAGCATGCTTTATTGTCTCAGAGAGCACACTGTCCTATTGACTGCCTGTGTTTTATTGACACAAGTCTCCAATTCTTTACTAAATTACGAAAAGGCTTCAATAGTTTAGAAATCGAGAGCAAGAATTGTTCCCGTCAGATTGAATGCACTTGAACGTAGCCTCTTGAATCCCGAGAGGGGGGAAGGCTGGGCATTGCACGTTGTTATGAATGAAACACCCATGCACACACCTCTTTATCCGCCCATGTATCTCCTAAATACGAATTTATATAAAGAGATAGGTTTGGAAATTCAGTCCCGATAAAGAAGAACAGATATCCGTCTGACAATTTAAGGGCCTATGGCAACATTTTATTTTCAAAATTTAATTTAGAATCTAAGAATGAGACTAAGTATTTTTAAAAATTCAACTTAGCATCATAAAAAATCATGTTACTATTCTGAAAATTTTACTTAATCAAGGCCACATTTTATCTTGAAAATTCAACTTGCTAACTCGAAAATTCAAGATCCTATCTTGACAATTGAACATAGAATCTTGAAAATTTAATTTTAAATTCAACTTGATATTTTGATAAATCATCTCAATATTTTGAAAACACATCTTATTATCGTATTATATCTTATTATATGTTTACAAGGTACAATGCCAATGATAAAAATTGTATTTACAAGATTTGAATATTTACAAATTAAACTTTTAAAGTTGATTGAATTTTCACAATACCAACTTGAATGTTCAAGATACTAACTTGAATATTCATCACAATAGGGTTTAATATTCAACAAAATTGAATACTATATTTAAGTTAACTAAGTTTATCAAAATATTAAGTTGAATTTTCAACTTAGTATCTTGAATTTCAAGGTAAGACCCCAAACTTTAAAGAAAGAAAATATTGAATAATAGCGTAAGGTTGATGAATCTGTGTAATCTAAACTACAAATTAACATACATTCGACGAAGTGTCATAATCTTAACAATATGAAATAAAACATGTATATAAGTATATAAGTAAGTTTATAAGTTTATCAATCAATTACGAATACTGTGCATGGTGGTTTTGATTTTCTATTTCGAGAAGTTTTTCTTTAAAGACACATAATTTTTTACTTTAACCTTTCAAAATATAAGTTTTACAACCTTACCTTTCACTTGGAAAACGCCTGATGTTTTTACATGTAATAACTTGGCAGGAGAGGGAATGCAACAGACAATTCGGAGATCATGAAGTACATATAGAGCATAAGTCGCCATTAGTTCTGCACATGATATGGTGAGTTGTGGCGTGCATTCCAGCAGCAAGAACATGTTTACTAAAACTTTGTTTTAAGTAGGAGAATGTCCTCAAACTGGCCATTAGTTTTGCATGTTGAGTTTTCCGTCTAACGGCCTCAAACATTGTCCACGTGCAAAACTAATGGCCAGTTGGAGGACATTCTTCTTAAAATAACATCGAGCAATGTTAACGGGGTAAGACTACCTTTGAGCGCTCATCAAGTTTCATTTCACAATATTTCATTGGCTGACAAAGTACATGCTATAACTAGCGATGGTACGAGGCAAAGCTAGGTGGACAATCAGGGCGTGAGAATAATTAATGTTTTGTCTCACATTTCATATCGAAAGATGTCTTTCTGAACAGTGCTACTTCCTGTCAGATTTTGTAAATGATGCTTTGACTGATTCAGAAAGATTCATTTATTGGATCCGCCATTTCTTCCTGAATTTATATTTTGTGTGACTCTCATATCTGTCTTTTTTATGACTAGGAGAATTGCACATATGAAATGGTGTGTGGTGTCTCATGGTGATAGGTGTGTGTATTGGTTTGTTTGATCAATGTTCTGATCGTTTAATGGTGTGATCAACATAACTAGCTTATTGCTGAGATAGCGGCTTATGGTGAAAGGTTTGGGTAAATTGTTTTCACAAAACAGTAGGATTTCCATGCAACCTTTAAAACAGTTTCCAGTTTGAATTACATACTTGATTTTTAGACAGATGGTAACTCTTAATGAATAAAGTAGATGATAAGATAAGATAATATACTACTTTTAACGAATCTATAACGTTTGTCAAATATGGCAAACGTTATAGATGGTCTTATTTCATCGAGAAGTACCAACTGTAACCGAAAACTACCATTTTAATGGTAGTTTTCTTAGTATATTGACGATATGAAGGTAGAAGTATCGATTTCTGATCGAAAACCGGACAATACGCAGCGTGTGGCGCGCGCCAATGAGTCAAACGTAATTTTGGAATCTTATTTAAACTAGACAAAATAACAAATTTAGGTTGATAATGTTCAAGTTTAGGGTTTTTTTAACAGACCGTTTACCAAACCAACAAGTAGATTAAAAGTTAAGATGCCTTGTATAAATGTTTTGTAAAACAATTCCATCCGAGAACAATCAATTCTAAAAGTGTTTAACCGACGTAAGAAATACAATTGTTGCTGGCCTTTCTTGAATAGGTTATCAACATTGTCATTCCAACTAAGCTTACAGTCAATGATGGTGGCTAAATATTTGTATTTGTTAACAATTTCAATTTCTTCATTTTTGATTGAGATAGGTTCTGGGGAAATGGACGATTTTTAAAAATTTATAACAATTTATTTCGTTTTCATGGTATCTAAAATCAAAAGTTATCTTTGCACCAATTTGTAAAATTAAATATATCATATTTATAAGAGAGATCATGAGGCTTTAAAAGTGAAACAATAGTTTCATCATCAGCATATTTAATAATGTAACAGCTAGCTGCTTTGATAAAGGGAGCCAAGGGGTAGGAAGGGGGGGGGGGGGGGGGGGGGGGGGGGGGGGGGGGGGGGGGGGGGGGGGGGTAAACGTGTGAGTAGAAATATCTGTTTGAATAATCAAGGTAAATGGTGAAGGGTAGGAAGGGGGCGAGGGGTAAACGTTTGAGTAGAAATATCTGTTTGAAGCATCAACGTAAATGGCGAGGGGTAGGAAGGGGGGCGTGGGGTAAACGTCGGAGTAGAAATATCTGTTTGAAGCATCAAGTAAATGGTGAGGGGTAGGAAGGGTGGGGGGGGATGTTGGGGGGGGGGGGGGGGAAGCGAGGGGTAAACGTGTGAGGGGTACGAAGATGTGGTGTGGGGGTTGGGGTTGGACGAGGTGTATACATGTTAAAGGGGCTGTAGCACGCTTTTTGCAAATTTTATTTTTTCAAATTTCCCATTTATAAAGATAGTATATATCATTTATATTTACTTAAGAGGGCAAAACATCTTATTACACAAACCAATTATCCATAATGTTAATAACAATGTCGTGCTTAAAGCGAAAATTGTATGGCGGCCATTTTATTGTGAACACATTTTATTATTTCAAATTACAAAAACGATTCCCATGGCTTTACCAAACCATGTACACTCACTTTTAACTTAATTTCCGAAGAGAGAAGCTTGTTTTACTGTTGGTAACATTATTGTTCAAAGAAATTGCATCGACTTTATTGAGCGAAAAAACGTGCCCCCTTAAACCGTGTGAATAGAACTATCTGTTTGAAGCATCATAGTATGTATGCACTATTGACCTCATGTAACTGTCTGTAGCACTGCCTCTAACAGTGTCTGTGTAGCTTTAGTGTTCAAATCCTCTTTTGATTAAAATGATTGGTCAAATGTCACCAACCTGAAAATTGATGTAATTTTGATGACAATGTTCATCAATTGACAATGTTCATCAAGCGACAATGTTCATAAATTTTCAATTTTCATCAATTGTCAATATTCATCAATTTTCAATATTCATCTTTTAACAATATTTCTCTATTGACAATGCTTTAAAAGTTTTAAAAGGTGCTTATCTATGAACTCATTCAATAGTTTATTGATGTATTTAATTTCTTGTTGATCAAGTAGTTATTATCTTACCTGATCCAAATCAAATCATATCACATTTTCAGAACTGACTCTTTTAAAACCAAAAGCAAGCATATCATCCATTGCATATTATATGTTTATGTCCTTAAGAAACACAGAATTTGAGGTGAATTTAATATTTGTAAATTTCATTGCCCTACTCCATAAAATAAGGGCTTGACAGGGGTGACAAATGGGTTTCTGGTCTTTGGGGAAACATAACAAGCTGTTACTTTAGTAGTACCTATGTGGAGTGATTAAATTTAGATCAATATTTTAACCAACTTCAAATGTTTTATTCAATGTATTATTCTATGCTGATTTAAATGTATGAGTTGTTATTTATTTAGCTGATTATCTTGATGTTTGTCAAACATTTCAAATATATCTTTTATTATTTATCTAATAAATCTTTATTCTGGATTTGTGATGTTTATCAAAGTTTCTTGATTGAAAATAATTATGAAACATGTTCAGAATTCATCATAAATATGAATCCTTACCAAACGTACCAAGGATACCGTAGTTACTCAATGTAGATTGGTTGCCCAGGGTACCTCAGTTACTCAATATAGATTTGGTACCAATGGTAACTTGGTTAATTCTTTTAGAGTGGTTGCCAAGGGTACCTCAGTTACTCAATATAAATTTGGTACCAATGGTTACTTGGCTAATTCATGTAGATTGGTTGCCAAGGGTACCTCAGTTACTCAATATAGATTTGGTAACAATGGTAACTTGGTTAATTCATGTAGATTGGTTGCCAAGGGTTCCTCGGTTACTCAATATAGATTAAGTAACAATGGTAACTCGGCTAATTCATGTAGATTGGTTGCCAAGGGTACCTCGGTTACTCAATATAGATTTGGTACCATTAGTAACTTGGTTAATTCATGTTGATTGGTTGCCAAAGGTACCTCGGTTACTCAATATAGATTAGGTACCATTGGTAACTTGGTTAATTCATGTTGATTGGTTGCCAAGGGTACCTCAGTTACTCTTATATAGATTTGGTACCATTAGTAACTTGGTTAATTCATGGAGATTGGTTGCCAAAGGTACCTCGGTTACTCAATATAGATTAGGTACCATTGGTAACTTGGTTAATTCATGTAGATTGGTTGCCAAGGGTACCTCAGTTACTCTTATATAGATTTGGTACCATTGATAACTTGGTTAAGTCATGTAGATTGGTTGCAAAGGGTACCTCAGTTACTCTTATATAGATTTGGTACCATTGGTAACTTGGTTAATCCATGTAGATTGGTTGCCAAGGGTACCTCGGTTACTGAATGTAGATTTCAATCAATCAGTCAAGTTTATTTTGTAAAAGGCCTTAGCCCCAGGTACAATACACAATAAACAAACATGTGGTTACATGGTAATGGCAGTTGACAGTCATGTGTAGTGAGTTCGCAGTAACAATGTTTTCTTTATGTAATTAGAACAGTTTGTTGTTATTGAAGAATTAGTACATTGTAAAATATTTAAAAGATATTGCTGATCAATATGATAAGGTAATGTTTTGAAATATTTATCATGAGAAACCTTACATTCTAGTAGAAAATGAAATTCATTTTCTACAAAGTTATCATTACAAATATGACAAAGTCGTTGGTGCCTTAAAAAGTCCATCACATCTACCGGTATTTTTGTATATTGGAAGTGCACCGATTCCTAACATTGTTATTCTGCGCCTTGCATCTTTAGATTTCACAAAAGATAAATAAGGTTGAATTATACAAAATACAGTTTTGATACTTGAATAAAGATCTACATTTGTGCATTTCAGAATATATTAATGCATATTAATTTGAATATTATTAAATGTTTTCGAACAAAATATACCCAAGTTTTCCTATCAACTTTGTCAAAATTTGGTAATATAATATAACACTGCTTTGGATATCTATAACTAGGAAAATGTAAACGTTTAAACCAATACTTTACAACACGTAATAAGGTATCAACCAAAAATTAGTTTCTACCACATTCAGCCAATACAGCAGCGTTAGAGCATTTATAACTTACACCAAACACATACTTGCAAAATCTAATATGAAACTGTTCAACAACATGCCATTGCTGAAAACCCCATATCTCTTAAGCATACAAAATGACAGACTTCATCTGAGTATCAATGTATATACATAAGGGATGCCCAGAGTACCTCGGTTAGTTCATGTAGATTTGGTACCAAGAATTCCACGGTTACTCACTGTATATACATAAGGGATGCCCAGAGTACCTCGGTTAGTTCATGTAGATTTGGTACCAAGAATTCCACGGTTACTCAATGTATATACATAAGGGATGCCCAGAGTGCCTCGGTTAGTTCATGTAGATTTGGTACCAATGGTACCTTGGTTACTCAGTGTAGATTGGTTGCCCAGGGTACCTTAGTTACTCAGTATAGATTGGTTGCCCAGGGTACCTTGGTTACTCAGTGTAGATTGGTTGCCCAGGGTACCTTAGTTACTCAGTGTAGATTGGTTGCCCAGGTACCTTATTTACTCAGTGTAGATTGGTTGCCCAGGGTACCTTAGTTACTCAGTGTAGATTGGTTGCCCAGGTACCTTATTTACTCAGTGTAGATTGGTTGCCCAGGATACCTTGGTTACTCAGTGTAGATTGGTTGCCCAGGTACCTTAGTTACTCAGTGTAGATCGGTTGCCAGTACCTTAGTTACTCAGTGTAGATTGGTTGCCCAGGGTACCTTAGTTACTCAGTGTAGATTGGTTACCTAGGTACCTTAGTTACTCAGTGTAGATTGGTTGCCCAGGGTACCTTGGTTACTCAGTGTAATTTGGTTGCCCAGGGTACCTTGGTTACTCAGTGTAGATTGATTGCCCAGGGTACCTTGGTTACTCAGTGTAATTTGGTTGCCCAGGGTACCTTGGTTACTCGGTGTAGATTGGTTGCCCAGGATACATTAGTTACTCGGTGTAGATTGGTAGCCCAGGGTACCTTGGTTACTCAGTGTAGATTGGTTGCACAGGGTACTTTGGTTACTCGGTGTAGATTGGTTGCCCAGGGTACCTTGGTTACTTGATGTAGATTGTTTGCCCAGGGTACCTTAGTTACTCGGTGTAGATTGGTTGCCCAGGATACCTTGGTTACTCAATGTAGATTGATTGCCCAGGATACCTTGGTTACTCAATGTAGATTGATTGCCCAGGGTACCTTAGTTACTCAGTGTAGATTGGTAGCCCAGGGTACCTTGGTTACTCGGTGTAGATTGTTTGCCCAGGGTACCTTAGTTACTCGGTGTAGATTGGTTGCCCAGGATACCTTGGTTACTCAATGTAGATTGATTGCCCAGGGTACCTTAGTTACTCAGTGTAGATTGGTTGCCCAGGGTACCTTAGTTACTCAGTGTAGATTGGTTGCCCAGGGTACCTTAGTTACTCAGTGTAGATTGGTTGCCCAGGTACCTTATTTACTCAGTGTAGATTGGTTGCCCAGGGTACCTTAGTTACTCAGTGTAGATTGGTTGCCCAGGTACCTTAGTTACTCAGTGTATATTGGTTGCCCAGGGTACCTTGGTTACTCAGTGTAATTTGGTTGCCCAGGGTACCTTGGTTTCTCAGTGTAGATTGATTGCCCAGGGTACCTTGGTTACGCAGTGTAATTTGGTTGCCCAGGGTACCTTGGTTACTCGGTGTAATTTGGTTGCCCAGGCTACCTTAGTTACTCAGTGTAGATTGGTTGCCCAGGGTACTTTCGTTACTCGGTGTAATTTGGTTGCCCAGGGTACCTTAGTTTCTCAGTGTAGATTGGTTGCCCAGTTACCTTGGTTACTCAATGTAGCTTGGTTGCCCAGGTACTTTGGTTACTCAGTGTAGATTGGTTGCCCAGGGTACCTTAGTTACTCAGTGTAGATTGGTTGCCCAGTTACCTTGGTTACTCAATGTAGCTTGGTTGCCCAGGTACTTTGGTTACTCAGTGTAGATTGGTTGCCCAGGTACCTTAGTTACTCAGTGTAGATTGGTTGCCCAGGGTACCTTGGTTACTCAGTGTAATTTGGTTGCCCAGGGTACCTTGGTTACTCAGTGTAGATTGATTGCCCAGGGTACCTTGGTTACTCAGTGTAATTTGGTTGCCCAGGGTACCTTGGTTACTCGGTGTAATTTGGTTGCCCAGGCTACCTTAGTTACTCAGTGTAGATTGGTTGCCCAGGGTACTTTGGTTACTCGGTGTAATTTGGTTGCCCAGGGTACCTTAGTTACTCAGTGTAGATTGGTTGCCCAGTTACCTTGGTTACTCAATGTAGCTTGGTTGCCCAGGTACTTTGGTTACTCAGTGTAGATTGGTTGCCCAGGTACTTTGGTTACTCGGTACAGATTGGTTACCAAAGGTATATCTGCTTACCTAAGGTACCTCCGTTCCTTAATGTAGGTTTGGTACTGCAAGGGCCCTGCAGTTACTAATGTAAATTCGTTGCCAAGGGTACCACGGTTTATTGATGTAGATTTGTCACCAAAGGTACCATGTTAATTCAGTGTTTATTAGTCAAAACAGCTACCTCGTTACTTAATTGCAAGTATGAAGTTACATGTGGTCTTGTTTTTCATGTTATGCAATAGCGAATGTTTACATTTAAAGTTGTTGTCAATGACTAACATATTTTAAAACTCGACAGTACCTAAATCAAGAACAGCTATTATTTATAATGTAAGTACAACAGCATCTAAGAATGTTTGTCTAGCGTCGTCCAGTTTGTAGATACCTGTTTCATATCCATGTTTTGTAGAAATATTTACATTGATAGTTGAGTTGTGATTCAGGTCGGCCACTTTGATGTTATTCCAATTTGTAATAAACCAAAAATGTTAAACATAAGTTTAAAGTTGTGGTCTTGTTTTTCATGTTATGCAATAGTGTATACAATGGTGATACTTTCAAACAGATATTTGATAATTTTTTAATCGTTTGTTTGTTACAGAGAGGAGAATAACACATTTTACGTCCGCTTCACTGAACAAGTTGTGATCAGTAACAGACATTTCTCAGTGTTTAAATTTGAGAAATTATTCTTAAAAAGTGATCAAAACATGAACTAATGTATATTTGTTTTACGTTAAGTGAAAATAAAAATAATTAGAGTATTTTCAAACAAAAAACTTAAATTGTTTCACACTTCAGTACATTCAACAATCTATCTTACAGGTCAGGTTTTACTGGCAAATCCAACGAAAACATATGTAAACAATGTTTACAAATATGAAGATGAGGACTTGTTGTTCACTTTATGTTTGATAAATACAATGTCAATACTTTGAAACAAATATTTGACAATTTTTAAATAATTGTCTGTTTGTGACTGAACCAGATGTGATTACTGACAGACATTTCTTTAGAGTTCAGATTTGAGAATTATCTTTTTAAAACTGATTAAAAAGTGTTCAAATGTGTATTTGTTATTCATATTAGGTCAAAAGAAAATCAATGAAAACATTTTCAATCTTATATCAACTACTTTTTTACACATCGGTTCATTTACAGTTCCATCTTACAGATCAAGTTATAGCTAAAAATAGAACAACAGATCAGATCAAGTCATAGCTTAAAATAGAACAACATGTTATTCTGTCAAACTATAAGTCACTTATTTGTTTTTACATATTTACAACATATCAAAACAACATCAAAGTGTGTTTAATCAAACAAGGCCTGCTGAATAAGATCTATTTTCTGATCATTGATGGAAATCTCGCGTCCGCTGACCAGTCTCATTCTTGTAGCACAGCCGCCGGGTGCATCAATGTGAAACATGGGGAAAACACACTCGGTGAACGTGACGTTCACTTTACACAACAGGTTCCCCCTCTCAACATCAATGAACGTCACTCTCCCCCGTCTCACATCCAACAACACACCGAACTTGAAATTTAGTTTGTCACCAGATGTAGGACGGGAGAGAGTGACACACTCAACAATCTTATGTAAACTGTCTTCCTGATCTCTCCTCCTCCACACCTGAATACAGAGTCTATCTGGGTGAAGGTAACAGTCGACCACCACAGTTACACAGAGAGAGTTGGGGAGACGAGAAACATAGCGCCCCTCGTCCAGATTCTCCCGTCCAACAACAACCCCCATCTCCAGGAGACACACGACACCCTCATACCAAGTAAGTGTGTTGTCTGTTTCCCAGTAAGATGGGAGGGAGAAAGGGGAGGGGGAGGGAGGGACGGGGACCGGACGACTACAAGTCCCCCAGAAGTTAAAGAATTGTCCCGGTCTGTCTGTGTATCCACTCTCCTCCATGTTGTTCAGCTCAAGTCCGTCTACAACTTGTAGCAATCCGTGAACTCTCTTTGTGTCGAGAGACATGGCGGGACCTGCAAATATACAACTTAATTTGTTGTTATCAAAACATAAACAAATGACATCTTGAAATGTTTATTTGATTGTTTTAGATACATTGATGATAAAATATTTAATAATTGTTACGATTTTTTAAAACTTTGATTGCCACTCAAAACCGACCATAAACTGAATTATTTAGAGCAGATTGTTCTGTAAATAAACGCTTTTTGTTTTTCCAAAATATACAAATGACATCTTGAAATGTTTATTTTAGTGCTTTAAACAATTTGATGATATAATAATTGATAATAGTGACAAAAAATAAAAACTTTGTTTGACTCTCTAATTGATAATACAGTTGATTTTACCGACAGTCGGTTTTCAAATGAATCGGTTACAAATTGTTGTAACTTAAATATATACAAATGTCATCTTAAAACTTCTATTTTACTATTTCAAACACTTTGATGATATAATATTTAATAATTGAGAACATTTTTAAAACTTTGTTTGCTGCTCAAACTGACAAATAAGCTACAATTACACAGAACCTATATTATTAGAGAAGATTGTCCTGTAATCCAAACACATGCAAATGACATCTTGAAATATTTAATTCTATATTTTAAATTATTTGATGAGGGAATTATTAATCACTGTGACAAAAAATATAAAATTTGTTTCCAGCTCTAATAAACAATACAGATGATTTGCCGACAGTCTTTATCAGAGCTTAGCGGTATTGCAAGAATTGTATCTTCACGAATTTTTTAATTTAAAAGATACACAAATGACATCTTGAAATGATTATTTTATTATTTCAAACACTTTGATGATGAAATATTCAATAATTGTGACACTTTATAAAAACGTTTGCTACTCAAACTAACAAATAAGGAGCCAAATGTCATGGCGGGATAGATACAAACAATGTTTAAAGGGACACTCCTTATGATATTGTAGTAACATAGATCAAAAGTTACCAAGGGTGTTATTTTATCGAGAAGTAATGACTGTTGTCGAAATTTACCTGTTTAGTGCCAATCTGTTCAGTATAGTTACATTAATATTATTAAGATGTTTTGATTATGATCGAAAACCGGACAATGTTCCTCGACTGTCGCACATCAATTGTTCAAACGTAATTTTGAAAACTTACATGTAGCAGACAAAGAGACAGATATTGGTTGGTACTGTTAACTAGAACATATAACTGGTATACTTGTAAATTTGGCACATGAATTCAGCTCCTCGTCGTGTTTTAAACCGCTGCTCGAGTTTCATTGAAAACAAGTTATTGTCAAATAGTTGGCGTTAGGGGATACATATGAAAGTCGAGTAGGATGATTAGGACGTAAATCGGGACATTTGATATTGTTGTATGTATCAAATCTAAATAGAATTTCATGAAAAAACACGTAGTGTTTTTTAAATCAAATACGTTGTTGATTATATATATTCACCTGCCATGAAATATAAGAATAATCAACTCGTTGCTCGGAATAACTGATTACTGAACTGTTCATTATTGTGATAAACTCCTAGCTTTAGCTTAATAATTCATGAGGGACAGATAATTCGTAATTCCTAGCAACGAGAAGGTTATTGTTTTTCTTATCAAACTTCATGTTAATGCCTACAAATCGAAAAGCAAGACATCACGATCTTAGATGAGACTGTTTACAATACACAATTTCGCACCATTTTCATTCAATACAGATAACCGTTTTCTATGGATCGGGTCGTGTAATGACACGTTTTCCCCTCTTACATAACAATATATTGTATAGACTTTAAAGATAAATAGTAAATTTGAAAAAGAAAAATATGCAAAAAAGTTGCTACGGCCCCTGATGCGCGCATCTAAATAGCTTGGTACTAACAGTCTTTTTTTCAGTAAGATTCTTATGTAATTTTTTAACTTTATTCCCGAAAAGAATTTCTGACATTATAAACCACTTGTTTAACGTGTAAATAATATTGCAGAATAAGAGACACTTAGCCAACCCTGAGCTAACAATCGCTCAGTTGCAAATAGGAATGTTACGTCACTAAATGACTTGTCAATGACGTCCTAAAACCTTGACGTCACGACTGTTCAGCCGGCATAATTCTTCGCTTTGCAAATTGAGTACTGTTATTATGGTCTCGGAAAAACTTAGAGGGCGGCGGGATAGCTCAGTGGTTAGCGCGTTCGGCTTCGGATCAAGAGGTCAGGAATTCGAATCCCGCCAGGGGCATGGCAACTTTGTCTGCAGTAAAGAACTGTTCTACATGCTTTACGGTTATGGTGCAATGCTACACTGAATTTCAGAGAAGTACCACCCATGGTTCGCTAGTTCCAGCTGTTTCACCGCAAAGCATAGCCACATGGCCTTGCTGGCTTTCTCTCAGCAATAATACTAGCAGGCGTTATATAAGTGAAATATTATTAAAGGTGCATCCATTGTGTTTCATAAAATGTTATTTGGCTTTAAAACGTTCCAACACACCATATGTGCTATTTACAATACAAACAAATTCACTTAGCTTGCATATTCATCCCCAATCGCCAAACATATTACAATTGCTAGTTTCCAATTAAAATCTAGTAACATCATTATGCATGTGCAGAAACCGAAAGGGCACGTCCTATTTACATGCACAGTAGTTATATGACCCATTGAACATTTTCAACCAAAATTTGTTATTTTGTCTGGTGTAAATAAGATTCCAAAAGATTCATTGGCGCACGCCACACGCGGTGCATTGTCCGGTTTTCGATCAGAAATCACTATTTTTATATTCATATCGTCAATATACTCAGTCGAGTATGGTGAAAATTATTGTTTTCGGTAACAGTTGGTACTCCTCGATGAAATAAGACCATTTATAACGTTTGTCATATTTGACCCCGAACAACACAATGGATGTATCTTTAAAACGACGTTAAACCCCAACTCACCTCAACCCACCTCTGAAACATAGATTGAATATGATTTTCTAGTTTATATATTTATTGACGTGTGACTTTAATTAGGTAGGCTATGCTCGAAATTGTTCATCTACAATATTTAGCTAAAACAAAGGCCAGCAAAGTAAAACAAAGGAAATGATAATTGATTTTCGTACAAAGAAGGAAATACTGGAGCCAGTTGATATTGATGAGCAGGAAGTTGAAATAGCAGACGAGTATAAAATCTGGGTACGATCATTGACAACCAACTTTCATGGAAATCTTATTCACACGGTGTACATGCTGAGGCAAAACAAAGACTTTCTTCCTGCGAAACTTGTTTTTGATGTAGACCGCATTATACTTAGATTATTCATCTAAACTTTTGTCAATAGCAATCTGACTTTCTGCTTCCATGCATGGTATGGAAAACTTCCTCTTACACAGAAAAACAAAAATGACAAAATTATAAACACCTCCAGTAAATTTTGCGGCTTTGAACATCTTTCATTTCAGTTTCACCGTGATAACGGTGTTAGGATCTACACCGAAACGTCGCACTACTGTAATAAAGATGTTGTATATCCATAAAACTCGTTCTCCTTCATCTAAACAACTTCTAAATTCCATTGAAGGCCTATAGAGTTAAAATGAAGGCTCTAGCCACTCAATCAGACCCATCGCACTTTCTAAATGAATATTTTGAATTTCTACCATCTGGACGTTGTTTCAAAATCTGACATTTCAAACAAACAGAGCCTCAAAATCATTTGTCCCACACCATAAAGTATAACAATCCTAAACCTCCACACCAAATAGTAATAACGTAACTCCTGAAACACGACATGGCTGATTAAAATATGGCATATTAAAAGCAATTTCATCAGTACCCATCATCACAATATATGTTATTATCCCAAGCCACGAAGTGGAAGGAGGATATAGGTTTGGGCTCCGTCCGTCCGTCCGTCCGTCCGTGCGTCCGTCCGTGCGTCCGTCCGTCCGCTCTCGCGAGAGATACATCGTGAGTTGCAATATAAGTACATTACTAACTTCTGAGCTATTTTGCGACATGTGAGTTGCACCCCACATGTCAAACTCTGTCCCTGGTTTCAAATACGTATAAAAGTAACTTTCAGAGAGCACCTCACAAGTAATAACGGATGCCGTCCGTCCACGAAATTTCCGTTCTTGTCATGCTTGCAGGGCCATGGTACTGATTTCTCATTCAGATATCATCGGTTCTTTCCGGGCTCTTCCGGCATGTTTTCCGTCAAGACTTGCGCATGCGCACTAAGCAGACGCAAGTGCAACGAAGTCCCGTAACCAGGTTGATGCAACTCGGAGAACCGAGAAATATCTAACAACGGAAAACATATATTTTTGAGACGAGAAAATCTGTATTATTAATCTGAAACTGAGTAATATGACAGGAAAATGAAAAGACCCCTAAAATAAACTTTCAATGATATCACAAAGATAAAATTGTAACTTCATATGCCTGTCGGTCACTCCTAATTTTTTAAATAACAGACTGTAGGCCTATTTCAACAGCAACCAGCATACAGCCAACACATTATCTGTTTCTGTACTATCGGGTATTTATCAATGTGTGATTTGAATATAATTTCATCTAAAGAATAATGCTAATGTGATGATTAAGGTTATTAAAAGTATCATATCACCGCAAACTTCGGAATCATGGCGGCATTTTTTAAGTCTGTATATATGTAGTCACAAAAGAAGACTACCCTTACGCCTGGACTTTAAAAAAGCGGCTTCGGGAATTAAGAGTTGAAAAATACATTCCTAATTATTTAACTCATTACTAAATTAGTTACCTAGCAGATAGGCCTACAAAACGTTTATCTATCTTATCTGTTTTACTTGCATTTCTAATCTAAAAGGCCTACGCGATTTACATAATTGCACTTTAAAAATTTACCGCTTATACTATGTGCAAAAATACTGATTGCATGAAACACTTTTGAATTGCGATCATAAGGAATCCTATGCCCAGATATCATACGAAGCAAACGATGATACACGTTGATTTTCTGGGCCTATTTCCTCAATTCGGATTAATAACTCAAGATATCAAGTTATTTAACCTTTCTTTTTACGATGCTTTAAAGGCCTACATTATACAAAGTTAAAATTGTGTGTCTATGGCAATGTTGGGTTGGAAAACAACACAATACAGTAAGGTTGGCATCAATACTTCCAGACTACCAGTGTTAACTCCAAGTGTTGAAGGTAATATGACAAAACACTGTTTTTTAAATATTTCAAGTCTGGCGTTCTTTTACAGTCCAATGTTGCCATCGGCATGGTCCCGACTTTTGAATCGTAAGTTACGATATTTTACTGTGAAACTTTTTTTTAAATAGTGAAATGTGTGCAATCATCAAATATGTGTAATTTTAATCAACTCGTTTGATGTATTTGATACCAAGGGTCACATGGGGCAATTCGCTGTCTGCATAATAAGGGTAATACAATAGCCTCTTTAGATTGCTCTCCAGAAATTCAGAAATGTTCGAAAGTTAAATATTCCAGGATAGGCTTCCTATATGATTGAGACCAAGATTTGTAAAATCCATTATCATATTTCAATTAAAAAAAGGCAGGGTTGCAATTTAAAATGGTGAACCACTTCAGGTCTTGCTAACGTATCCATGTTGAATATAACTCAATGCTTTGGCTAGCCACCTTTAAGAAAATCGTACATCGGATCCCTCTCAAATTCCATAGCAGAAAGTGAATGAATTGCCACGCAAAATGAGAGTATGTTTTATTTTCAGCCGGAGGGAAAGTGCTAAAATGGTCATATTAATAGGCCACATTGTCTGTAAAAGAGATTATCTTTCTCCGTTCTATCACCATAATTATTTTTCCATTTTGTCATTTTACTAGCAGATCAGTCTTCATTTTTAAAGAGCATACTTCTGTATTTTTGCGCCAACAAATAAAAAGTAAAATGCAATACGTAAGAGTAAGGACGATTAAAGAAAGCAAGCGATTAATCATTTACATTATTTGGAAACTTGTTTCTTAAAATAACCTAAGGCACAAACACAATAGTGTCTCTACATGTATAATGTATTTAAGCGTTGTAACAATACTTACAAAATATATGAGCCTTGTTGGTATTTCACTGGACAACTACCGTTATATGGTTTAAACAATATTTATTCAGGTACTCATGGTACATGGGATTGACAAACAGGGTTGCCCCTATATAAATGTCTCTCCCCAAATACATAGTAGTATA
Source organism: Gibbula magus (assembly GCA_936450465.1). Classification (NCBI taxonomy): domain Eukaryota; kingdom Metazoa; phylum Mollusca; class Gastropoda; order Trochida; family Trochidae; genus Gibbula; species Gibbula magus. The sequence goes on along the minus strand of OW388298.1, from coordinate 24,614,433 downwards.
CATCATGAAGATACATAAATACATCGTAAAACAAGCATTATATAAAATGTGTTCAAGTGAAACGTCTACTGAGAGATATGAATTTATAAACAGATTGGGTTATTTTTGTATTGATGTGATTAGACAGGGTCTTATTACCATATTAAACAGTATTCAGGTTGTAACCATTAACATAAAAGAAGCTGCCATGACGAATTTTTTTATATTTCGAACAGATAAACAAGTAATGATGTGCATCCTCGTACGCATGACCACAGGAGCAACGCGAGTCGTTATCAATAAATCTATCGAATTTGTGTCAATTTAGGTTGCTACATCCCAGTCAAATTCGACAAAGTAATATTTGCTCGTTTCTAACACCGTAATTTTGAAAAGTTTCATGAACTGAGCTGCTGTTATTACACAATCTGTTTTTGAACATTGCATACGATTAGGATTCCGTTAACGTTTCATCGAGGTTATTCCGTTCGACAACGGCAGATGGCAAGAAAGATCTTTTGTACAATTCCGTACGACAATTAGGAACTTGAATAGCGTCAGAGTTTCTTAATTCATAAAGCGATTGGCGACATATCGTGGGTGGGATTAGCTCCGAGAGATAATCAGGCGTCAGATTTGCAATCATTTTATAAAACAGGCACATTTTATGGTAGTATCGTCTCGTCACAAGTGAAGTGAAGCCAGTCTCGTCATATAATTTTTGATGATTTGTTCCCTTTACAGCACCGCAAATAGTTCTCAGTGCGTCTAGGTGTAACTTTTCGAGAAGATTCTCTTGTGTCTTGGTACAATTATTCCATATTTGGTCGCAATAATCAAAGATGGGAAGAATGAAGGAACTATACAAGGTCTTAAGACTTTTGCGCTTTAGGCGAGATTTAAGGCTACGTAGACAGTTGATCATCGGACTAATTCGATTAACCATCTGTTCAATGTGAGAATGCCACTGGCCATCCTTTTGGAAAGTTAAACCTAGGTGTTTATGGTTTTCCACATATTCCTGTGCCTAGTCAAATGTTGTACATTGTAGTATGATTTCTTGTCAAGTGAATGATATGTTTCCAATATGTGGAATAAGAAACCTGTATAATATATGTAAATGATATATTCCTCTGAATAATACCTGTCCATATTGAAGTGAATAAATGTGATATTTGCAGTTGGATAAATGATTTTAAAAAAAACAGAGATTATTAAGATCATATTACTTAGTCAAATACATGTACATTGTTGTATTTATTTATATTGTCTATCACATTGTTATATGCCAATAAAAGAATGAAACAATTTTTTTGAAGTTTATAGTACTTTTTTCCGAGGACTGTTTTTTCTAGGTAAATTTAGGACTTTTTTTACCGATACTTCCCCCCCCCCCCCCCCCCCCCCCCCCCCCCAGGACCCATATGCCACCGTATTACTTAATTGTATTAATTGCTATAATGCCATTTTATGTCTTTATGCAAACGCCGATCTCCAGAATCAAAATGAATTTTGTAAACATATTTAATTGGTTTTATTATCTTTCTAAGCCTCCAATTTGAGCCTTTAAATATTTTTTTTAGTATTTTACCTATGCAATGACGAAGAGGGATACTATGTTAAAATCGACTGTGCAACACATCAAGCTGACTGAACTTTTCCCTATATTAATAGACAGTTTGCACCACACTAGTAGTCGGCTATTTTCTACTGATGTTATATATAATAAACCGCATTTATAAATAGATAAACTCTGCCCACCAAATGAACTTGACAGTATACACAGTTTGAAGCAGTACAGTAAGACTTTTCGCGATACAGGTTGTTTAAGTAGCCCATCTAACGTTATCACATCGGTAAAAGACGTATTATTTTGGTCCTCCCCCATTGAATTGGTTCTCCATATCGGCAGAACTTATTTGGTAGGCTATTTGAAATGTCCATCTTTTAACAAATATTGCCTACACATGTCTTACACATGCATTAATGCATATGAACAGTGAGGAATCCACTCAAACACACGTGTATAAGGACTTCGTACCCTACATCCTGTTTCATTATCAAACAAAGGATTACATTATTTTATTAGAAACCATTGCCAGCGAAAAGCGCTAAAATTGTCTAAAAAAATCTCCATTTCCTTTTATCAAGCCCCAGTGAACGATTATAAGTATAAGAATTAAAACAGAGGCAATGATAAATTTCCAAATAAACATACTTTATTCTAGCTAAGCCTTAATTAAAGGTAGGCCTACATCCATTGTGATGTTGGGCGTCACATATTGCAAACGATATAAATGGTGTTACTTTATCGAGAAGTTTCGACTGTTACCGAAAACTACCACTCTGATGATAGTAGACTTAGCATATTGACGATATGAAGGTAAATGTAGCGATTTCTGATCGAAAACCGGACAATGCACTGCGTGTGGCGCGCGTCAATTAGTCAAACGTAATTTTGGAATCTTATTTATAACAGACAAAAAGACAGATTTGAGTTAATAATGTTAATAAGGTCATATAACTACTGTGCATGTAAATGGGACGTGTAGTTTTGGTTTCTGCACATGCATAATGATGTTACTAAATTTAAATTGGAAACTAGTAATTAGGATATATATATATATATATATATATATATATATATATGCAAGCTGAGTGAATTTATTTGTATTGTAGACAGCACATGTGGTGATTTGGAAAGCCAAATAAAATTTATGAAACAACGGATGCACTTTTGTTCATATTGTTAGATCTTGATCTAGACGCCCGTGATTTTTTTAAAAAGGACCCGCGCATGCGCACCGAGCAGACAAGACGCCACGTGGATTTTTCACAATTTTAGAATTTGACACAGAGAAATGTAGACGCATTAGTTCTGGGCAGCGAGAATCCCAAAACCCTCAGAATCAGAGATCATCTCAGATGGGCAGAAGAAAACGAAAAAGGTAACCAATACTTATGTAACATGTTTTAAATGATATCTTTAACATTAATATTGCGAGTTATCTCTCCTGAAGCCTGACAAAAATTAAAAGTTTGGCCGCTACCATGTACAAACTGCCGTCACATTTTCTCGCAATCGAAAATCCGTCCTACTAGGCCGTGGGCCAAAAATTCTAGGGCCTCTAGAAATAGGAAAGTGCTTCAACATATTTGGTGAATACCAGAACTATATATCAAAATGATCCCCAGCATGTGCTTGATAAGAAACAAAACTTTTCTTGCTAAAAAAGTTGCACATTAATTATCTACAGCTCTTGAAAGATGGGTACCCCCTGCCGCAGATTCTGATCATTCAGCCTTGACCTTGGCCTGTGGGTAACTGCATTGGCCAGCTTTTCAATGTACTTGTGCAAGAATACTTTTGTTAAAACAGTTGAAATACTTTTCTAAATTCATAATTAGTCCATATTTATTAAAACTTAATGAATTTTAAAAAATCAGAATAAAATTGTTTTTCAGTGTGTTAAATCAGTATTATCACATGAATGAATAAAACATTTTCGCAGAAACATTTTAATCTTGGACATAATTTGTTTTTGTATTCCATTATTGTTATTCTATTACATTTTTCTTTGCTATCCAGTCAGATACTCAATATGAAATCAATGTAGCAAAATTATGAAACAATACATTTGAATGACACCCATCCAATATTTCTGTTAGTTTCAGATTTGCATTAATATATAAGACAACATAGAAGTCATATTTTCACCCAGTTTTTCTCACTTTGAAAAGTTTGTTTATTTGACCCTCACCCTCCTTAAATATGGGCGCGGTAGGGGTCCAGTCTAAAATCTTTTACGACTTTTCTACAAAAACCAGATATAATAAGCTATAATACCTCTCAATAATTTAATCATATAGATGTTGATGTGACGTTTCAAATGCACTGTATAACCAAAATATAGCTTATATATATATACTCTTGAGTAGATTAAATTCTGTTTCAGTTGCATGAAGTTAAACAGTCTCATTCATTCTTGCACAATCACAGCTGACCTTATTGTCACCTGGGTAGTGGGTACTGCAGAATAGAGATGTGTATTGAACTTAGGAGGAGGTGGTAGAGTGAGAAGGGGGTTATTTGCATGGTGTATATGACAGCATACACACAAATTATTTATTTAACTTTTTTAATGCCAATTAAGGTATTTTGACCAAAAAATTTCAAATGTTTAACTTGGGAAATTAGTTGTTTTAGATCTTCAAACCTTAGATAATAAATTAAGCAAATTCTGAAAGCTACAGAAGTGAGCCTAAGTCTCTTTCTTTTTAGTAACAGACTTCAGAACCTTTAAACTCACAAGCTTATGAGAAGGCCAAACGCAATAAAATTTCCATTTGAACAAGTATGGAAAGTAGTACTTGTAATGACCTATCTAAAGCAAGGAGTAGTATTTTTTAAGAGAATCCCAAATATATTTCCAGATTGTACAGTTGTAGACTTTTTTCAGAATCATCAATTGACAAAATTGAAGCCAGTGGCTTTGTAGTTTGTCTGGCTAAGGAGTCTGTACACAAGATTTTAGCTTCCTTGAGCTTTACCTACTTGAGAAGAGGATAAAATTAGGTGTTTAAGTTGTGGCCTCTGTGTCACTAAATGTACACTTTATGAATAAACCCCATGGGGCAAGGAGTCTCTCTAGAGACAGTGGTTCTTGATAAGAAGTCGAAAAAGAACACCATACTACAAGCCCATCTGTGAGCCTCACATAAAAAAGAAAAAGAAAACCATTTTATTTAAATCCATTTATTTTTCAACAGTCTTTCTGAAATGAGATACACATTTTACACCAGTGTGAGAGCGTTTTTCAACCAGTTCTGTAGAAGTCTCTACCTTGGCCTTTTAAAAATAATCTACAGCAGCAATGACCTCATCTTTATTACCTTAATGCATACCGGAAAAGATTATTTCCGAGTTGGAAACAGTTGGTCCGGCAAAGCTAGATCAGGAGAGTAGGATGGGTGCTGAAACTCTCATTGATTGAGCAAGTTCAATGATGGCTGTTAATAGTTTGAATTTACCAACATGAGTTTCAGACTTTCAGTAATTATCCTACACTGTTACATCTGAAGGAACTGTGGAGACTCCTGAGTCATTGGTCAGTGGCTTGAAATTTCTTGTACCAGTTCTTGTTTCTGTCCTGCAAAACAATTAATTAAATGGATGTTATTACTCAAATAAATTGCATGTATGTTATTACTAAAAATCTACTTTCCCCTTTTAAAATCAAACTCTAATGTTTATGAGTCAAACCAATATCAAACATGTTTTTTGTTTCCATATCACCATGAACATGTTAGTTTAAACATTTATCACCCAAAACTGTTCCACAGGAAATATAGCTTGTGGGAGATTTCTTTTTGGCAGTAGATTTTGCACAATGCCCTGTCATCATCAACTACATAACATCACAATGCTTTTACATCATAGAGTTATGACATCACAATGTTATGACGTAATAAACACGATGACGTCAGAATGCTATGACCTCACCGCACTGGAAGTCAAATGGCAGAGATGTGCTCAGAGATGTAGACTATTTTCACTTAAACGTAGTAAGAACAATTTTGGATGATAAATAGAATCTCACCCTCGTGTCTTCTGATATCAAATATATCAACTCTCATTGATAAAAGTAACTTTTATCAACTCGTGTTGATATATTTGATATCAGAAGACACTTGAGTGAGATTCTCTATATATTTCACTTAAACTTTATATGGACATATTCCAAGGTAGAACTGGAACTCTTATGATTCTGCATTAATAAAGTAAGTATCAATATAATATATTTTTGGTAAAATATCGACTGTTATTTGCAATTATACCCCATGGGAATTTACTTATTTATTGTTCAAATTGCAGGTTGTAGCATATGTTATAACCTCCCTTTCCGCAGGTTGATTATCTTATAAACATCATGTTCGGTATAACATATTCACCAAACTCAAAATAAAAAGGATTTTGGAAATATCTTCAAATAAGAAATTAAAGGTTTGATATACAGGAAATTGGGATTCTAAACCTGAATTATTATTTTGTCAATCAGCGCTTTTGCAGTCTAATTACCTGAGATCCATGTCATTCCAGAGAATGGGGAAGGTAGGGGCCATGGGCCATTTTACACATTGAATGTAAAATGGCCCATTAAATTTTTTAATTTTACTATTGCTACAAAGGGGAAAGGCCCATTTAAAATTCAGAAAATTAATAAATGCCATAAAAATGGCCCATAATGGCATTGTCAAAAGTGTATTTCCCAATCCCTGGACTACATTATTGAAATAATTTAAATTCGGCTCGGACAAGGCCTTGGGAGTTTTAATCGCTCAGACTGGGTCTTTATTTCATACATACCTTGACTTACCTTTAAATTCGAATGGGCACCTTTAAATAAAACTAGGCCTGTTAAGTTAGATCAACTTGTTCTGGTTCATTCTCTCCCTCTCAGGACTGACAACAGCAGGAGCATCACACTGAATAATCACACACTTTGTGTTATGAGAAATTGCTTTCCCTATAGAATAAACAATGATAAACAATGAAGTCTCATGTTAAAAACTAAAGTGTCTTCTGTTTATCTTTATTTTTTTGTGTACAATTTTGGGAAGAGACAGGATGTGTTATATTGATTTGACACTATCCTTGAGTGACACACACATTTGATATAGTTAATGAACAATCAAGAACACAATAAACAAAATCGGTTTTGGATTAAGGCCACTTAAATTTAAAATGATCTGTAAAAAGATTGTAAATTTTATGATTTATAACTTGACATTTTATATCTGAAACTCACTGCTCAACTACAAAAAAATTACAAGTGACTATAACAGACAAAATATAATTCAAAATATTATGAAACTAATTCAATACAAAATATAATAGATCTGGAATTAAATCTATGGGGCCAAATCCATCTTAAAATATTGAGAGTATTTCTAGGGTAAACAATTACCTGATAAGGTTTCTTCCTCAATATCTTTATCTCGGTGATTCATGTAAATACTTCAGTTTAAGTTTAGAGCGACGAGAACTTTGTAGTCAGCTGGTCATGTACAGGGTTTAGCTGTTGTGTTGACAGTGGCCGGTGTCATGTTCCAAGTGAAAGAAAGAGATGCACAATACCCACAAGAGGTCAGCATCATGCTGACTTACTTTTGTCCATGTTATATCCATAAATGGATGTTAATCAGCTAGTTTATCCCCATTGATGTGACATAAATATGACAAGCTCTGGCCATGGCCATGTTGTAGTACCGCACAGAATGGGCTGCTTCCTGTCTTGTGATTGGTCAATAATGTATATGCAGTCATGGAGATTTACTGCAGATTATTTTTAATTCTAAGGCTTCTAAATTATTAATGTGCAACTTAATTAACCAGAAAAGTTTTTTAGAGGTCATGATTACTTATAGAGATAATTGTAAAACACAAACTTTGTATTCACCAGATATGTTGAAGCACTTTGACACAATTTGGGGGTTCGGCCCATGGCCTATACACAAAGGATATGCCTACGTTTATGATAAAATATTTTCGGCCAACGCTATGGAGGACATTTATGTTTTGTTACTGTCGATAATAGCAGTTTGTGTGATTGTCATATGGCTTTGTGTGCAACTCACGTTTGTCTTATTCTAGAGATGTTCATTACTAAGATATAAGGACATCCAAGAAATAAAAATATTTAGATTTTTCTGAAAATTGGCACATATATATATATATATATATATATATATATATGTACATGCAACAAAGTGTGCTGGTTTCAAAAATTAAATTAAAAATGGGTCACCATGCTGGTTTTCGAGTAATAATGTCATGTGTCAGAAACTGTCTCTTTTATTGAAAAGCCTGAAAATCAAAAATTTCATTTTTTCAGCAAAATTTTATTATTTTTTAAAATGCAAATTTTTTATTCTTACAGCTAGATATAAATGATACTTCAAAGTTTATCCAAAAATAATTTTGAAAAATGAAATTTGAAATTATTTTTTTCAACTTGTTGTATTTTTTAACTTTTTATTTGTTACCTAAAATTTCAAGGAATTCCAAAATTTAGATTTTTTTCAAATTTTCAAAATATGAACTTGACAATATATATAGGCCTACTGGCTGGCGACCAATTATCGCCAACACATAGCTACACGGAGCAGATTGTAGTAGACAGAACATAGACAAGTTTATCATATGGTTCTCTATTATTTCACACATTCAGATATCACCAAACTGATAACCAAAAAAAAGTTCAATTCAACTTAAGTATTTAGCTATGTAGCTATGTGTTGACGATAATTGGTCCTCAGCCAGTATATTGAACTCAATTTCGAAGAAAAAAATGGGGTCACCACACAAAAATAACAAACTTTTTATCTTTGAAAATTGATATCCGCAGTGAAAAATAATTGCCCAAAAACGCTAATGAAAGTCTACTGAAAGACGGCGATATATAGGTTTCACATTGTGTCACATTGTTCATAAAACTCGCAGGTCAAAATGCAAAATGTTGATTACTCTTGTGATGAATATTATGTTCACACATTTAAAGTAGGCCGATTAAAACAATCAAGTATTTGGTTTTGACCCCAATTTAGGAGCAGAGAATCATCAAGTATGGTGGCCGAGAATTAAATGCTGCCACCATCTTTGCAGAAGCTTGACGTCATAACTATGACTTCAATGCATAAATCAAAGGCAAAGGTGATGTCAAACTTCTGCAAAGATGTAGACAGCATTTAATTCTCGGCCTCCAAACTTTCCAAGCGAAACTAACTTTTTAATTGCAAATCAAATACGCTAATTTATCGACTAGTACAACTTCTGGTTTTGAGAGGACAAGTCGATGAAAAGTTGGTGTTGCAGGTCGTGTGAGTTTTTAGATAGTTAGGGTTGTTTTTGTGTTGTTATTTCGCTTTTGAATACTTTAGAACTGTACCGTGGTGATGTTTATTGCCTTCTAAGTCAATAATTCGAGGGTGTCAAGTGAATACTTGCATATAATTGGCAAAGTGCTAAACGGCGTGTTTGATTAGGCACGCCGAATACTCTAGAAAACAGGCGTACGTTAATCATCAGGCTAAAATCTTCAGAATACGCCGATTGATGTATTGTACGCACAGGAACTCGATATTGTAAGTAAAACATAAGTAAAACGTAGGTATAACAAACCTACCCCCTATATAATATAGAGTAAAGGAGCAAGGGCGGCCATGTTGCCAATCTAAGGGTCCATTCAACATTAGGTTAAAAATTACGCTAAGAATTGGTGACATTCCCAAATGAACGTACGTACCTATCACCTATACATTTCTGCGCAAATCCCGGCTGATTTCCACCATATGTCACCCCTACGATAAGTTTATTAGCTCTTCAACTCGAAATTCCGACACAAAAACCTCTGCCATGTACGTTAGACCGTGGTCGAAACACTCCGTACGATCTGATTGGTCCGTTGAGCTGGCTCTGTTGTTCACATTTCAAAGCTTCCCTCTGATGAGGTGTTGAATTTATAATGAAGCAATTTTCGAAAAATCCTGTCGTCTCGCCACGCCGTCGTGTTTGTTTACGGATACTATATAATATTTCAACTCGACAGACCAATCAGATAATTCGAATGGGTAGCGACTGCGGTCTAGTGACATGGCAGAGGTATTTTTGTCGGAATTTCGAGTTTGAAGAGCTAATAAACTTATCGTAGGGGTGACATATGGTGGAAATCAGCCGGGATTTGCGGAGAAATGTATAGGTGATAGGTACGTACGTTCATTTGGGAATGTCACCAATTCTTAGCGTAATTTTTAACCTAATGTTGAATGAACCCTTAGATCGGCAACATGGCTGCCCTTGCTCCTTTACACTATATTATATAGGGGGTAGGTTTGTTTTACCTACGTTTTACTTATGTTTTACTTACGATATCGAGTTCTGTATACCTGTGATTGTACGCCAATTGACGTATTATATGCGGATTTCAGGGTTTCCCCAACCTGATCGGCTACTCTAAAAACTCATTCAGTCGTTCACAACATCAGCGCATGTTGGAAGTCATCAAATTGCATGATGCCCATGTAATTCGAGAAAGTTTCTTTTCTTTTGATGTTTTGATGTTTGACGATACAACATGTATTTTTCATTTCTTTGAAGAAAAAAAGAAAATTGTGTTTTAAGTAGGCCTAAATATCACTTGAATGATGACAAATCAGCAGACCAACAACGTACATACATCGGGCGAAATCGATCATTAGACAGATGAATTCCACTTAGACTTACTTCGCTATATCTAATATATTTTATTTTGCCTTTACTTACAAAAATCTTCTGCCTGTATTCACACCAATATGACGAATCTGACTGTTGTTCATCAATAAACTGTATATGCCAATGGCACACTATATATTTATAAACTTGTGCTAAAATAAGTATTTTTAGCTTATAATGGAGCCTCGATCAAGTCTTTACATCGAAACAGTGCTAGCTAGTGCATTTCATCTCGAGTGAAGTGAATTCCTACCCAAAACAAACTTGATCGTTTCTAAATCTGCATTGATGAGATGTTTTGGTGAGAGAAGACTACCAAGTTAAAATCACATGTCATAGCGTGAAGTTAAGCTTAAAATTAATATTGACAGAACACATACTTTGCCAATCAGGATAATAATTATGCACTAATTCAGGGATCAACACTCGCACTAGTCCGCTAGCCCGAGGCTAGTGAAAATTCAGAAGGGCTAGAGAAATTTGTTTGTATCACTACAGATTAACATATGTCACTAGCCCGAAGAGCAATTCGGGTTAGTAAAGATTTCCAGTGAGCCTCTACCCCTGTATTTTGAAACTTTGCAAGGTGCTGTAGGCTATATAATTATAAGATGAATAATATTGATATACATATTGATAGGAAATAATTTGTAGACTACTCCATTTCTTTGAATGACCCAAAATAAATGAAATAACTCTTTGGTTCGACATTATGTCCATATGTGAGTAGTGATTATTAACGTAATGCAAAATTCTAATTCTTCAAAAAATTATCTATTGGAAGCGAGCGCTTACATTCTCATGGAGAAAAGTTGCATGCGATTTGTCAAATAAATAAAATTGTCTTGTCTGATTAAGCTTAATGTTTGGTCGACTTGTCAATATGCTATAGTTTTATATGTTTTATGTTATAGTTGCAATTTTCCTCAACCAATTAAAAGTTATTTCAGATTTCCTCATTGTTAGCTAGCTGGGTTGTCCATCCATCCATAATATTCGCATATTCTACTTCTTCTGCAGAACCAAAGACTATGTGCAGACTCCTTGGCTAATGCAGATTCTAAATTGTACCCCAAATGGGGTCACAACCTATTTTCTTCTTCTCCAGTTTCACAAGGTCTAGAGAACTGAAAAATTGTGTACAGACTCCTTGGCTTCAACACTTTAATAATCCAATCGTGTATTCTAGGCATGTTTTATGTTACTGACAGACAGCCTTTGGCCCAAAATACATAATAAATGCGATTTTTAGCTCATCAGGTCTGAAAGGCCCGATGGGCTTATGGCATGGCGTCCGGCGTCAGTTCCTAAACATTTTGCTTTTTAAACTTCTTCTCCAGAACGAATGACTCTAGAGAGTTTAAAAGTTGTGTGCAGACTCTTTGGCTAATGGGGATTCTAAATTGTAGATTTCGTGACCCCATGGCCCAAAATTGGGTCACAGGGGTCACAACCTTAAAAACCTATTTTCATTTTCTTCTCCAGTTCCACAAGGTCTATAGAGCTGAAATGTTGTGTGATTTTGAGCCAAGAAATGTGAATGAGACAAGTGTCCTAAGTGGATGTCTGGCAATAGGCCATTGGCCTGAAGCTCTTCAAATAATTCTAATGAAATTATTCAACTAAAATTATTAATGATATTCATGCTTCAATTTGTATCCAAGGTTTTGTCAACTCTTAAATTTTAATTTTCACAGATTCATGATTCATTAGGCTAATATGTAGAAATAACATTGAAATTATTGATCAGCCTGAACGCCTAAATCAAGTGGAGTTAGTAGGTCATTTGAAAATGAAATAGGACAATGGCCTATGACCTGCTGCAGCAATCTGAATCCTTGACTCTTTTAAAAGTCAATGGAGATTCAAAATTTTAGATTTATGACCCTCTAGCTCCAAATAAGGACCTTACGGGCCATGACCTTAAATCCTATTTTCATCTTCTTCTCCAGAACAAAAATACCTAGAAGGCTGAAATGGTGTGTAAAGAGTTTTTAGCCAATGGATATTTTAAATTGTAGATTTGGTGACCCTATGACCCAAAATTAGGGCCTCACAGGCCATGAACTTAAAACCTATTTTCATCTTCGTCTCCAGAAAGAAAAGATCTAGATGGTTGTAATATTCTTTAAAGACTCTTAGTCAATTGAGATTCTAAATTGTAGATTTGTTGACCTCTGGCCTCAAATAAGGGTCTCACCGGCCATGACCTAAAAATCTATTTCAGGCTTCATCATTAAACAATATAAACCCTGATGAGCTACAGAGCCCATGTCTCTATTTTTATCACACAGGTCATCCAGTGACGGCGAGGAAATTGGCAGTTACATATGGAGCAAATTGCCGGGTTGTAGAGTTCTATGGCCTGTGGAAGTCATGAGCCATATCGACAAACACATTACGGTCTACTGTAAATGTGATGATTCCGAGTAAGTTCTTGAAAACTTTCTAATAACATTTGCATTTAACATTATTGAATAAGCGAAGTAGAAGTTGAACAATACATGAACAAACTGAATTTGAATGCTTGATAGGAATATGTAGAGAGTTTACTAGCTTTCAATATAGGTTTACAGTTCCGGAGTCTGAAGCTGTAACTTTATTACCACAATATGAAGCAATAAGAAAAAAAGGCATTGGTATGTTATAGAAATTTTTAATTTTGCAATTCGGTTCTAGTTTATTCGAGTTCTTTGCATGCTTTCATACTTTTCTTTCAATTACTCATTTGTGTTATATTTACACAATTTATTTTGCTTCTGATAGCTAAATGATGGTTGTCTATAATCAACTTTGACCCTGGTGATGTCATCCAATTCAGAGAAGTGACTTGGAACGGAGTTCATCCATTTCATCCTTAGTAAGCCTGTTAAAAAATAATATGGCCTGAAGGCTGAAGGAGTGACCAACTTTTAATAGTCTAGAGTTTAAAGATACTTTTTTACCCATTCTAAATGATAACTTATGGGGCTATATTTGCATGGTGATACATAAAATATTTAGCATTATGGTCATATATATATATATATATATATATATATATAAGGAGTTGTGTACTTTTCCCAGGGTTTCCTGTGATTTGTATTTGCATGGGAAATGTTGATATTCGTTCCTTTCAAATGTATTTATTAACATAGATGCCAACCCTATTACACTTATTCTGAGAGAAAAAATGTTTTTTTTCTACTCATTTATGATATGTAGAATATAAAGTTTGACAGGAAAGTGCTCTTGAACACATCGGTGCAAGGGCTCAGAAATGGCCTTACGCCATTCACCAGTTCAGTTTCCTTTAAGCATCACACGAATCCAAATAACCACTCTTGAATGACAGTATTTTGTCTCAAAAGATCAAACAAAATTTGATGACTGGTTTGTGTCGTAATACATCCTAGCGAAATTTTGTTCAAGCATACAGTTCTTGAAGATTTTATGTACGTCAAAAATCTCTTTAACATTTATGAAAAAAACAGCAGTACACCATTATGACACTTAATATTCCATTGAATACGTTTCCTACTCGTGTGAATGAACATTCAAAACAAATATTCAAGTTCTCTTTGATTAAATGATATGATTTATATTTGTTTACATATATTATGTCTCTGAAATAGGGTGGCATCGCTACGTTAAAGGTTACTATTAAATGAAGAGTAATACTGGTCTATACATTTGAGTTCATAGGGTGCTTCGCTTTGCATTGTTTATTATTTACAACCAACAACTGATTGAAAATGTTATCTTTATACATATTGGACATGTTTTGGGATTGAAAGTTGAGCACTTTGGAACTTCAGTCTTGTCGCTATGACTCACTATCATTTTCCGTGCAGTGGACGTCCATGGAAGGCCAGTTTTTCCTTCTAAATTGGGCAAGGCATGACATATGCAGAATTTTTTCTGCTAAAAAGTTGGAAAGATGATTTAGGCCAGATATAAAACTTAGAGCTTAAAACAGTTCAGGTATCATAGTGGTTTGACGTTTATAGCAGGGATCGACACTCGCACTAGTCCGCTGGCCCGAGGCTAGTGAAAATTCAGAAGGGCTAGTGAAATTTGTTTGTATCACTACAGATTAACATGTCACTAGCCCGAAGAGCACTTCGGGCGAGTAAAGATTTCCAGCGAGCGTCTACCCCTGTTATAGCCCTTGAGAATTGATTATTTCGAGGCCCAGTTGGTAGGTAACGGTCACTGCGAAGCATCTTCTGTTTCATTTTTTTACCGTTTCTTTTAATTGTTTTCATATTTTTTCACATGTGAAATGTTGATCTTGTTTTTCTTAGATATCATTTTATGTCGTTATTGGTAAGAAACGTGAAAACGTGAACATCTGGTCTTGTACCCGAGAGAATACGGTATTAACATTTGATTTATCATTTAGATAATAATTATGATTAAATATACAACAAAACAATACCTCGGATCCAGCCTATAGTGCTAACATTTCCGGACCCCTTGGCCAATGGAGATTCTAAATTGTAAATTCTGTGACTCTGTGACAACAATTAGGGTGACAAGTTGAAAACCTTAAGAACCTATTTGCATCTTTTCCAGTATCAAAAGGTCTAGAAACTGAAATGTGTTCAGACTCCTTGGCCATTGGGAATTCAGATTCTAAATTGTAGATCTTGTGACCCCTTGACCCCAAATAGGGTCATACGAGTTACAAACCCTTTAAGTACTTCAAATTTGATAATACCTGTGATAAATTCTGCAAAATTTACATTTGACATTCATTTAGTTTATTTTTTAAAGCGTGATGAGGTACACAGCCAATGGCTCTATTTTTTGTAACAGTACGTCCAGGTATTATACATAATATGCTTGATATGCAGAAGGTCTGAAGAATATGAAGAAGACGTTAGCTGCCTTCAAGAGTGACTGTTCGTGGGCAAAAGGTAAATTAATTTAAAACTGCCTCTCGAAGTGTTATACAAAATATAATAACAATGCATACTCATTCTACACTTTTATGAAGTTCTTCTTTTTAACTGAACTTTCGATATTCAACTTTCAACTTCAAACAGGTGGTAGATTAGCCCAATACAAGTATCACTAGGCAGAACTTCACAAGTAACTGCTAGTCTGATGTCATTTTTACTAGCCTTGGGCTGAAGGACTATTGTTAATTTCTAGTCCTGTTATTATCAAAGCTACAATGTTCTTGTGAACTGGACCTAAAATAAGGTGGCCACAGCGGTATAACCTTAAAACCAGAAAGGAAAGCCGTAAGATCACGTTTTGTTGTGGATGGTAATTTATTATGTCCCCCCGAATTTTTTTTCGGGAGACATAATGTTTTTGCCTCCGTCTGTTATTCTGTTATTCCGTTTATCTGTTATTCCGTCATTCCGTTATTCCGAAAAGCTTTCTTTTCCGGACCATATCTCAAAAACCGTTCCATATTTTTTCACGAAACTTGGTATGTGGTTAGACCTAGTGGTGGAGTGGTGCCTTTTGCTAATTTGGTTATTCTGAATTTTTAATTTTTTCTGGTTTCCATGGAAACAATTTGAACTTAGTGCATATTGAGGGTATGGACCATTTCCGGCCTCTGTTTCCAAAACCGTTCAATATTTTTTCACTGAACTTGGTATTTGCTTAGACCTATTGATAGAGTGGTACCTTTTGCTACTTTGGCTAATCTGAATTTTTATTTCTCGTTATTAATGCAGTATTGAACTTAGTGCTTAGCATATTAAGTGAAAAATAAGGGTAATATGACCAGGTTGGATTGAAAGTTGGAGAGGGGACATCACAGTGCATCACATGCACATATTTCTAGTTGGTTTTGTGCCTGACCTGCTAATGATTTTAGCCTTCGCCAAAACGAAAGCCCATTGAAGCGTAGATAATATCTTTGGTCACTTGGGATTATAATTACACGTTTGTTAAAACAGTTTATTTTATGTTAATTTATTTTATTTGGTATATTATAGAAGTAAGACCTAATATTTGTTTGCAGGTAACTGTAGATGTGGATACTCTCAGCCCAAGAAAAAGACAGGTTAGTTCACGATACTTGTAACTTAAAGGGGCATCCATTGTGTTTAATAAAATTTTATTAGGCTTTAATACGTTCCGACTCATCATATGTGCTGTTTACAGTGCAAATAAATTTACGCAGCTTGCATATTCATCACCAATCACCAAATATATCATAATTACTAGTTTTCAATTAAAATAGAGTAACATCATTGTGCATGTGCAGAAACGTCAAATTTACATGCACAGTAGTTATATGACCTAATATAAGATACCCACGGCAATCAAACACAGGCGGTCAATGGGACCGACAGTGTGCTTTATGAGACGATAAAACATGCTCGTGATTTCAAACGTCAGTTAGAGCGTCGCTTAGTATATGACGTCATAGTTTACGTCACGTTGATTGTTCAATGCTAGCGAATGTGTTCTCAGACGGGAAACATTAATAAAAAAATTTAATAGTTTTTAGAAACATATCTCCACGTGTTTTTTATATAAAAGCGAGTAGATATTTAAGGGCATCTCATATAAGAAATAGAAGACTCGTTGTTGTGCTTTATCGTAGAATAAAACATAGCAGAGAGCATAAAACACTCAGGGCTGCGCCCTTCGTGTTTTATGCTCCCTGCTATGTTTTATTCAACGATAAAGCACACCAACTTGTCTTCTATTTCTTAATTAAAAATGATCAAATCAGCTTTTTCAGTTTGTCGGTTATAAATAAGATTCCAAAATTACGTTTGACTCATTCGCGCGCTTCAATCGTGATGCATTGTCCGGTTTTCGATCAGAAATCACTACTTTTACCTTCATATCGTCAATATACTAAGTCGATTATCATCAAAATGGTGTTTTTTGGTAACAATCGGTACGTCTGATAAATTAACACTATTTATAACGTTTGGTGTGACCCCCAACAATAGAATGGATGTAACTCTAAGAATTTAGCTCTTCAGGCATGAATGAGGTGCTGGCCTCAGAGCTGGTAGTTGGTGTACTGTTACAGTTATCTTGATCATTATGCCTTGGCGAGATGTTTTCGCCTAACTCTGTCCGTCCTTCTCGGATTCTGAAAAAATAAGTAACCACAGCAAGGCTTAACGATGCATGCAATATGCATGCGATATAGGGATTTGTGAATGTTGTGCTCTGTGGGGGAAGATGCCTTCCGATGTGAGCGTGGCAGGGTTTCATTCTCTCAAACATTATTTTGACCCTCCCCTGGAATATCTGATGTTAGGAATCCCAAATTTTCTTAAGTTGTTACATGAAGACTGATAGTTTTAAATTTGGTTTTGATTTGTGCAGTATTTGTTAAGGTATACGGTAAGTATTTAATTGTTCCAAGCCGCAGAATACATAGTATTCCGCTCTGTCCATCCCAGCACTATAAATCATGAACTGTTCCACCTGGCATCTTCAAATTTAGTGCAACTCTATTAGGGGAATATGAAGACACCAGTCGATTTGGGTGACATTGACCTCATGTTCAAGGTCACTAAAAGACTTGTATGATTATAAAATGATTCCATGAACGGCTGCACCTTGAGTCTTCAAATTTCCTTTTCGACTTCAATGGAGAAGTACCAATACACTCTTGATTTGGGTTACCTTGACGTCATATTTAAACATCAAAATGAGACAATGAGTTTTTCAAAAAATTTAGCCCCACATGATAACAATTGGACCAAACATAAAAGCTAACTAATCTGCAGAAACTGTGTTCATCCTTTTAGCTAATTATATTGCTGCGGGAGATACGGTCACATTTGTGACAATTACTTGTTGATGATGAAATGTGCAATGTAATCTTACTGGTCTGGATTCAATAAGGAAGCAAAATATGGTTAACTCAAATAATCAATTGGGGAAGTAATATTCAATGCTGAATTGCTAATAAGCCCAATGAAGGACCACATTTTCTTCAACTACTCCAGAAGAAGAAGCTGAAGGAAGCTGAAATAGTGTGAACTTAATCCTTAGCCAATGGAGATGTTAGAAATTGCATGTAAAGACTGTTTTAATTATATTTTATTTAGGTGCTGGTATTGACCTACCTGACAAGTCATCCGTATCAACAACCTTAATGAAACTGAAAGCCTTATCCACACCCTCACAACATGCTGAAGGCAAACTGGTTCCGAAAGGTGAGTTGAAAATGTTTTAGAGCCAGAATAAATAACTCCGTGCTCATCAATCACAAATAACCAATGCACTAAGGTGTATTTATTTATTAACCCTGGTTACAAAGAAGTCACTGCACCTAGCTTGATTGTGAGACATACTTTTTGCTTAAACAACTCGCAAGTCAAACATATTTTGAAAACAGGGAACATTTATTTCACCCTTCCATTCACAAGTTGGTGAACCTCACAATACCTGAAACTCACGAGTGTGGCGTAATAATTTTACATTTAATGTTCATTTAGGTGATTGTATGGTTGAACCTACACAGCCTTTAGTGAAGGTACCTACATCATCACTGACACAGTCTAAGGCCCTGTCCGCTACCTCTAGACATGCTCCTGACTACAAACCATTTCCAAAAGAAGCGGGTAAGTTTACAATAGGTTTACAGTTATGCTTAGCGACTTAACAGCTAGCCCTAACTATTTAATGACTTAGGATATTGTAATGTATTGATATTATAACCTTTGGTATAGAGGTTATCACGTGCAGTAGTAACCACATGGCCGGGTTTAGAGAGTATTGTAGTATTTAGTGGTGGTATTGGCATACATTTTGTCATACGATACTATAATTTTCGTCCCAACGATATATTGCCAAAGTATTGTGCACCTTAACTGGGATAAGATACGTATCCCGATACAAGGCAGGCGATACGATACGTATCATGATACTAAATCTTCATGTCATTGAACCCAACTTACCTTCTCTTACATCAAATTATTACATCAAAACAAAGGCAATGATTTGTTATATGAAAGAACCTTTTTATGAACAGGTAACATTAAATAAGCATGACGGTACCGTTTTTACAAAATATACCGCATCTACATAGCGAATAAGGATTATATACGGGCGTTCAATACAAATTCAAGTAGCGACACCCGTACACAAATGGCAGTCTAATTAAAATCGACCTTGTTCCGAGGAATAAAATTTGCAAAACTTTGCATCTGCCGGGATACGAACAGGTTCTGTAGATTCCTCGCCACAAGGTCTGAGAACACCCCGTAAAGGCGTGTGTTCAGAACCAGTTTAGCGCAGCCAAAACCCAGTCAAATAGCTGACCAATCACATCATAGTATTTAAACGGTTGCTGTTTTGAAAGCATTCGTAACAGACAAAAGGATAGCTGTTTGGAGTTATCTGCCCCTCATTTCTCGCACCGAAAGCATTTGTTGGGCATCTTTTGATTGGCTAGCTGAATTGCGCCCGAACACGCTAGTGTACGCGGTGCTTTCAGACGGTTTGGCGTTGAAACCCACGAACAATACGAGTTTGTATCCCGGTGGATGCACTATTTTGCAATTTTTATTCCACGGAAAACCGTCGATTTAAATCAGACTGACACAAATGGCTAATTCACAACCGAAACTGAATGAATTTTCTATGCTTTTTCGTTGTTATTCTATTACTTTCGAAAGATTGTCTTTAATTCGGGCCTCGTAACATCATAAATACAAAACGAAACGATTTATATAAGGAATTGAATTGTCTAGCTTCACAATAAAATTATTAGAATGCGACCTTTGGTTATAATTCTATAGCTATGTAAAGTTTGTCTTTATTTCCCCCTATCAAATAGTAAATACTAACATGTATGCGGCATTGCGAACGGTCGTTCATCGCACTTTTCCAAGAAATCATAATCTCAAACCAGTTGAATAAGCACATGTCAACCCAAATATAGTTATGATGTTTGACCTTTCAATTAAAAGCTAACCTCGAACCGTAACTGATGAAAATATGTTTATTAGTTTGTGTGCCGTTTGGTTTCACATGCCCCTCAGAAACGTTAAATTATATTTTATTTCTGTGAATAAAATATGCGCATTTTATATAGAATAAAAGATTATTCTTTTCGGTTTATTGTGATATAAAAAATATGAAAATGCATTCAGTAGTTAAGCAGTGATAATTGTGTAAGAAGATGTGAAAATCGTCCATTGTTAACGGGATTGTTTAAGTGTAAACATGACATTTTCCACGGCGCTTGCTGTGTCTTTATTATTTTTTTGACATTTGCAAATTTTATTTATGGGAATGTAGTCCATTCTTTCCCCTTTACTTTGCCGTATTTGATTTTGAAAACAAACAATTCGCTCACATGATATGAAGTGCGGGAGTAAGGCGAGTTAGCGATTTTTTTCCCCCCCCCCCCCGTCTCGCTAGATGATATTTTAGCCGTGGAGGTACAACTTTCGTTTCCTAATTTCAATGCATTTAACGTTTTTCTTCTAAACTCTTATCATAAATCAGTTAATAAGTACGCATCTATAAATAATTATAAGAATAAGGACAATTTACAACATTTATCTCGTCAGATTACGGACAGATTTTTCTATATGCATCCGGATTCGAGATGACCAAGTTAAAACACTGATTGATGAATGTTACATCGACCTCTAATATGTCAAAGAATGTTTTTGGAGCAAGAATTTCCAAGCAAATCTTTTTTAATTGTAAGCATGCTATTTGAAAATAAATGACATCTAAGTCATATTTACTTATTGAGCCTATTTGACATCGGGATTCGCGGTTAAGGAAAATAAACATTGATGTATCGTGGACCGTTTGGAGTATCGCATCAGGATATTTTTCAAAACAAAACTTAGTATCGATACACTGTATCGGCGGCCCATAGATCGATGCTTATCGATGCTTATCGATGAATCGTCGCACCACTAGTAGTATTGCTTCTCTCTGTTCTAAATATCTTAATGCACCTCACATATGCAAACTAATTCATCCTTAAACAACTCACAATTGTAAAGATATACAACTCACAAGTGCGGAGATCTACTACAGCTCAGAAGTGTAGAGATATACTACAGCTCACAAGTGTTGAGGTTACCTACGTTTCATTTGCCATATCTATAAGTTGGTGAACCTCACAATACCCCGAAACTTGCGAGTGTGGTGTAATAATTTTACATTTCATGTTCATTTAGGTGATTCTTTGGAACTACCTGATGCATCCCCAATGGAGGATTCGGAAGAACCTACACAGCCTTTAGTGAAGGTACCTACATCATCACTGACACAGTCAAAGGCCCTATCCACTACCTCAAGACAAGCTTCTGACTACAAACCACTTCCAAAAGAACAGGGTAAGTTTACAATACGTTTACAGTTATGCTTAGCGACTTAACAGCTAGCCCTAACTGTTAAATGACTAGGATATGGTATTGCTTCTTTCTCTTCTAAATATCTTGATGCACCTCACATATGCAAACTAATTCATCCTTAAACAACTCACAATTGTAAGGATATACAACTCGCAAGTGCGGAGATCTACTACAGCTCAGAAGTGTAGCGATATACTACAGCTCACAAGTGTTGAGGTTACCTACGTTTCATTTGCCATATCTATAAGTTGGTGAACCTCACAATACGCCGAAACTCACGAGTGTGATGTAATAATTTTACATTTTCATGTTCATTTAGGTGATTCTATGGAACTACCTGATGCATCCCCTATGGAGGAAGAACCTACACAGCCTTCAGTAAAGGTACCTACATCATCACTGACACAGCCGAAGGCCCTATCTGCTATCTCAAGACATGCTCCTGACTACAAACCACTTCCAAAAGAACAGGGTAAGTTTACAATACGTTTACAGTTATCCTTAGCAACTTAACGCTAGCCCTAACTATTAAATGACTTAGGATATGGTATTGCTTCTTTCTGTTCTAAATATCTTAAAGAACCTTACATATGCAAACTCATTCATCCTTAAACATCTCACAATTGTAAGGATATACAACTCACAAGTGCGGAGATCTACTACAGCTCAGAAGTGTAGAGTTATACTACAGCTCACAAGTGTTGAGGTTACCTATGTTTCATTTGCCATATCTATAAGATGAACCTCACAATACGCCGAACCTCGCGAGTGTGATGTAATAATTTTACATTTTCATGTTCATTAAGGTGATTTTATGGAACTACCTGATACATCCCCCTTTGAGGAAGAACCTACACAGCCTTTAGTAAAGGTACCTACATCATCACTGACACAGCCGAAGGCCCTGTCCGCTACCTCAAGACATGCTCCTGACTACAAACCACTTCCCAAAGACCTGGGTAAGTTTACAATAGGTTTAAAGTTATGCTTAGCGACTTAACAGCTAGCCCTAACTGTTAAATGACTTAGGATGGCTTCTCTCTGTTCTAAATATCTTAATGCACCTGACATATGCAAACTAATTCATCCTTTTGTATACAACTCACAATTGTAAGGATATACAACTCACAAGTGCGGAGATCTACTACAGCTCAGAAGTGTAGAGATATACTACAGCTCACAAGTGTTGAGGTTACATATGTTTCATTTGCCATATCTATAAGATGGTGAACCTCACAATACCCCGAAACTCACGAGTGTGGTGTAATAATTTTATATTTTCATGTTCATTTAGGTGATTCTATGGAACTACCTGTTGCCCTTGTGGAGGAAGAACCTACACAGCCTTTATTTAAGGTACCTATATCATCACTGACACAGCCGAAGGCCCTATCCGCTACCTCAAGACATGCTCCTGACTACAAACCACTTCCAAAAGAACAGGGTAAGTTTACAATTTGTTTACAGTTATGCTTAGCAACTTAACAGCTAGCCCTAACTATTAAATGACTTAGGATATGGTATTGCTTCTTTCTGTTCTAAATATCTTAAAGAACCTTACATATGCAAACTCATTCATCCTTAAACATCTCACAATTGTAAGGATATACAACTCACAAGTGCGGAGATCTACTACAGCTCAGATGTGTAGAGTTATACTACAGCTCACAAGTGTTGAGGTTGCCTACGTTTCATTTGCCATATCTATAAGATGAACCTCACAATACGCCGAACCTCGCGAGTGTGATGTAATAATTTTACATTTTCATGTTCATTTAGGTGATTTTATGGAACTACCTGATACATCCCCCTTTGAGGAAGAACCTACACAGCCTTTAGTAAAGGTACCTACATCATCACTGACACAGCCGAAGGCCCTGTCCGCTACCTCAAGACATGCTCCTGACTACAAACCACTTCCCAAAGACCTGGGTAAGTTTACAATAGGTTTAAAGTTATGCTTAGCGACTTAACAGCTAGCCCTAACTGTTAAATGACTTAGGATGGCTTCTCTCTGTTCTAAATATCTTAATGCACCTGACATATGCAAACTAATTCATCCTTTTGTATACAACTCACAATTGTAAGGATATACAACTCACAAGTGCGGAGATCTACTACAGCTCAGAAGTGTAGAGATATACTACAGCTCACAAGTGTTGAGGTTACATATGTTTCATTTGCCATATCTATAAGATGGTGAACCTCACAATACCCCGAAACTCACGAGTGTGGTGTAATAATTTTACATTTTCATGTTCATTTAGGTGATTCTATGGAACTACCTGATACATCCCCCTTTGAGGAAGAACCTACACAGCCTTTAGTAAAGGTACCTACATCATCACTGACACAGCCGAAGGCCCTGTCCGCTACCTCAAGACATGCTCCTGACTACAAACCACTTCCCAAAGACCTGGGTAAGTTTACAATAGGTTTAAAGTTATGCTTAGCGACTTAACAGCTAGCCCTAACTGTTAAATGACTTAGGATGGCTTCTCTCTGTTCTAAATATCTTAATGCACCTGACATATGCAAACTAATTCATCCTTTTGTATACAACTCACAATTGTAAGGATATACAACTCACAAGTGCGGAGATCTACTACAGCTCAGAAGTGTAGAGATATACTACAGCTCACAAGTGTTGAGGTTACATATGTTTCATTTGCCATATCTATAAGATGGTGAACCTCACAATACCCCGAAACTCACGAGTGTGGTGTAATAATTTTACATTTTCATGTTCATTTAGGTGATTCTATGGAACTACCTGTTGCCCTTGTGGAGGAAGAACCTACACAGCCTTTATTTAAGGTACCTATATCATCACTGACACAGCCGAAGGCCCTATCCGCTACCTCAAGACATGCTCCTGACTACAAACCACTTCCAAAAGAACAGGGTAAGTTTACAATTTGTTTACAGTTATGCTTAGCAACTTAACAGCTAGCCCTAACTGTTAAATGACTTAGGATATGGTATTGCTTCTTTCTGTTCTAAATATCTTAATGCACCTCACATATGCAAACTAATTCATCCTTAAACAACCCACAATTGTAAGGATATACAACTCACAAGTGCGGAGATCTTCTACAGCTCAGATGTGTAGAGTTATACTACAGCTCACAAGTGTTGAGGTTGCCTACGTTTCATTTGCCATATCTATTAGTTTGTGAACCTCACAATACCCCGAAACTCGCGAGTGTGATGTAATAATTTTACATTTTCATGTTCATTTAGGTGATTTTATTGAACTACCTGATACATCCCCCTTCGAGGAAGAACCTACACAGCCTTTAGTAAAGGTACCTTTATCATCACTGACACAGCCGAAGGCCCTGTCCGCTACCTCAAGACATGCTCCTGACTACAAACCACTTCCCAAAGACCTGGGTAAGTTTACAATAGGTTTAAAGTTATGCTTAGCGACTTAACAGCTAGCCCTAACTGTTAAATGACTTAGGATGGCTTCTCTCTGTTCTAAATATCTTAATGCACCTCACATATGCAAACTAATTCATCCTTATACAACTCACAATTGTAAGGATATGCAACTCACAAGTGCGGATATCTACTACAGCTCAGAAGTGTAGAGTTATACTACAGCTCACAAGTGTTGAGGTTACCTATGTTTCATTTGCCATATCTATAAGATGGTGAACCTCACAATACCCCGAAACTCACGAGTGTGGTGTAATAATTTTATATTTTCATGTTCATTTAGGTGATTCTATGGAACTACCTGTTGCCCTTGTGGAGGAAGAACCTACACAGCCTTTATTTAAGGTACCTATATCATCACTGACACAGCCGAAGGCCCTATCCGCTACCTCAAGACATGCTCCTGACTACAAACCACTTCCCAAAGACCTGGGTAAGTTTACAATAGGTTTAAAGTTATGCTTAGCGACTTAACAGCTAGCCCTAACTGTTAAATGACTTAGGATGGCTTCTCTCTGTTCTAAATATCTTAATGCACCTGACATATGCAAACTAATTCATCCTTTTGTATACAACTCACAATTGTAAGGATATACAACTCACAAGTGCGGAGATCTACTACAGCTCAGAAGTGTAGAGATATACTACAGCTCACAAGTGTTGAGGTTACATATGTTTCATTTGCCATATCTATAAGATGGTGAACCTCACAATACCCCGAAACTCACGAGTGTGGTGTAATAATTTTATATTTTCATGTTCATTTAGGTGATTCTATGGAACTACCTGTTGCCCTTGTGGAGGAAGAACCTACACAGCCTTTATTTAAGGTACCTATATCATCACTGACACAGCCGAAGGCCCTATCCGCTACCTCAAGACATGCTCCTGACTACAAACCACTTCCAAAAGAACAGGGTAAGTTTACAATTTGTTTACAGTTATGCTTAGCAACTTAACAGCTAGCCCTAACTATTAAATGACTTAGGATATGGTATTGCTTCTTTCTGTTCTAAATATCTTAAAGAACCTTACATATGCAAACTCATTCATCCTTAAACATCTCACAATTGTAAGGATATACAACTCACAAGTGCGGAGATCTACTACAGCTCAGATGTGTAGAGTTATACTACAGCTCACAAGTGTTGAGGTTGCCTACGTTTCATTTGCCATATCTATAAGATGAACCTCACAATACGCCGAACCTCGCGAGTGTGATGTAATAATTTTACATTTTCATGTTCATTTAGGTGATTTTATGGAACTACCTGATACATCCCCCTTTGAGGAAGAACCTACACAGCCTTTAGTAAAGGTACCTACATCATCACTGACACAGCCGAAGGCCCT
Organism: Gibbula magus; assembly: GCA_936450465.1. Taxonomy (NCBI): domain Eukaryota; kingdom Metazoa; phylum Mollusca; class Gastropoda; order Trochida; family Trochidae; genus Gibbula; species Gibbula magus. The sequence goes on along the minus strand of OW388298.1, from coordinate 24,588,081 downwards.
GTCCGCTACCTCAAGACATGCTCCTGCCTACAAACCACTTCCCAAAGACCTGGGTAAGTTTACAATAGGTTTAAAGTTATGCTTAGCGACTTAACAGCTAGCCCTAACTGTTAAATGACTTAGGATGGCTTCTCTCTGTTCTAAATATCTTAATGCACCTGACATATGCAAACTAATTCATCCTTTTGTATACAACTCACAATTGTAAGGATATACAACTCACAAGTGCGGAGATCTACTACAGCTCAGAAGTGTAGAGATATACTACAGCTCACAAGTGTTGAGGTTACATATGTTTCATTTGCCATATCTATAAGATGGTGAACCTCACAATACCCCGAAACTCACGAGTGTGGTGTAATAATTTTACATTTTCATGTTCATTTAGGTGATTCTATGGAACTACCTGTTGCCCTTGTGGAGGAAGAACCTACACAGCCTTTATTTAAGGTACCTATATCATCACTGACACAGCCGAAGGCCCTATCCGCTACCTCAAGACATGCTCCTGACTACAAACCACTTCCAAAAGAACAGGGTAAGTTTACAATTTGTTTACAGTTATGCTTAGCAACTTAACAGCTAGCCCTAACTGTTAAATGACTTAGGATATGGTATTGCTTCTTTCTGTTCTAAATATCTTAATGCACCTCACATATGCAAACTAATTCATCCTTAAACAACCCACAATTGTAAGGATATACAACTCACAAGTGCGGAGATCTTCTACAGCTCAGATGTGTAGAGTTATACTACAGCTCACAAGTGTTGAGGTTGCCTACGTTTCATTTGCCATATCTATTAGTTTGTGAACCTCACAATACCCCGAAACTCGCGAGTGTGATGTAATAATTTTACATTTTCATGTTCATTTAGGTGATTTTATTGAACTACCTGATACATCCCCCTTCGAGGAAGAACCTACACAGCCTTTAGTAAAGGTACCTACATCATCACTGACACAGCCGAAGGCCCTGTCCGCTACCTCAAGACATGCTCCTGACTACAAACCACTTCCCAAAGACCTGGGTAAGTTTACAATAGGTTTAAAGTTATGCTTAGCGACTTAACAGCTAGCCCTAACTGTTAAATGACTTAGGATGGCTTCTCTCTGTTCTAAATATCTTAATGCACCTCACATATGCAAACTAATTCATCCTTATACAACTCACAATTGTAAGGATATGCAACTCACAAGTGCGGATATCTACTACAGCTCAGAAGTGTAGAGTTATACTACAGCTCACAAGTGTTGAGGTTACCTATGTTTCATTTGCCATATCTATAAGATGGTGAACCTCACAATACGCCGAAACTCACGAGTGTGGTGTAATAATTTTACATTTTCATGTTCATTTAGGTGATTCTATGGAACTACCTGTTGCCCTTGTGGAGGAAGAACCTACACAGCCTTTAGTGAAGGTAACTACATCATCACTGACACAGCCGAAGGCCCTATCCGCTACCTCAAGACATGCTCCTGACTACAAACCACTTCCAAAAGAACAGGGTAAGTTTACAATTTGTTTACAGTAATGCTTAGCGACTTAACAGCTAGCCCTAAGTGTTAAATGACTTTGATATGGTATTGCTTCTTTCTGTTCTAAATATCTTAATGCACCTCACATATGCAAACTAATTCATCCTTAAACAACTCACAATTGTAAGGATATACAACTCACAAGTGCGGAGATCTACTACAGCTCAGAAGTGTAGAGTTAAACTACAGCTCACAAGTGTTGAGGTTACCTATGTTTCATTTGCCATATCTATAAGATGAACCTCACAATACGCCGAAACTCACTAGTGTGATGTAATAATTTTACATTTTCATGTTCATTTAGGTGATTTTATGGAACTACCTGATACATCCCCCTTTGAGGAAGAACCTACACAGCCTTTAGTAAAGGTACCTACATCATCACTGACACAGCCGAAGGCCCTGTCCGCTACCTCAAGACATGCTCCTGACTACAAACCACTTCCCAAAGACCTGGGTAAGTTTACAATAGGTTTAAAGTTATGCTTAGCGACTTAACAGCTAGCCCTAACTGTTAAATGACTTAGGATGGCTTCTCTCTGTTCTAAATATCTTAATGCACCTGACATATGCAAACTAATTCATCCTTTTGTATACAACTCACAATTGTAAGGATATACAACTCACAAGTGCGGAGATCTACTACAGCTCAGAAGTGTAGAGATATACTACAGCTCACAAGTGTTGAGGTTACATATGTTTCATTTGCCATATCTATAAGATGGTGAACCTCACAATACCCCGAAACTCACGAGTGTGGTGTAATAATTTTACATTTTCATGTTCATTTAGGTGATTCTATGGAACTACCTGTTGCCCTTGTGGAGGAAGAACCTACACAGCCTTTAGTGAAGGTAACTACATCATCACTGACACAGCCGAAGGCCCTATCCGCTACCTCAAGACATGCTCCTGACTACAAACCACTTCCAAAAGAACAGGGTAAGTTTACAATTTGTTTACAGTAATGCTTAGCGACTTAACAGCTAGCCCTAAGTGTTAAATGACTTTGATATGGTATTGCTTCTTTCTGTTCTAAATATCTTAATGCACCTCACATATGCAAACTAATTCATCCTTAAACAACTCACAATTGTAAGGATATACAACTCACAAGTGCGGAGATCTACTACAGCTCAGAAGTGTAGAGTTAAACTACAGCTCACAAGTGTTGAGGTTACCTATGTTTCATTTGCCATATCTATAAGATGAACCTCATAATACGCCGAAACTCACTAGTGTGATGTAATAATTTTACATTTTCATGTTCATTTAGGTGATTTTATGGAACTACCTGATACATCCCCCTTTGAGGAAGAACCTACACAGCCTTTAGTAAAGGTACCTACATCATCACTGACACAGCCGAAGGCCCTGTCCGCTACCTCAAGACATGCTCCTGACTACAAACCACTTCCCAAAGACCTGGGTAAGTTTACAATAGGTTTAAAGTTATGCTTAGCGACTTAACAGCTAGCCCTAACTGTTAAATGACTTAGGATGGCTTCTCTCTGTTCTAAATATCTTAATGCACCTGACATATGCAAACTAATTCATCCTTTTGTATACAACTCACAATTGTAAGGATATACAACTCACAAGTGCGGAGATCTACTACAGCTCAGAAGTGTAGAGATATACTACAGCTCACAAGTGTTGAGGTTACATATGTTTCATTTGCCATATCTATAAGATGGTGAACCTCACAATACCCCGAAACTCACGAGTGTGGTGTAATAATTTTACATTTTCATGTTCATTTAGGTGATTCTATGGAACTACCTGTTGCCCTTGTGGAGGAAGAACCTACACAGCCTTTATTTAAGGTACCTATATCATCACTGACACAGCCGAAGGCCCTATCCGCTACCTCAAGACATGCTCCTGACTACAAACCACTTCCAAAAGAACAGGGTAAGTTTACAATTTGTTTACAGTTATGCTTAGCAACTTAACAGCTAGCCCTAACTGTTAAATGACTTAGGATATGGTATTGCTTCTTTCTGTTCTAAATATCTTAATGCACCTCACATATGCAAACTAATTCATCCTTAAACAACCCACAATTGTAAGGATATACAACTCACAAGTGCGGAGATCTTCTACAGCTCAGATGTGTAGAGTTATACTACAGCTCACAAGTGTTGAGGTTGCCTACGTTTCATTTGCCATATCTATTAGTTTGTGAACCTCACAATACCCCAAAACTCGCGAGTGTGATGTAATAATTTTACATTTTCATGTTCATTTAGGTGATTTTATTGAACTACCTGATACATCCCCCTTCGAGGAAGAACCTACACAGCCTTTAGTAAAGGTACCTACATCATCACTGACACAGCCGAAGGCCCTGTCCGCTACCTCAAGACATGCTCCTGACTACAAACCACTTCCCAAAGACCTGGGTAAGTTTACAATAGGTTTAAAGTTATGCTTAGCGACTTAACAGCTAGCCCTAACTGTTAAATGACTTAGGATGGCTTCTCTCTGTTCTAAATATCTTAATGCACCTCACATATGCAAACTAATTCATCCTTATACAACTCACAATTGTAAGGATATGCAACTCACAAGTGCGGATATCTACTACAGCTCAGAAGTGTAGAGTTATACTACAGCTCACAAGTGTTGAGGTTACCTATGTTTCATTTGCCATATCTATAAGATGGTGAACCTCACAATACGCCGAAACTCACGAGTGTGGTGTAATAATTTTACATTTTCATGTTCATTTAGGTGATTCTATGGAACTACCTGTTGCCCTTGTGGAGGAAGAACCTACACAGCCTTTAGTGAAGGTAACTACATCATCACTGACACAGCCGAAGGCCCTATCCGCTACCTCAAGACATGCTCCTGACTACAAACCACTTCCAAAAGAACAGGGTAAGTTTACAATTTGTTTACAGTAATGCTTAGCGACTTAACAGCTAGCCCTAAGTGTTAAATGACTTTGATATGGTATTGCTTCTTTCTGTTCTAAATATCTTAATGCACCTCACATATGCAAACTAATTCATCCTTAAACAACTCACAATTGTAAGGATATACAACTCACAAGTGCGGAGATCTACTACAGCTCAGAAGTGTAGAGTTAAACTACAGCTCACAAGTGTTGAGGTTACCTATGTTTCATTTGCCATATCTATAAGATGAACCTCACAATACGCCGAAACTCACTAGTGTGATGTAATAATTTTACATTTTCATGTTCATTTAGGTGATTTTATGGAACTACCTGATACATCCCCAATGGAGGAAGAACCTACACAGCCTTTAGTAAAGGTACCTACATCATCACTGACACAGCCGAAGGCCCTGTCCGCTACCTCAAGACATGCTCCTGACTACAAACCACTTCCCAAAGACCCGGGTAATTTTACAATAGGTTTAAAGTTATGCTTAGCGACTTAACAGCTAGCCCTAACTGTTAAATGACTTAGGATATTGTATTGCTTCTCTCTGTTCTTAATATCTTAATGCACCTCACATATGCAAAATAATTCATCCTTAAACAACTCGCAATTGTAAGGATATACAACTCACAAGTGCGGAGATCTACTACAGCTCAGAAGTGTAGAGATATACTACAGCTCACAAGTGTTGAGGTTACCTATGTTTCATTTGCCATATCTATAAGTTGGTGAACCTCACAACACCCCGAAACTCACGAGCATGGTGTAATAATTTTACATTTTCATGTTCAATTAGGTGATTTTATGGAACTACCTGATACATCCCCTTTCGAGAAAGAACCTACACAGCCTTTAGTGAAGGTACCTATATCATCACTGACACAGCCGAAGGCCCTGTCCGCTGCCTCAACACATGCTCCTGACTACAAACCACTTCCAAAAGAACAGGGTAAGTTTACAATAGGTTTACAGTTATGCTTAGTGACTTAACAGCTAGCGCTAACTATCAAATGTCTTAGGATATTGTATTGCTTATCCCCATTAAGATATTAATCTACCTCACATGTGCTTAATACTTAACTCTAAATAACTCACAAGTGTGGAGATATTCGTTAACTAACAAGTGTGGAGATATACTACAGCTCACGAATGTTGAGAACCTAGGTTTCACCTGACATATTTATAAGTTGAACCTACAATAACCCGAAACTCGAGATTGTGGAGTAATAACTTTACATTTTCACGTTCATTTAGATGGTATGGAACTACCTGATACATCCCCTGTCACTATACAGCCATTAGTGAAGGTACCTACAACACTGACAGAGCCGGAGGAAGGCGACCTTATTTTCACCCTGGATTTCACAAGTTAGTGAACCTCACTACTGAAACTCTGCTTAGACGTTGACTTGCTTCGGTAACAGTTTTGATAGGCCGGTTTCTTTTACTCAGTGTCACTTGCATTGATTACAACAGTATTTTAAAGTATTCTCTGTATTTAAGTTTTCTGCTTGATGACATACTGAGGAAAATAATTTTTACTAATACATAAAAGTTCAAATACGAAATAATAGTGACTAGTCGCATTTATATGAGTACTTTTCAATGGAACCTTAGCATCAGGTCAGATGAAAACAAAATGAAAGACGCAGATGAACTTGTGGTTTTGATTCAGACAATATTAGCCTTACATTACTGAATTCATCTCATTTTCATTGTGTTACATGCATATTTGTTCCTGTTTATTTTAGATGTACCGGAAGGTGACATGGAGAAGGTGGATAATTCCTTCAGTGATGACTCAGGAGATGAGTTTGTTTTGGATAGTCACGATGATAGTGATAGTGACAGTAGTTCTGAAACTTTTCCTGGAATTAAGGAGAGTCTGAATGAGTTCGACTTCGACTTTGACGACGAGTTTGATGTTATCCCTGAAGCTAAGAATCCACAGTTGTTCATCACAAAAGTTATCAAAAGCTTCACAGCAAAGAATGGAAAGACCAAGAAAGACCCAAGAGTTTTCAATAGTTACCAGTACTGTTTACCCTGTTCAAAAAAGGTGTCAAAATTCAGCCAACATATTTGCCGTCGACACAAGAATGAACCAGCGGTAAAGGAAATCTGCATGATGGAGAAAGGAAAGGAAAAGAAAACAGCTATTGGTATGTTACGGAATAAGTACAATCATCATCACAACCTGAAATCAATAGAGAAGGGTAAGGGTGAAATCATTCTTCACAGAAGACCTACTCATGAATTTGTGTTGTCAGAATATGGTCCGTGTCCAGATTGTCTACAATGGATACAACAAAAACTATTGAAGAGACACCAGAAATCATGCTTTAGAAGTGACACGTGTGAGAGCCCTCAGGGTTTCCTTAAAACCAAAAGTGATGCTTTGGCAGGAAGAATACATACCCAAGCATCAGCTAAGCTCACAAAAGAAGTCTTTGCCATTATGAGATCAGATGAATTTGGGAAAGTCGCCCAAGAAGATCCGCTCATTATAGCGCTCGGAAATCAGTGGATGGACAAAAATATTGGGAATGAATTGAAGAGAGGAAAATACACTTCACAGATCATGAGGCTTTGTGCAAAGCTGTTGGTAGAACTGAGGAAAATCAAACCCCTTGATAACAACTCCATGGCTGACTTCTTGACTCCTGGAAATTTCAATGAAATAGTTGAAGCTGTCCTGAAGATATCTTCCCTGAATGAACAAGAAGAAAAGCAAACACCAAGCAATGCCATTAAGATTGGCTATGATTTGAAGAGCTTGATTAACCTGAAGCTTGTATTTTGTGGAATAATGCAGAAAGACGAACCAGCCAGGAAAGATTGTGAAGATCTCATGCAGATGATGAAAGTACTTTGGGGGACTAAAGTCACAAAGACTGCCAGAGTATTACTGGATACCCGCAAGTTTCAGAAGAGTGTTCCTCTCCCGTCGGCTGAAGACATTACAAGGTTGCACGATCATCTGCAGGAAGAACTGAAGGAGGTAGATCTAAGCGAAGAAACATATGACAACTTTATCAGAGTAGCAGAGTTGACAATATCCAAAATTGTTACCTACAACAGGAGACGGACAGGAGAAGTTGAAGCTGTAAAGTGAGTTTTAATTGATACACCTTGATACACCTTGATACACCTTGAAGTATTCCACCACCTGTTTTTACAGTGACTGCCTTGATATGAATTTTTTTGATTCATTGATACTGAACGAATTCATATCAATTGATTATCTCAAGTAAAACATACAAACATACATGATAGAAAAACTAACAAATTCTTTGAAATTTGGGGATGGAAATAGCGATATAAATATTTATATATATATATATTTCGAGTAATACATAAAATATTTCCCCTTGCGATCTAATTTTAATATTAAGAAAAAAACATTGAAAACTGTTTGACCTTATAATGGACATACTTTCATAATCCTATTGTATTTGTAATATGGCTTTTATATGTAGTATTTGTACCACTTGTGCCAATATATTTCCAATGATACTTATGATTTCTACCATTAATCCTAATTACTGTGAGGTACTGTTAGTCACTAACTAAACTCATTATTTTGTAGAGTTCGGGATTACTGCAAAAGGTCACGGGGAGCTGTGAATGACATCACTGAATTAACGCGCTTTGAAAGGAGACTGCTTGAAACACAGGATGTAATGGAAGTCAGAGGAAAGGTAAATAGTGCCCTATTGATATAAGAAATTTTAAATGTATTAACGTAATTATAATCCAATGAAATGAATGCTATTTAGAACACATTTGTGTAAATTTATTATTTTATCATCCACAGGAGATAATGCGTTTGTGATACCAACCGATATCTCTTAGGAGATATCATTTTTACAGTAGATTTATAACAATGCCCTGTTGGCTTAAGTTTTATCAACTTGTGTTGATATATTTGATATGAGGAGACACTTGGATGAGATTCTCAATTTCCCATAATGTTTTATTTAGTTATTCCACTTGAGCTCAATGGAGAATATGACATATTCATGTCATCATTGCTCATTGATCTTAATGCTGAATAATATTTTAGAGACAAATTAACTTTCTAGATAGTGTTTACAGAATAATTATTTTCTTGTTCCTTTTAGACCGGAAGAGGTGTTCCTATCATACTGCCACCAGAAATACAGAAGACCATGGATTTTCTCTCCAATTCTGTTGTCCGACAGAAATGCGGCATCAAGAGCCCCTATCTATTTGCAAGAAAAGGTACCACTATCAGAACATTCAGGGCTGTTACAATTACATGTGAACATTTGTCATATATTGTTTTATGTCCACAAAGTACTGGATTACATCAATTGATATAATCTAGCATTGTCAGTATAACTAAATCAAACACCCTTCGGATAACTTTGCAAATTTACCCTTTGAAAATTGAATGTTTGGTTACCCTACCAGAAAGTTTTGGGATATTAATAAGATACAATTTTGTTCATCTTTGTTTTACATTGTTTATCATGGATTGTATTATTGTAGGAGATGGGACTGTACGAGCATATGATGCATTGCATAAGACTGCGACATCAGCCGGGATTGAGGAGCCCTCAAAAGTAACAAGCACCCAGCTGAGGAAGTACATGGCTACCATTACTCAGGTATTTATTGGTAACTTTGACAATAATACAGACCATTGAAAGCTAAGTTTTTCCAATTAACACGCCCATAAAATTGAGAGAACTTTCATAGGTGCTAATTTCTCCTAGTTGTTTATCTAGTCCATAAAGGTCAATCATTAAGTGAATATGAAATATTCGCTTCGTTGATGGTCATTGTCATTGAACCCAAATATCTTTTGAATACAAATTATTTATTTAAAAAATACAGCTGTGTGTACCCCCCATTAAAGAAACAAACTAATGTGATCATCATATTTCTCAGTCGTCACTCCAGTGTTTCAAATGTGCCCAGTGATGCAATCTGAATGATACTTTTTAGAAATGCAATTAATTGGGTTTAATGTTCATTGGTCTTGGTATAAATTGCCCATTTTATTGTGGTTGTGAAGGTGGAACAGCAGAGGGCGACATCCTCAGATTTTGGGCTACTCTTGTTTTTGGTCCCGCAAACGTTAATTGAATTTATTTCAGTGACTTGCTTTACTTGGGAGGGGATAGGCTATAGGGAAAACAAAATTTAATTGTCTATTGTCTAATAATTTGTTTTCGTTTTAGGTCCTGGATCTGAAGGAAAATCAGCTAAACTGGGTTCTGAATCATATGGGCCACACTCTTGATGTCCACAAGATCCACTATAGGGCAACAAGTGACGTAATAGAAAGGACACAGATTGCAAAGATTCTCCTCATCCAGGATCATTCAAGAATGAAGGAATTTGCCAACAGGAAACTGGAGGACATACAAATGGATGAACTTTTGTTAGAAGCGAAGGAAAGGTCTGAACAGGACATCACAGGGGGTGAACTTGAGGAACTCTTGGACAAAGCAGAGAAGTTCTTTGACGAAGAAGTTGCTGAAGAAGATGAAGCGAAGAAAGCAAGATCTCATTTGACGAGAAAAACCTGGTCGAAGAAGAAGAAGAAATTAAGGCAGAATTCCGAGAAAACTTCGACAGATTATGCCGTCCGAAGGTGAAGGCAGTCGAGAGATGTTTGCGGAAGAGCAAGAAAAGAGGTGGTACTCTTCATTTGCGCACAAAAGAAACCCTGAAGAAAAAGATATTCAGAATGATTGATGCAGAATTAAGAAAGACAGCAGACTGTAATGATCAGCATAAGTGATCGACATTTCACATTTTCGGAGTTTCGGATTTGTCTATATGGCCGAGTTTTACGTTATCTTCCGAGTTTTTTTTAGTTTATTATTTTGAGATGGTATCTAGGAATTACTTTATTTTGTTATTTGATAAGTAACAAAGACTCCAATGTTGATGTTGTAGGAGTATCTCAGAGTTAAAGAGTTAATTATACGAGTCGGAGTTTAAGCTGTTACAAGTGACAATATCATTTTTAAATCAATGTCTGAGTATGACCTCATGTTATTTAGGGGTGTCTAAGTTTGTTAGTTTGAGACAGTTTCTAGATATGACTTAAATTTGTTATTTGGTACAGTAACAAAGACAATGTTGATGATGTTGAATGACTATCTCAGAGAGTTGGTTACATTCAAAGGAAGGCAAGCTCTTACCAGTGACCATTTTTATGCTTCAAACAATAATGTCTGAGTATGACCACGTTTTGTGATGTACGGTTATGCAACAATGTTCTGCCCTTAAATTTAATTAACAACTAAGGCCTTTGGTTGACATTATTGATACACATTTTTTTTTAAAAGAAAATGTTTTTATATTTTTATCTGCATGGTCATGTCTGGTAATATGTCCATGAACATGCGTATCATTTATAGTCCAATCCTGTCACATCAGCAAATTTTTATCATGTCCCCCGAAAAAATGTCTGGTTTCCATGTGAACAATTTGAAGTGAGTGCAAATTGGGGCTAGGGACCTTTTCCGACCTCTATTTCAAAATCTATCCAGTATTTCTGAACCAAAATTGGTATGTAGTTAGACCTAGTGGTGGAGTGGTGCCTTTTGCCATTTTTTGGTTATTCTGATATTTTTTTTCTTCTGGTTTCCATGGAAACAATTTGAACTTGGTGCGTATTGGGGGTAGGGCCCTTTTCCGGCCTCTATCTCCAAAACCGTTAAATATTTTTTTCACCAAACTTTGTATTTGCTTAGACCTAGTGATAGAGTGGTGCCTATTGCTACTTTGGCTATTCTGTTTTGTTTTTTTATTACTCGTTATTAATGCAGTATTGAACTTAGTGCTTAGCATAAGTGAAAAATAAGGGTAATATGACTAGGTTGGATTGAAAGTTGGAGTGAGGGACATCACAGTGCATTACATGCACATATTTCTATTTGATAATAATTTCATACATCATTAATAAAGGGTAACATCACTGACATAATTGGTTACAGTGAACACTGATAAGAATTCTGTGAAAGATAAGGCAGTTTCATAAAAAAGGTTTGTAGTCAGGTTCTCAAAGATGGATTTACGTTGGTATTTTACAAGAAATTATAACTTCACCACAAAGATATCATCACAGATTTGAAAGGTAACATCACTGACATTAAATGATAATAAATAATAGAACTCACCATCGTAGCACAGATAATGTGTTTGTTTACTTTCTATTCATTAGTATAAAGGAAATATTTTCTGATGTTTAAAGATACACACTTCATGTCTTGAATAAATCAAGTATGCCTTACCAACAGGAATTACCTGCTAAGTATGGTAGAGCATAAAAACGGAAATGTTTTAATCAGCAACAGGACAGACAGTTAATGACCATTGCAACTTGTTGACTAAAAATACAAGTTCTCATAATGACATTGATGTGTCACAAAAGAAATTTATATTAATAACAACTGATGTACAGTACATTGTGGAGTTGCATCTCGCAATGACAGAATATTGGCAAAGTACTTACTAATAGTCGTTATGACTGAATTAATAGGTAACTTTAATTGGAAAACAACTTTCAATAAAGAATGAACTATGCATTTCAGTGAAGCTAATCTGAAATACTTTCCCAGCTTTCCACACAACTCACTGATCCACTAGTGATGAAGTATCATTGCTCTTACATAATGGCTCCTGTGTTTTATTTCGGTGTTCATATTTCATACTAACTTAAGTTGTCCATCGAAATGCAAGCACAGAGGTGTCCATCGCGTAAAGCGGGTGTTCATGAACACCTGGTATAGCTGTGAACACCTGATATGAGTAAACTTCTTATTTGTATATCCACTTTTGTTTCTTTCAAATCCATGTGATGATAAATAGTAGAATAGCATTTCTCAACATAAGCAAATCGCAAATACTTTTAACGGAATGTGGGATCGAACCTGCAACCAAATGGTTTCTGGTCAAGTGATCTAATCATTACACCACGGAAACAGGATGAGTTAAGAAAGGCTTTTTCATAACCAAATTAATAGTGTTCTTTGATTTGTTTGGATGCAAACTGTCATCAGTTCTTGTACAAGTTATTGATTTTTAAACTTCACTGAAAGTTCAAAATGTTTAAACTAAAATGAAAGTGTGTAAACCGGACATACTAACAATGACTATTTCGACCTTTCGTGTTTTTTTTCCATGCTTAAGTTTGACTATTTCGACCTTTCGTGTTTTTTTTCCATGCTTAAGTTTTCACAACATCCCAGTAACAGTCCAGACGTTTGGGTAGGGGCTGTAGAAATCGACCCATGTATATTAAAGAGGGCATATTACAACATTTTACCATTGAATATTGCTGTAGTTTGGCAAATGACTTTAAATCAAGTTCATATTTTATTGTCCTGAACAACGTTATTTTCCTACAAAAGATAATCAGAAGCATAATCATGCTACACAAGTGTAGGTTTTCTAAATTTGATCTTGGATATCTCGAGATTTACCTTCATCTTCTCTAGCCAATCTCAGATTTTATTACCTTACTGGTACACTGCATATTCATCCAGTGTTCCATATCTCTTTAGCAGAGTTTAATTTTGGAGATTTTATTAATACTAATCAATTAATGAATACTATCAATCAGACTAAAACAAAGTAAAACTTGTTCAAAACAATTTAAGCATACCATTTGTAAGTAATATTTGTTCTTTTTCAACAATTAATACAATTGATTTGTCAGTGATGTTACTTTTTATGTCAGTGATGTTACCATAATTGATATATCGCTTTGAACCTTATAGTTAAAGTGACATTTCTTTGTTGTGATATTTTTTTACTAACTGTAAAACACAATGTATGACACAACTGGAGAAATTCAAATTGGGATTAAAATGTGTAACATGAAAATAATTCCTTGTTACCAGTTTTGCTCCTTTTTGGGAAAATGACCCGTAAACTTCTTGACTAGAAAAGGGGTTAACTTTATCATGTTTATTTTATTCTGAGTTGCAACCCAGATGTATTTATCTCTGCAAAATTCTACATTTGTGGGTTTTGCATGGGATTATGGGTAATTTAAATGGCGACCAGTGTTAGACTCAGCATGGGGCAGTGTTGTGGTAAGAAGTTAAAGGTACGGTTAAACACCTGTGAAGAGCAACTTGATAGCATGGACTGTAGGATGCAGATGATGATTAGGGACATTGATAAACTTTATATATATGCAGAGTGTCCTAAACATTGCTCCTATATGGACAGATTGTCAATTGTTGAAAGTGAACTGAAGTGTTTGAAGTCACGTCCTCCACGTCTACCACCACGATCATTTGAACGACCATCACCGAGGGTACTGTTTGCCCCACATCCAACTCCAAATACTTCGGAGTCCATGGGAAATTGTTCAAGTGAATCCTACATTGATATGCACTCTCCGGGAACTTCCACTGCACAATCCTAAAGATCTATGTTGCCTTCAAACAAATAAAGTTATTGGAATGAATGTTTCAGGGTTTTTTGTGATATATTTCCATAGTCTGTAGCTCTCAAGTCTTCAGCCTTTAAAGGCGCTGTAGCATGTTTTTTGCAAATTTTATTTTTGCAAATTTCTCATTTATAATCCGTAGTTGTAATAAAGGTGTTGTGTACAAAGCCAAAATTGCATGGCAGCCATTTTATTGTGAACACATTTTATTATTTTGAATGACAAAAACTATTCCCAGGGCTTTACGAAACTATGTACACTCTTTTGTAACTTGATTTTCTGAAGAGAGAAGGGTGTTTTACTATTGTTGACATTATTTTTCAAATACATTTCATCGACTTATTTGAGCGGGAAAAAAACATGCTACAGCGCCTTTAATGCCTCTCCAAAGTATTTCTCTTATATCACAGCTACTAGTATTATTGCAGGGAGAAAGCCTGCAGCGCCAAGTGACCATGCATGCGGTGAAACCTGCGATCATCGGCTGGAACTAGTGAACGATGTGTGGTACCTCGCTGAAATTCAGTGTAGCATTGGGCCCAAACCTTACTGCATGTAGAACAGTTCTCTACTGCAGACAAAGTTGCTGTGCCCCTGGCGGGATTCGAACCCGGGACCTCTTTGATCTGAAGCTGAACGCCCTAACCACTGCGCTATCCCCCCTCTTGTAAATGGAACCTTGCAAAACACATATATTTTTTTTAAAAGTCACATTTAAAGAAATTACTTTTGAAATATGTCCCATTATGAATAGCGATTCCGTTAACCATGTAATGAATTTTGTTCCTCATTACTTGTATGCAAAAACGTATGCAATTTTGCATTGTCTGATTGAAACTTTTAAGGAGAACATAGTAAAATGTGATCATAATGAATGCAGAGTACTTTATCAATGCACAGGCATAGGTACGTGGTTGTTGGCAGTATAATTAGAAGGCAGAAATGTGATTTCAACCTTGAATAATGCTCGAATTTAAGAGAAAAAACTGGGATGAGAATATTAAGCTTATCAGCTGTTTTGGGATTGGTCTATATTGTAGTTTTTTCCATAGATTTCTATTCTGGAACCTTCATGTCATGCATTTCAACTGACATCAAACAACCCATTGCCATCCCTGAAAACCAAGTAATAGTTATATTTAATTGGCATTAGAGGAAGAATGTGCAAGTCGTACGAGATAATTAGATGAGCAACAAATTGAAAACATACCTATAACTGATGAAGCACAACTAAATGATACACTTTTATTAATGATGTATCTACAATCACACATCTCTGGAAACAATGGAGTATTAATGAAACAATATCAATATGCTAATCAATACCTTTGGGAATGCTGTTGGTAGTGTAACTCAAACTAGTATCGTCAAAGGGGAGACAATTCTAAAGTGTTGTGAGAAATTGCAAAAGGGGGTTGAAACATTTGCTCTCATATGATTTGTGGTCAAGGGGGAGACAATTTCAAACGCAAAGAAACAGAAGTGGATTGCAATAGCTGATTAGCTCGCATGTCATTGATGTACTATTAAGATGATACCAGATATTTACTAAAACTTTTGATTTGAAAGTCTATCATCAAAAGGTGTTCCAATGATGCTGCATACACTGATGACAGCAAAAGTTTTTAAAATATGGTATTTTTAGACAAACGGCACTGTGGATACTCAAGAAAGCTTTCCCTTGTGAAACCCCATAACATTAGGCGCATAATTTGCATAAGTACGGACTTGGTCTTATCACAAGTTACGGACACTGTGCTAAGTATAGTAACTCCTCTAGGAACTTCCGAATGTTGCACCCCATACAGTTCAGTAGATAATTAACCCATAACTGACGGATGTACATGATATTTGAAACTCGGAAGTATACGGACAGCTCAAATGCACAATTCACGGACGCTAAGGTGCTGCTCTTAAGTGCTAGATGTACTATCAAGCACCCCACAAATGAAATTACCCCACAACTACTCTCTCGTGGGTACGTCCGTCCTTCCGAGATAAAGGGGACAGCTTTCCTCAGAAACCTTTTAAGATAGGGTTACCAAATTTAGTGTGTGGCTTGAGGGCATTAATACCTTGATGGAGTTAGAAAATGAGAAGTATGCAATTTTTTTTTCTCGAGTTATTGCCCTTGATCCCTATTTTTGGACTTTGTTCATAGTACAGACGGTTGCAGATATCTTTACCGGTATCTACCGCGATCAGACTGCAATCTGAATGCAGTTGACCGCGATCAGAATGCAGTCAGATTGCAGTTGACCGCGGTCAAACTGCAGTCAGAATGCGGGTGACCGCGATCAGACTGCAGTCTGAATGCAGTTGACCGCGATCAGAATGCAGTCAGACCGCGTTTGACCGTGGTCAATTCCTTATTGTATAAAGTATAGGCCTACAGAGTCATTGAAAGAAGGGGATTTGTTCTAAAAAGCGCATCAATTCATCTATAGAGGATATGTACATTTGTACAGATATCTTTTTTCACCCACTATAATTTGAAAATACATAAACACGATTATGGATAATTGACATCTGTATGGAAAAGTGTTTGGCATATTATGCTAATTGTAGAACCTACATATAGTTACTGTATGTACAAAATCGGTATCACCGTTTCACTTGTTACGGCCAGAAGTAATTATCAGTAATCACTACTAATAACTTTCTTTGATTTAAATCGAATTAAATAAGATTATGTTATGTGTTGTGATGCGTGACTTTAATAAACATGATATTATTTATAAAGAATGCATAAGGTTTGACAAATTGTATTCTGGAATTAACATATGTTGGATATTCTAATATAAAGATCAATTCGTCTACAATAGCATCTGTACACTGTTATTTGAGATTAGCAATATTTATTTCATTATATTTTCAGTTTTTACCCGATAATACTACAAGTACTGCTAAGTAGACATAGTGGAGGATTTTCTATACATATTTCATGTAATGATATGTAATAGATTTGCGTGAATAATATTACAGTGAACATTACTCAATAATATCATTATAGATAATACATTTAGATGCGCAATATATTTGACTGGATGATATGGTAATAATTCTCTGGTTTATCAGAGACCCCCTAATTAACTGTTAATAAGACGGTCTTAAAAGAAAGTTTTAAAACTGATGTATAATCTTTTGACAATTCCTGCTTTAACCATATTTAAATGAGGGCACTATTTTTTTTTATTGATACAGGAGTATTATTTAGCCACTGTGAACACGTATTTACCTTACTTTATTCCAGTAAGAAAAACGTGCCCTTTTCTTGCCATATGCGCATATTAATTAAATGAAATTTTCGAGAAGAAGACTTAGTTTTTCCGGGAGAGTAGGATCATGGCACAATGACATAATAATCTAACGCCTGCAGATGGTAATTATTCGTGCCACCTGTCTGTCCCGTAATTTGTGCGGTCATAAAACCGTAGCGGTTCCAGTGTTGGGATAGGTGTACATCCCGACCAGATCACAGGCGCCGTGTACATACAACAGGTGTGCATGTGTACATCTCAGTGAATAGCTAGCTCCCTCCGTGAATCAGGGTTATATTGGAAGATGCAGACCGACGAGTTTATTCATGTATCATTCGTATTCTAGTTACGTAACATCATGATTGGTTTGAATTTTTGTGAAAATTTCAGAGAACACTTTAGAATTGATTGAATGAAGATGTGATGATTAACATTTGGTTGTATTGATGTTTAATGCTGCTATTGAACAATTGACACTCTTTCAATAAATGAATTTTAGAATGTCACCGTTTGTGTCGCTATGCTACACAACGGGTACATCTTATTCAGAAACATCATATTTATCAAATTTAGGAGCTACTAGATATCAGAGTCAGGATTTTTGGTATTTAAAATCACCAATACTTAACTTATTTATACTCATGTTCAGTGAACAGATTGTAATTTAATGCAAAAAAATATAGAAATAGATTAGTCGTTAATGTCATATTCTTACTATTATATGTGTCAAACGTATTATGATAAACATCATAGATGACAATCTTGATTTAGGTTTTATCAAATATCAACAGTGTTATGAAGACCATTATAGTGTATTGACCATGTTCTACCTGCGACAGTATACGTTAATTCCTGTAAACATTTGCTCATTGGCAATACTGGTGTACCAGTTGCCTCATTATCAATGTTAGTATCAAGAGTATTTTGAAACTATATTAAGTAAAACCTTTTTGCTAAGTACCAGAAACTATCGTCGTTATAATTAGTGTCTGCACAATTAATCATGACACTAACTCATCCTTTTAAAACGTATATCAATTCTCAATGAATGATTAGTCGACTGAGGTCAAAAGACATTATTGTTTATTGACGCAGTCTCAATATATAACACAACATACAAGACGCACTGGCGCTGACGCCATTGTTGCGCAACAAAATCACTCAATACATACCGACAAACTGGTCACCGGCGTTAACATAAAACGATCATGTGATACACCACTTTCATCAGTGATTAGGAATGTGTATTCCTCATCAGTTCTTATTGTTAACAATATCAGACAATAAATACCAACAATCCGGTCACCGGCGTTGATATAAAATAATTATGTGATATACAGCTTTGATGACTGAATAGGAATGTGTATTCTTCATCGGTTCACAATCCAAATTCATTACAATGAATAAAATATGTTTAAACTCATGTGGAAAGGATGTAAATAACATCTTCAGTGAAATGACCACATGCGCACTTTGATGTTTCCGACTTTGTATCTATGTGCGTTTAGATTGTACAGTCGAGCTTTAGGCGGCAATGAATAATGAATGTTTTACTGTATGTGCTCTCCTCTCTCCCAATTCAATCAGTACAGCAAATTGTGACACATCACATGTTGATACACATTATACTTCGATTCCGTTTTAATCTATGTGAAACAATCGGAACTTTATTGCCATTTACATAACTGGAAGTCCTCTTTTGTGGTAATTTGTCTCCAAGAGCGAGACGGTAGGACAGCGAGATGTTGACGAGTGAAGCGGATCAAGGGTTAATTTACGAGTTAATGGCGGCGGTCTTTGTATGAGGTGTGTCGGCAAAGATAAAAGGGGCAATCTCCCAACCCTACAGTGAACGAGATGAAGCTGCTGAAATGTACAAATCAATTTAAAATGTCCTTGAATAAAATGAACAGGACCGATTAACGGAGAGAAACTTATTTTTAAGTGTCACGTCCTGGGTAGCATAGTACATTTACAAGTCTGTAGATAAAACCAAATTAAAACAGCATTAGCTTCTTTAGCATAACACACATACATATATTTGTAAAAAAAAAAACGTAAGAGCCAACCGTTGATATGAGGGTTATGAGAGACAACAACATGCATGTATGATATACAGGATAAGATATAAATACATTAAAATGGACTACGAGAGAGAGAGAGAGAGAGAGAGAGAGAGAGAGAGAGAGAGAGAGAGAGAGAGAGAGAGAGAGAGAGAGAGAGAGAGAGAGAGAGAGAGAGAGAGAGAGAGAGAGAGAGAGAGAGAGAGAGAGAGAGAGAGGGAGGGAGGGAGGGAGGGAGGGAGGGAGGGAGGGAGGGAGAGAGAGAGAGAGAGAGAGAGAGAGAGAGAGAGAGAGAGAGAGAGAGAGAGAGAGAGAGAGAGAGAGAGAGAGAGAGAGAGGGGGAGGGAGAGAGAGAGGTTTTGGAATTAAAAGCTGGATCAATAAGTGAGGCTTGATTCATATAACTGTAGCCTATATCTATGTTGAGTGGACAGTCAATAACAAAAGGGACTTCGTCTTCTATCTGTGACGGACAGAGAGAGCACTTCCGGTCGCAAGTGGGATAGGCGTCTTAGCATGTCTTATGTCTAAATTATTTTTCTTCTTCTTCTTCTAAACCCGAGTTACTGTCGACAATTGTTTTCATAAAGGTCGGGATAATCCATGCGTTAATCCTCCTAAGCCAATCGACCATTCTCGATTAGTGGAGGGGAGGGGACAAGAATTTGCCCAATTTTTAAATCCGCAAACTTAAATTGTCGATTCTCGCATGTATGAACCTGAACCATTAAAGTACAAATTGAGAAATAGCAAATGCTCACTATTCACAAAAATACATCCAGTAGTAACATGTTTTAGAAAAATAATCGAAACTGACTCGTTACATTGTGTATATAAAATGTCAACCATTATTACCATGATAGTTTACAAACATGCATAAAGGTAAACGGATAATAAAACAATAATTTAACTATACAAAAGCTCTTTCTCCGTTTGGCTAAAATAGAATGACAGGTGTTGCCAGTATAATATTCCAATTCTGGTGTGCTTTTAAATTACTTTATGTGTACTGTGATTACGCAATCTCTTTTCAATGAGGGTTTGCTTTCTCAAATTTAAAAAATCAAGTATATGTAAAACAATTATTCGTAAAACACTGAAAGTTTAAAACACAATAGTTATAACCACGTGCATGTACAA
Organism: Gibbula magus; assembly: GCA_936450465.1. NCBI lineage: Eukaryota > Metazoa > Mollusca > Gastropoda > Trochida > Trochidae > Gibbula > Gibbula magus. The sequence goes on along the minus strand of OW388298.1, from coordinate 24,567,718 downwards.
TCACAGAACATGATGCAATTTATGTCACGTATTAACACCTGGTTCCTTCCCAATTTCTTCATAACATAATTCAATAGTCAGTAAATGTTACACAACGATAAGGGAAACGCTTAACAATATATACACAGGTCTGGACGACAATTCAGTTGCTGGAGAAGTGGAGAAGCTAGCGTTTATTATGTCATGCCCATACATGTTTAGAAAGAGTGCCAAAACCTGCATGGGTGTTTTAGATTTTAGAAAATCCTTTTTATATATTTAATATGCTTTTATAACTATTTTATGCCATTTACCTTTTGCTATATTATATAAAAAAAATTATATGTATAGTGTACATTGTATGTATTTGCATACCATTTTATCTGTATAGTCTCTCATAATCCCATGTGGGATGGCTCATCATTTATATTTTATGCTCTGTATGAGGTGAGACTTAAATAAAATATCTGTCTGTCTGTCTGTCTATCTGCTAAATGAGGGGTAATTAGTTATTGTCGTGACAGCGCAATGGTCACTCAGCTTTGAAATCAAGTATTGAGCCGCGGAGAGGCCGAAGCCAAATTTTATACTTTGATGAGTGATCTAAAAATTACCTTTGACACTGCCAAAACCTGCCATCAGATCTTAACTCACCGTAGAAATATTTTATATCAATGACTCTGTGATATGTACATATGTTCTTAGCCACTTTTTATGTATGTCTTTATCGTATATTTTATGATCATATATCATCAATCTTAATTGTATTTTATGCATAGTATTTTACGGTTTTAATTAACCATACTTATTTTTAATGTATAGTGCAATAGTTTTAGTGTCTCTCATAAATCGCTGAGCGATTGGTTGTGTATTCAAGTGAGACGAAAATAAAATATTCTGCCCAAGCCTTAATGAATGAAATGTAGAATACTTAACGAATGGCTACGTGATAATATTTTTATGCAACGAGTGAATAGAATTCGGTATCAGACGAACGTAAGTGAGTAAAAAAGTAGTCAACATAAGAACCAGCTGATCGGAAAAAACGCGTATGAATAACAATCAGTAAAAACAAAATAGATCGACAATTAGTGGGTGTCTACACACACATGGTATACGCCGATACATGTTTAAACAAAGATGTATCGATATTGATACCCAAAAGTGGATAGGTTGTCTGAATTTATATTCAAAGTTAAATATTTATAAAAGTATTAAGTTGAGGGTTAACTATGAGGAGTATTTGTCACTGGTAAAAGTGAATGTTTTCCGTTTAGAATTATGTAGGTTTCGTTGTTCAGATCATCCTTTGATGTTGGAATATGGGAGGAAATTAAACATAGTGCGACAGGAGCAATTTTGCCCTCTGTGTATTGTACTTAATGTCAAAACAGAATATCATTTTTGTATTGAATGTCCATTCTACTGTGATTTGAGACACAGCTTACTTCCACAGTATTACATAAATAATCCATGTAAAAGTAAATTTATCAACCTACTATTATCTTGTGATTCCACAATTGTGAATAATCTTGCAAAATTTATATTTCTTGCCTTGAAAAAACGTGCAAAATTGTTGAACTTAGACTATAAAATTAAATGAGACTCTGTACATGCTACTTACTTTAGATTTTGTCATTACATATGGCGCTTTGTTGTGATTGTTATTCATCAACCTTGTATTGTATAATGGGTCGGTGGCCCCTTTACGAAATAAACTTTGATTAGATACACATATAAAACAAAAATCAGTTTGTTTAAATAGTATTTCATTTAAAAAAATTAACACTAACAAGCAACGAAAGCGTCACCAGAATGCTTGAACGTTATGTTATCGCACATATGTGTAACCAACTCGATCATTGTTATTTTGACTTTTGCCATACTGATATCTGGTATTTTGGCAGCAATACTGAATGACTCGACCAATAAACTTCTTGTCAAACTTTGTAAAAGATGGAAGCTTTCGAAAAATCAATGAGGTATATGACATCATTGGTCAGAAGTCACTGTTGTACATACAAATGTATTCATAAACTTTTCCATGACTGTTTCTTTCAGGTGTTTTATAATTGCACATCTACCCGTGAACAATAAAGACTGTACAATTGACATACATGAGCAAATTACAAAATCTGCATAGATGCTGTCTCTTCTTATTAAAGGTATGCCCGACAGGTGATTACATAATCAAATCGCATATAAAATAATGCAACTATATCGGCAAAACTGATCACAGATAATTAATACTGCAACTCTAATGTATTCTTGTTCTATTTCAGTTATACCTTGAAAATATACCATTTAGTTGTACCGTTTCAGTTGTTATCTCTTACAAAACTGGCTCGTGAGATTTTCACTAGGATTGATAAGTCATCTTTATTTCCTCCATAAGTATAAAAAAAGGTTGTGCACACAAAGAATTAATGTACAGTTTTGTAAAAACATATTTGAAAATGAAAAAGAGTCATATACATGTACCAATAATATCACTTTATCCCATTGTGTCCTGTCTAAATTACCCGGTGTTGTCCAAGACCCGAGCAAATCATGGTCAGCAATTATTCCTTCTTCCTAAATTCTACAAAATCAAATCATCTGTCTTAAAAAAAATGTGTATGACATTATGACATGTATATATGGAGAATGTGGGAGGTTTCCGCTAATCATACATTCCCAGGTTAAAGTACTCAAATACTGGCTAAGACTTTTAAGTATGCCTTCTTATCGCTTACCCAAAAAATGTTATGTAATGATGATTTTATATGACCAAAATGAGCAAAAAAAGTGGGTAACGGACTTCTATTCTATTCTATTTACAGCAGGTTTTAATCACATGTGGTATGAGCAGAACGTTAACTTTCCTACAACCTTTATAAGTTCATTCACGCAAAGACTAAAAGATGTATACCAACAAAACTGGCTTAACAAACTTTCCCTTTCCACTAAATGTGATTACTATTCAACTCTTAAACCATACATTTATACCGAGCTTTATCTATCATGTGTTACTATAAAGAAATTTAGAGTAAGTTTATCTCGTGTCCGATGCTCATCACATGATTTGTGGATTGAAAAAGGCAGATATTTTAAAATAAAAAGAGAAGAGAGATTATGTAAATCATATAATATCAATGTCCCAGAAAACGAATATCATTTTTTGCTTGTGTGTCCTTTATACACTGAATTACGCAGAAAACATCTTAAACAATTTTATTATGTCCATCCATCTACAGACAAATTCACGTCATTATTAAATTATACTAATCGTAATGTAATTCAGAATCTTGCTATGTATATATACTACGGAATGAAATTAAGAAAAGAATCATAACAAATAAGTCTAATAATAACACGTATTTTTACTTGTATTAACATGTACCTTTGTATATTGTACTACAGGCCTGTGGCCTTTCAGTATTAAATAAAGATTGATTGACATGTATTGGCATGGGGATTTTCACGATTTGATTCGGCCGTCTTAACATTTAAACACCCACCAACTACAGAGACGTTTTAACGAGTAATAAGGCTTTCATAACACCATAAAGTGGATTATCTCTCCTGTATAAACAAGGAATACAAGTAATGATGAATAACGATGTTCATAACTTCACATGACGCTACAAAGTCGTAGAAATGTACATTCAAATTACACTTTATCTAAGAGGATATTATTTTTTTTTTTTTACCAATGCAAACTTGCGTGTTAATACTGTTTGAGATGACACTAACGTTATGCCACGTTCCGTTCTGACTCTTGACTTTGTGGACGACAGTGCTGTAGAAGGTATACATGAAGTATCTGAACATAGGAATACATTGAAATAGTATGCGTTGTTAAAGTTTGAAAAACAAATAACAAATCAGGTAGTAAAATAAATTTGGACCGAATGCGGCAGATTTCAGTTTCACAATCTATTATGATTAAACTTCTGCTGTACTGCCGACATGCAGACATGTACAATGTCTACAATCACGCTCAATCCCTGATCGCGGTTTGACTGCAATCTGAATGCAGTTGACCGCGGTCTGACTGCAATCTGAATGCAGTTGACCGCGATCAGAATGCAGTCAGAATGCAGTTGACCGCGATCAGACTGCAATCTGAATGCAGTTGACCGCGATCAGAATGCAGTCAGACCGCGGTTTTCAGGTAACTAATTCTGCAAGGGTCTGTATCTCCAAAGGGGACAGCTTTTCTCAGAAACTATTTAAGATAGGATAACCGAAATTGGTGTGTGGCCTGATGGCATAAATACCTTAATGGAGTTCGAACATGAGAAGCGTGCAATTTTTTTCCCCAGGAGTTATTGCCCTTGTTCCGTATTTCTGGACTCTGTTCATGGTATCTTCAAAGGGGACAGCTTTTCTCAGAAACTATTTAAGATAGCATAACCAAATTTGGTGTATGGACTGGGGGCATAAATACCTTGATGGAGTACGAAAATAAGGAGCGTGTGATTATATTTTCTGGAGTTATTTCCCTTGTTCCGTTTTTTCGACCCTGTTCCAGGTATCTTCAAGGGGAATAGCTTTTCCCAGAAACTGTTTAAAATTAGATCAGTTGTCTGGCTTGAGGGTATCAATACTTTACTGGAATGAAAATGAGAATTGCACAATTATTTCTCAAATTATTGCCCTTGTTCCGATTTCTTATGTCTGGCGGGGGATGTTGATGACTATGTCTTCTTGTTGTTTTTATATGGTATTCATGTTTCGTTATTTTGTATTGTATAATTCCAAAGGCTCTTTGAATGTAAGACGAATTTCCCATTTGGGATAGTTCATCTCATCTTATCTTATTTTATGAATGGACGAAAAGTAGATCCGTCAACCAATCAAAATGCAAGTTGATTTTTAAAAAAAATGTAAACTGACCATTATGAAAACTTTAAAACCCCACATATCTTTAGCCGCTTTTGGAAGAATAAACTTTAGTTTTCAAATAATTTGAGGTTTTAGTTAAATTGTGTCAAACATTATACTCTATTTTCCCCTCTCAAATTGATTAAACTTGTTAATGCGGACAGCAGATATCTCAAAGTGATTGCCTAAGTTACATTAAACATATAAACCAACATATTGTCATCATAACATATAAAAGTTACATCTTGAAAAAGTTGATTAGAAAGATTTGATATAATTTGATTGAAAATAAATGGATCATTGGTGATATATATACCAAAAAAATATATACTTTCTTTCCCGGTCAAACTGATAATTTAGTTGACTCTGCTGGCGGTTGAATAGATTCGAGCTGGTTAAAGTTGTAAAGTTTCTTTATATACCAGCAATCGTGCTAACGTGTACAAATAGAGGATTTCTCCAAAGTGTGATCTGATATCAAATTTGTCAACACAAGTTTTAAAATAATAGGCTTGCCGAAGATATCTTTACTTTTATCAAAGTGTTGATATATTATCATCCAAAATCATTCTTATTACGTATCAATGAAAATAGTGTACATCTCTAAGCACATATCTGTCATTTGACTAGCAATGCGGTGATACCATATCATTGTGACGTCATCATGTTTATGCCATCAAAGCATTGTGATGTCAGTACTTGATGATGTCAAAGCATTGTGATGTCATGTAGTTGACGGTGACAGGGCATTGTGCAAAATCTACTGCCAAAACGATATCTGAATGATATGCGGTTGTGAGATTTAGACAATACTTTGCTGGTGATAATGGTCGTTATAAGTAAATATTATTTAAATACCTATCTGTTGACTAGACCTACTTTGCCTACCTCCTCTCTATGTATGCTATTTCAACCTTAACACAGACGAAACTTGAAAGTGGAGTAAGGGATGCGTAAAATCCCTATCCAAGGGCAGGTAAGTCTGCATGGTCTCGTGACGTCACTACCGGAATACGTCACTCTCCTTTCAGTTGCAAAGCAAGACAGACGTGTTTGTTTTGTTCTGTGACTGGGTATTTTTAGCGCTTTTGTTGCTAACTTGCTAGCTATCTCTTTTTTATTTAAGGGATAGTTTTTCAACGTCTTACAGCAGGTTGTTTAGACAATCTGTTTTAGGTAGGTGTTGAGATACAAAGGGCCTTGTAGACATGTGCTAGCTGTGTGCTGCCTGACGAGGTGGCTGCTTGCCTTGCACGTGCAGCTCGTGTCTTTTGTTTTTTCTCTCACCTGTCGTCGGGTGACTGCTCGGTTTGCACGGCTTGAAAAGGTCGTACCCTCCGCCAGTCCCTTTGTGTTCTAGATCAAGTCTTTCCTCCGATAGGTCGTCGTTTACTTCGGTTGGTTTCGCTTTCGACTCGTCAGTGACCTCGCTTAAGCGTCTCGTCGCCTACGATTTTGTGAGCTGTCATTTGCCGTTGGTATTTGACTCGCAATTTCTCGCCTGTGACTTGCTTCGCTTGTCATTCGTTTCGCCAGGCATTCGCCTTTGGTTTGTATCAACTTGACTACGCGTTGCCTCGCCAGTTACTTGCTTCACCAGTCATTCGCCTTAGGCTCGATTCTACTTGACTCGCATCGTCTTGCCAGTGTCTCGCTTACGCCAGTCACTCGCTTCGCCAGTCTATAGCCTTAGGTTGAATCAACTTGACTCGCATCGTCTCGCCAGTTACTCGCTTCGCCAGTTACTTGCTTCACTAGTCTTTCGCCTAAGGCTTGATTCTACTTGACTCGCATCGTCTCGCCAGTGTCTCGCTTTCGCCAGTCACTCGCTTCGTCAGTCTATCGCCTTAGGTTGAATCATCTTGACTCGCATCGTCTCGCCAGTGATTCGCTTCGCCAGTCACTCGCTTTGCCAGTCATTCGCCTTAGGCTCAATTCTTCTTGACTCGCATCGTCTCGCCATTGACTCGCTTCGCCATTGACTCGCTTCGCCAGTCTATCGCCTTAGGTCGAATCAACTTGACTCGCATCATCTCGCTAGTCTGTCGCTTCGCCAGTCATTCGCTTCGCCAGCCATTCGCCATAGGCTTGATTCTACTTGACTCGCATCGTCTCGCCAGTGACTCCCTTCGCCAGTCACTCGCTTCGCCAGTCTATCGCCTTAGGCTCGACTCTAGCGTTAGGCTCGATTCGTCTTGACTTGCATCGTCTCGCTACTGACTAGCTTCGCCTGTCATTCGCTTCGCTTGTCATTCGTTTCGCTAGTCTTTCTCCTTTCAGGTTTGTACTTACTTGTTATGTGATTCGTCTCGTCTCGCAAGTGTTTAGCTTAGTCAGTGTCTTGCTTTGTTCGCCAGTCATTTACTTTGTCTGACCATTAGTTGATATTGACTTCGTTCTCTTCGAGTTCAGAGCCTCTGCATTCAACACTCTCGATTAGCTATCGGAAGTGTTGTTGTTATTACGCTACGTTACTTAGGTGTTTTGCGTCAGTGATTCGCCGGTTATTCACCTCGTCTACGTTACGCGTGCGTGTGTCTCGCCTATCGCTCACCTGCGTAAGTGACCCGACTGTCACTACCTTCGCCTACGACTGTCATCAGTCGTACCATGAAGACGGCTTTTCTTGTTGACATGGGGTCTGCAGCTAGGATTTCAGAGCTTCATGCTCTCCAGGCAGACCTCTTACGTTTTCAAGTGAGAGACGGGGGATCGGCCACTCTGGGACTAGTGCCTGACTTTATTTGCAAGAATCAGAGAGAGGGGTAGAACCTTCTCATTACCATCCATTTCCGGTATGATCGACCCCACAGACGAGGAGAACCGTCTCCTCTGTCTGGTGACGGCACTGCGTATCTACACCGAGAGAACCAGGGCCTAGATTTTCGAAGCTCTCTTAGCACTAAGATAGTCGTAAGCCAATGTTAATGTATGGTACTTACGACTGTCTTAGCGCTAAGAGAGCTTCGAAAATTTAGGCCCAGGACACTACGGCAGGGGAGACGGAGGTTGTTCCTTCCTCATTCCCAGATCAGTGTCAAGGAACTTGATAAGAGACAACTTGGCGTGTATCTATGCTCCGCGGTGTTGAACGCATACAAGGCAGCGGGGTTAAACCCGCGGGCGCGTTCCAACCCGCACGAGATAAGGGCCATATCAGCAACTATGGCTCTTCATAGTAACTTGGCAGTGACAGACATCATGGCTTGCTGCTTCTGGAAGTCAGGAGTAGTGTTCGCCAACCACTACTTGCGTGATGTATCCAAGGAGGACCTAGAGGGAATCAACCAGTTGGGTGTTCAAGTCTACGCACAGAAACGGATCCTGACAGCTCCTCACCGTAGGGGTCAGCCACCCCCTCGCTAATGAGTTAATAAATCTGAACTTGTTCAATTTTAACTTCAGTCACGTGTTGTTGTCTTTTATTAGTGGTGACCATTTAGGTGCAACCCTAACCGCTTAGCGGGGACAGTGTTTGTCTTCCTTGCGTCCATATGGATCATGCCTCTTGCGGCTTTGGACTGGATAACCAGCGGACATGCGAGGGTTCTTGCATGCCGCCGGGCTTGCCGCTTGAGTGTAGCAGGTTTGATTGGATATCCTGTGGGCTTCCTGCTCCTCTTGCTTAGCGCTTACCGTCTCTCTTAGACGGCCTTTCGGCTGTGAGGTAATTGGACTTTACTCTTTTTGGGTTAGGGGCTATCGCTACCGCTCACTGCTCCTCGGTAAGAGTGAAGTGGTAGGAACATGCATGGACAGTATGCTACTTTCTGTGGAGGTTGCGGCTCAAGGAAGTCGGGTGCCTTTGACCCCAACTCTCTTTGCCATGTGTGCCGCAATCTCTGTCCAGGGGATGACAGATGTCAGGAGTGTGCAAGCCTCTCGGTGTTGGAACATGGGGACTACCGGAATGCGGTGAAGATGAGCGAATCTCAGAGCAAGCGGACAGCTTCCAGCATTCTTCTTCGGCTGCGGCCACTGCTACGGGAGCCAGGAGCTGCTCGCCTGGGTCCGATCTCATCATCTCGGAGGACGCGGCAGAATTTGACATGCCGGACATCAGGATCGGGTTATGGGGACGCCTCTCCCGAGGGGCGGTGTGATCGTTCTTCACCAGGGTTCAGTGGCTGCGATGTTTCTCACAGGAGAGTGTCTTCTCCTGATGCCACTTCAGGGCGGGATCGCCGCCACACGCCCAGGACATGGTGGCCAACATGTTGGACAAGAGGTTGCCGCCCAGAGAGAAAGGGGGAGAGTAGGCCACTCCTACGCCGCCCTCCCCGTCAGCACCTTCAACCCCCAAAAAGAGGAGTAACGCAGCAGTAATGCCTGCCGCCCCTGATGCCTCCACAGACGAGGCGCCAGACTTGAAAGAATGTTTGGCGGCCATAGCGGATTGGTGCCAGGTTAATCTGGTTGAGGTCGAGGACGAACCCTCTTCCAACAAACAAGCCAGGATGGAGACATTCTTTCGGAGGAGGAGATGCCCACCTCTCGCTCTGTGGCGATGCCTTCCCATAGGCTTCTGCAGTCAGCGGGCTAGGACTTCCACGGGAACATTTCCGCAGCCAGGTCGTCTCTTGCCTCCACCCGTAATCTCAGACAAACAGCGCAGCTCACTGCCTGTTCATCAAAGCGCGCTTCCTCTCTCTCTCTCCGTCCTAGACGATGACATCCGTCGGGTCGCCTCACCCTATGTGCCCCATCAAGTGTCGGATATGCATTTGTCCCACTTTGATCCCACTGATGCCGCTTCAGGGCGGGATCGCCGCCACACGCCCAGGAAGAAGAGGAAGCACACAAGTCCAGGAAGAGGAGGTTCTCTTTTTTTTTTAATAATTTTATTTCTTTTTCAAATACATAGACATATATGAAATGTTCACAAAACAGCATTTTACAACATAAATAGGTACAAATATTGAAAACAGAGCAACTGCAAGCTAACATTGCAAATTCAATTGAAAAAAACGTAGAGTTCAAGTGTTTATGGACCTGGCATTTCCATACATTGCAGAGTGTCAATCTTTAAAGAGATTATGGCATACAGACCAGAATTTTGTGAACTTCGAATAGTTGCAATCTGAGTAACAGATGCATTTATCAATTTCATAGACATTGTTTAAATCTTGTTTTAAAATGTTAAATTGCGGTACAGTTTCCTTTAACTTTGATATGTATATATTATATTTGACTGTTGTTATAATAAGAATTAGAATCATAATTCGTGTTTCCAGATATGCTAGGGATATGTTTCGTTTTGAGAGGTTTAATATTGAATCTGTTTTCTGCTCTATCCATGTCTTTAGTCTATCCCAGATGTTATTCACTTTCGGGCAATCATAGAAAATGTGCACTATAGTTTCTACAGATACTTTACAGAAAGTACATTTGTTTGTGTCTTTCAATTTCATTTTAAATAGAAGGTCGTTCAATGGAAGAATTCTGTGTAAGATCGAATATTAAAACCAAATTTGTTTTGTGCCAAGATGTGATGAAAAAGGTGTATAATTTATTTCGGTCCATTCATTTTTAGCTATTGATTGATTTAAGTCCTTTTCCCACTTATGTTTATATTTATATGAGTTTCTACTGATAGCACTTTGAAGGGTATCATAGAAGAGTCTGCATCCTTTGGTTGGTTTTAAGATATCTACGATGAAGTATGGTAGGATTGGATTGGTTAACTTATTTGATAACTCGAGATTTTTTGCCTTAAGGTAAGCTTTAATTGATTTTACTATACCGGCATATTCTAAAAAGTTTGTTTTACACGTGTAGACATTTTTTAAAGTTTCAAGATTTAGAAAATCACCTTTTTCATTCACGAAATCATTTACAAATATTATGCCATGTTGTATGTAATGTTTATAACATTTTCTATTTTTGTTTTATTTTCATTACACCAAATTGGTTGGGATAAAACATCATTGACATCATTAACCTTTGAACCTTGGTTACTGATGAAACATCCCCATGTTCTTAGCACATCGCGCCAGAATGGGTTAGTCCGCGGTGTGAGGATGTTATCTTCAATATACTTAGGTGATTTGAGGTAACAATGCTCAGATGTAGGAGCTATATTTTGAGTATATAGGTGTTTTATTTTATTACCATTTTCTGCTTTGAAATTTCTTTTTATCCATGCTATTTTTTGTGCAAAAATTGTGTTTTTTATGTCTGGGACTCTTCCGCCGTCTTTGTACGATTGTGTAATTTTGTTCAGACTTATCTTATCTGGTTTGTTTCGCCAAATAAAGCTAAAGCATAAGGAGGTTAATTCTTTTATGATTTTATCACTTGGGTTTGGAAGAATTAAAAACAGGTGATTTAATTTTGGAAGAATCAGACTTTTTAAGACTGTATTTCTTCCTAGGGGAGTGAGATCTCTTCCTAACCATTGATTCATTGTAGTTTTAATCATCTTTAGTTTGTCCTTATAATTTCTTTCCACCATTTCGGCCAGGTTATGTGTAAAAGTTATGCCAAGGATAGTGAAATCACGTTGATTCAGGTCTAGTTTATGATTTTTACAGAGGATGTTCTTTGAGTGTTTTGATGCTCCTATCCATATGACTTGGGTCTTGGTTGTATTTATTTTGAGACCAGAGAATGATGCGAATTCATTTAAGATGTTAAGGGTATGCTGAAGACACTTTTCAGTTCCGTCAAGTACAAGAGAGGTATCATCTGCAAATTGTGATAGTAGGTATTCCGTATCGCCTATCTTTATTCCCTTTATGTTCTTATTATTTCGCAAAATTATACTTAACACTTCGGCACAGATTATAAAAATGTAAGGAGATAGTGGGTCACCTTGCCTGCATCCTCTTGTAAGTTCAAAGAAATCAGATGAAAAGCCGTTCACTATAACACTAGATTGAATGTGTGTATAATACAATTCAATCCATCGTCGGATAGATGGACCGAAATCAAAATAAGTTAGCGTTTTTTGTATAAATAACCAATCAACTGAGTCAAATGCTTTTTCGAAATCTATTAATAGTAATAGACCGGGTATTTCCATACACTCGGCATAGTCAATGATGTCATAAATCATGCGAGTACATTCGCCGATATAGCGTTCTGACATAAAACCTTTTTGATCATCATTTATTATTGTGGGGAGTACTGTTTTTATTCTATTTGCGATTGTTGCAGATGCTATTTTATATGAAACATTTAGAAGGGAAATAGGTCTCCAGTTTTTTAGGAACTGCTTTAATTTACCTTTCTTTGGTACACATGTTATCAAACCTTGCTTTTGACTAACTGAAAGCTCTCCTTTTCGAAAGGCAGCATTGAGAGATCTTAACAAGGTGTCATTAAGGTCTGTCCAGAATTTTTTTTAGAATTCGGCAGTGAACGCATAAGGTCCGGGGCTTTTATTGTTTTTCATTTTCTTTAGAGCTGCGAGGACTTCGTCATACATTAGTTCACCTTCAATATTATTCTTTTCAGTTTCGCTTAGTTTTGGGACAGAGCATTCTTTTAATAAATCATTTAGATCAATGTCACTACATGTTTGTTTTGTGTACAGATTTTGGTAGTAAGATTTCACTTCAGATATTATTTCCTTTGTTTTTGTTATCATTTCTCCATTTTTTGCTTCTTACTTTGCGATAGTTTTATTTATATTATTTCTATTTTCAAGAGAGAGAAAATATTTTGTGGGTTTTTCACCCTTTTCCTTCCATTCAACTTTTGCTCTCATCATTATCTCTTCAGTTTTTATTTCATATATTTCATTAAATTTGATGATTTTAGTTGTTCTAATATTTCCGTTTTATCATCTAAGCTGTCATTTTCGTCGAGTTTGATATTTAATTCTGCTATTTGTTTTGTTAAGTCCTTTTCGTCTGTTTCTCTTTTTCGTTTTTTTTCTGATGAATATTTTATTGTATGTCCTCTGATCATCAGAAGAATCGTTTCAAATAGAAGTTGGTCATCGATCTTACATATTGGTTTATTTAACGCGTCGAATCCGCTTTCGTATTGCTTTTTCGTGCTCCTGATTATTTCTTTAATATTGTCAACAAATGGTTTATCATGCAATAGGGAATTATTAAATGTCCAAAACCCTCGTACTCGTTCGATTTCGGCTTACATTAGAGTTACCCAATGTATAGAATGATCGGATTTATAAGCGGAGTCTATGCCTGTGTTTACAATAGAATGTTCGAGACTTTTTGAAAGAAGAAAGTAGTCAAGTCTAGCCTGTTTTATTGGTTTTGTTTGTCTCCAGGTGTATCTTTTTCGTGAAGGTTTTTTGTTACCGCCAAGGGTCTATCATGCTTTCTTCTTCAATATAGTCAAGTATAACCTCTCTTGCGTTTGGGTTGTTTACATGTTTATAGTTGAATTGATCTAAGTCGGGATTTTGTACAAGGTTCCAATCATCGCATATAGAATAGTATTCCGATTCAAAAACAGATATTAATGTTTTTAGTTTTTGATAAAATATAGGGCAGTCCGTGTTTGGTCCATAGATGGTTATGAGGGTTAGTGTCGCATCGGTTAACTGTACTTTCAATGCTAAGTAGTAACCGGACTCGTCATCTTGTTTTCGACGAAGAACTTCAAAGTCTAATTTACCATCAAACATAACAGCTTCACCTCGCGAGTTACTCTTATAAGAACTGAAATAACAGAGATTTAAACCCCATTCATTGTGTATGTCTTTTCCTAATTTTTCAGTAAAATGTGTATCTTGTAGACAGTAGATGTCAGCATGTTTTTGTTTCAAATTACGGAAAACATCAAGTCTTTTCTTTTTATTATTTAATCCTTGGCAATTTGTTGAGATAATTTTCAGAGTATCAGTCATTTGAGAAATGTGTTAACATACTTATTTGATAGTTGCAGTTGTCTTTTTGGGTCTTGTACTAATTTTGGTCCATGTATTTGTTTTGAGGGTGAATGTGCTTATAGTACATGACGATGTAGGAAATAATAATAAAATTTGGAGAAATTGAAGATTGAATAGAACTGAAAAAGTGATGCATTGCTTTTATTTAAAAGAGCCTGTTCATGATAACTGTTTTGTGCGTGTCCGTTTGGTGTAAAGACGGTAGCGTAATATATGCTCTACGTGCGAATGAGCAAAAACCGGGTCAGCACGTGCTGCGGCTATGCAAGTGAGTACTGGTTGTTAATTCCATTGGCTATGAGTTGCAGTTCAATGTGCTTAGTAAGAAATGTGTTGCCGTTGTTGTGAGTAGATTTTTAAGTTTTTGAAAGCATATCCATACTATATACTGATTTTAGAATAAACGCTGCAACTTGTTGAACTGTATGGGTTTTTCATACCGCCAGTGATTTTTAAAATAATAGTTTGCCTGATAATTTCCATATGCAACAGTGGAACAAAAATACAAAACATTAATTTTCACATTTCAAAGTATATATAAATGACTAAATGTACTCAATCTTTCTTTGTTCTAATAAATAAAGTGGTTTGCTGCAGTGCGTTATAGCACAATTTTCATAATAGGGACAAACACCCCATTTTGTATTTTTTTTTATTACTTTTTGTAATTTCAGTATTGATCAGTTGCATTTTGAATTGATTACAATTTTGATTGAATACATTTAAAAACACACGCTTATCCATATTATGCTGTAGTAAATTTGCATTCATGACTAATCAATGTATATTTTTTAAGGATAAAAATAACAATACATAATTTCACTGATGGTGATATAAAGTATGGTTTCATATCAATGATCTAATAGCTGTATGCATTGTGTAACATATATTCTACATATGCATGTCTTCTTCAACCTGCAAGCACATCTGTAATTTGAATACACAATTAATCCAGCAGCTGTATTTAAGGTCTTTGTTTGTTCTGTACACATACAATGGTTATACACTTGAAATGAAAATGTATAAATGCATACAGACACATATAAGGCACACAAACATACATATATACATACACACATACATACATACACACATACACATGCACAAACATACATATATACACACATACAAACATACATACATACATACATACATACATACCCATGTATATATCAATATGCATATTAAATATAGAAATAGTTTAATTCTGATAAGCATTTTTATAAGTAGACACACATATATGTATCATGCATGTTCACTGTATTACAAATGGATGTAATATAGGTGATTTGGCATTTGTTTTGATTATGGTATTTATATTGTCCATCATCAAACACAGGGGTATACTGAATATACTTACATCCATATGCATGTTAAAGTAGATATATACATACATGGGTATCAAATTACATTACATTTTTGGTATCTTATGTTTTATCTTTTTCAGTAAGATATCATGCCTGAATGTGCATGTATATATGATTATGATGATCATGCTTTTCTTATAGTATAGAGAAAGTGTTTGGTGCATGTTTGTTTTGTTTGATACATCACACAGGGGCGGTGTGATCGTTCCTCCCCGTCAGCACCTTCAACCCCCAAGAGGAGGAGTAACGCAGCAGTAATGCCTGCCGCCCCTGATGCCTCCACAGACGAGGCGTCAGACTTGAAAGAATGTTTGGCGGCCATAGCGGATTGGTGCCAGGTTACTCTGGTTGAGGTCGAGGACGAACCCTCTTCCACCAAACAAGCCAAGATGGAGACATTCTGTACGGAGGAGGAAATGCCCACCTCTCGCTGCGGCGATGCCTTCCCATAGGCTTCTGCAGTCAGCGGGCTAGGACTTCCATGGGAATATTGCCACAGCGGCGCCAGGTCGTCTCTTGCCTCCACCCGTAATCTCAGACACACAGCGCAGCTCACTGCCTGTTCATCAAAGCGCGCTTCCTCTCTCTCTCTCTCCGTCCTGGACGATGACATACGATGGGTCGCCTCACCCTATGTGCCCCATCAAGTGTCGGATATGCATTTGTCCCACTTTGATCTCGATGTCAGAAGTATCCTGGGGTTAGCGAACCACGTCGTACATGCATGCCAGGCGATGGCGACTTTCACAAAGGGTGGAGAAAGGAGCTAGTGCCTTATACCGTACCGTCACAAATCTCATGCGCGAGGGTTTCCTGGGACGTACCAGCCTCCCCGCGGAGATTAGGAACAATTTGCGTTCAGCCCCTGCTTCATCCTCTTCGCTCTTTGATGGGCAAATCGCCGGGGCCCTTCGCCAGCCACAGGAGAGTCAGCAGCAAGAGCTGACCAACAGGCTCGCAGCTGGCGGCGGTAGAGCCTCTTCCCAAGCGACGACACCCAAGAAGAAGAGAGGAGGCACACCCGCGCCAAGCAACACCGGATTTTACTCCCCGGTCTTCGTCAGACCTAAGCGAGAGTCGAACAAATGGAGGCTGATCCATGATTTGAAGGAATCAACCACTCCTTCCTCCGATTCGTCCTGGTGGAACGTGCTTCCGTTCGGGATATCATCGGCTCCGTGGCTGTTCACACGCGTAACCCAACCCATAGTCCATTTCCTGCATCAGCAGGACCTCCAGTTCGCGATGTATCTGTTCTGGAGGCTCACTGAGACTTTGTAATAGCATTGTTCAGGCAGTTGGGATGGCTGGTCAATCTAGACAAGTCGGACCTTCAGCCAACTATGGAACTGGTGTTTCTGGGCGCCCGTCTGGACACCGTGCAATATAAGGCTTTCGTTACCGCGGAGCGGATGGGACGGTACAAAGACCTCCTGGGGCTAGCTCTTCAAGGACCACTGCCCCTCAGGAAATGGCAGAAGCTGTTGGGGTTCCTGACCTCGACACAACATTTCACGCAAAGGGGAAGGGTGCAGCTCAGGCCCCTTCAGATATTTGTCAACACACAAGTGAGAGAGAAGACGTGCCGCAACGTCTTCTCCATTCCCGCCAACATCAGACACCATCTCTCCTGGTGGCAACAGGAAACCAACGTACTGGCGGGAGTGTCACTCAGGTGGCCGTTAGCGACAGCCCAGCTATATGTGGACGCCTCAACCCACGGATGGGGAGCACACCTGGATACGGAACAGACGGCGGGGGTGTGGTCATCAATGCAAACTTAGAACTAGATGCGATAAGACTTGCAATCAGCCATTGGTCGGGCCGCCTACAGGGGCAAGTCCTGTGTGTCCACACGGACAGCTTGGCGGCGGCTTGGGCCATAAACAAGCAAGGCTCGACCAAAGCAGACTCTCTTCTGCAACTGGTGATGGAGCTGTCTCTCTCTCTATTCGCGCAGTGCACATCCCGGGAGCCAAGAACAGCCTTGCGTACGCTCTGTCTCGAGCAAACCAAGTGGGTGGGTTCACGAGAACCCCCATACTCTTCAGCTTAACGCTTGGTTTGTCTCCAAAGGAATCTGACAGGAGCAGGATTCTCAGAATCCGTTGCTGAGGCGGTAGCGACCTCGCAGAGGACCTCCACAAGGAAGTTGTACGACTTCCAGTGGGGGTCTTTTGCGACCTTCTGTAGGGAGAAGAGTTATGACGTGTAGACAATCACGGTCCCCCAGGTAGCCCACTACCTAGTACACTTGAGGGAGAAGAGGGGGCTTAAGGCCTCCTCTATTTACACCAACCTAGCGGCGATCATGTCCGTTTTGCGGAAGCGCGACCCTCAGATCGATGTGTCGATTCTGAAAGAGTTGATCAGGATTTACAGGAATATGGATGGGCGGCAAAAACTTAGGCCCCCAGAGTGGGACTCGGCGGTGGTCCTTACCTACCTCAAGTCAGACCACTACGAACCGTTGGCAGAAATGACTGTCCTCCGTCTCACCATAAAGACGGCTTTTCTTGTGGCCATCGGATCCGCAGCCAGGATTTCAGAGCTTCATGCTCTCCAAGCGGACCTCTTACTTTTTTATGTGAGAGACGGGGGATCGGCCAATGTGGGACTAGCGCCTGACTTTATTTGCAAGAATCAGACCGCAGACGAGAGGGGTAGAACCTTCTCATTACCATCCATTTCCGGTACGATCGACCCCACAGACGAGGAGAACCGTCTCCTCTGTCCAGTGAGGGCACTGCGTATCTACACCGAGAGAACCAGGACACAACGGCAGGGGAGACGGAGGTTGTTCCTTCCTCATTCCAAGACCAGTGTCAAAGAACTTGATAAGAGACAACTTGGCGTATATCTATGCTCCGCAGTGTTGAACGCATACAAGGCAGTGGAGTTAAACCCGTGGGTGCGTTCCAACTCGCACAAGTTAAGGGCCATATCAGCAACTATGGCTCTTCATAATAACTTGGTGGTGACAGACATCATGGCTCGCTGCTTCTGGAAGTCAGGATTGGTGTTCGCCAAACACTTCTTGCGTGATGTATCCAAGGAGGACCTAGAGGGGATCAACCGGTTCTGTGCTCAAGTCTACGGGTCCCGACAGCTCCTCAACGTAGGGTCAGCCACCCCCTCGCTAATGGGTTAATAAATCTGAACTTGTTCAATTTTAACTTCAGTCACGTGTTGTTGTCTTTTATTAGTGGTGACCATTTATGTTCAACCCTAACCGCTTAGCGGGGACAGGGTTTGTTTTCCTTGCGTCCATATGGATCATGTACTCGGGGAGACTTATCATTTCTCGGACTTCACTAGTCACCAATATCCCCTTGTGATGGGGGGAGAGTATCTCACCATCCCCAACCTCTTCGCAGCCCTCCTCCGGCTGTGGCAATCCGGCATATAGTGAATATCAACGATGGTATAGTAAATAATAGTACGTTTTTGGTTAAACGTCATTACTTTATACCTACCGTTGATATTCACTGTCGTTACCTCCCGCCCGGCCTCCCCTCTATGCGATTCAGTTTCTTTCTGACCGACAGAAGGAAGCATGATAATCCGGGCCTTGGCCACCTATCGGGAGATAGGTACAGGGAAGGTGAATAACTCTTCCCTTACTGTGTAATAATTTGTCGAAGATAGCCATATAAGATAATAGGGCATAAAGTGAATATCAACGGTAGGTATAAAATAATGACGTTTAACAAAAAACGTACTTTTTAAACAGTATATGATTGCAAAAATCTAGATTTTGAATTTTGAAAATATTGTCAAAGCAGCGATTCGAACCCAAGTGATAAATTGTGTTATTTTATTGAGAAGTACTCACTCGCTGAAAATTGCAAAATTTGATCTTAGGCGTGCTCACTATACCGACGATTTAAAGGTAAAAGTATTGATTTCTGATAGTAAACCAGACAATGCACTGCGTGTGGCGCGTGTCAATTAGTCAAACGTAATTTTGGAAACTTATTAACAACAAACTGTTTGAGAGGCATTCTAGAAGTTGGTGTGATGAAGAAGACAAATATTTTATGGATGATCAACTTCTTTATTAATAATAGCGACGTTTCGGTATAGATTCTTATGCCGTTATCAAGCATATGGAATGGGTGGTGAAACAGCAGATTATATACAGGATACATGTTGGTATGATAAAGAGATAACAAATACAACAAGATGAGGTAACAATGACATAAATGGTTGTACAAGTGAAGTTGTGATAACAAGGAAACCAGAGAGTAGTAAGTTAATTAGCCAGGGGGTGGCGGATGAGAGGACAAAGGCTGGATGAGGGTACCAATTAGTGGTGTAGGTGGAAGCCAGAGTGAGTAGATTGGATTAATCATTTGTGGATTAAGTGGTTGTAAGCTGATGGGATGAAATAGCCTTGATCCCTATTCATAGAGGGCTTATGTCTAACAATATGCACGGCTTCAGCTAAACGCCGGTGAGTGTAGTCATGTTTGTTGTTTGTGAGTGTTTTGACAGAGTCCCAATTGATGTTGTGTTGTGGAAATTTGGTGATGTGTTCCGAAATGGCTGATTTGTTGTCTCCCTTGATTGTTGATGTTTTGTGTTCTTTGATGCGTGTGTTGAGTGGTCTTGATGTTTCCCCAATGTAGTTGCTGCCGCAGTCGCAGCTAATGTTGTAAACACCTCCTTTAGGTTGTTGTTTGTTTTTGTCTGAAACAATGTTACATCATGTCTCAACTAAATTTATTTTTGTGAAACCATTATCTGTTCTGAAGAAAACTCCCCTTTAAAAACCGCAGTTTTGGATCGGGCGAGGATAGGAGAGTAAAAAGATCATTATATTATATTTTTGGTTTTGTTATATGACGTCATATAGTAATGAAGGGTCGAGGAATTCCAAACGAAATTATCTATATAAAGAATACTTTAACTATCTTATTAATTATTTATAACTAAAATTAATACATATCTGACAAATGAAATTATGAGTACGTCTTTGCAAAACGTGACACATTCAAAAGTTTTTCTCCAGCAGCAGTATTTCGTTTTTACCTTGTTGACAATGTGGCCATGTTTCCGTTTCCTTGGACTATAGACAAAGGCTTAGCCTCAAGTGCTCTATAGGGGTATACAGGTTTACCTGCTGGACAAACTAAAAGCCTTAAAATGAGACCTTATCCCTAAAATTCGTAACATCCGCAGCCATATGCACATATGTTATATATGACACAGATATTAATTTACTGCTACTTCCTGGCCAGTTCAACTAAACATAATACATCCAAATACGCACATATAAGCCGGACACACCTATCCTAACATTCTCAACATTTGTCTTTGTTCCTATCGATCTTTCAAGGGCATGTCGTCAACGTTTCGATCAACTCTCGACCCTAACGTCACTCAAGTATCATCAGATCAAAACGATAATGTTTTTGTTATTAATGTATTTTTACACACTGGCTCTTTTTTTCTATTTGTGGGTTCATTTTTCATACTAACTAAAGTTGTCTGTCGTAATGATATCACAGAGGTGTTCATGACGCATATCGGGTGTCCATCATGAACACCTGGTACAGCCGTGAACACTTGATATGAGAGTGCTTATATTGTTTGTATATTTGGTTTTGATTTGTTGTCTAATCCAAGTGATGATAATTCATAAAATAGCATTTCTCAACACAAGGTTATCGGAAATACTTACGACAAAATGTGAGATCGAACCTGCAACCCTCTGGTTTCTGGTCGGGTGATCTAACCATTACACCACGGATATCAGATGAGATGAGAGACTTTTTTCATCACCAAATACATAGTGTTCTTTGATTTGATTGGATTAAAGGAATATTCCAGCAATTTCAAATTATTTCCCATAAAAGATTGAGTTATCAGGTATTTTCTCACGAAATATGTTTGTAATTGGTCAATGGATTAAATGATTACATCAATTATAAACCGTCACTTTGGCTCGAATTGGGGGCCGCTATCTTTCTTGAAAATCTGCGGTAAATGACACACCAACGTAAATCAGTGCAAGGAGGTTCGATTGTAAACTCCGTACATCATTGTGCGGTAGAGTTTGTACAATAAACTAGACTCACTGTCTGTTTGCGCTGCGCACTTGCCATCGTGTGATGTGAATACGACTGATTAAAACCCCGTAGTGATAATAAAATACAGGGAAATTCGATCATGGCGCTGAATATATCATATTTTATATTCCATCAGTTCTTCAAGACTGTTTGTTTGAATGAAACATTCACTTAACACGTAAGTCTTGTTCGAGCATGCGCATTGTTAGGTCAAGCACCATGACTGAGAAAGTTAGCCAGTTACAAATCAAATAATATTTACATATATCTTAATGGATATTAAATTAGTAATGGATTAGTAAATTTATCAACTAGGCCTACTTGAGGTGCAATGAAATGTTTGTCAACGTCGATAAAGGAATTTTGACACTCGTTTTATTTGCATTCGTTGACCTGCAGTTTGTGTATTCAAAAGGTTAATATACAATTATGTTTGGCTCAATGAGCAATTTATTTTTAGACAGAACCCCGTTTTGACTATTTATCAAATAATAAACCTTTCCTTAGTAGAATAAAATAATGATAAAATTTATAGTTTAGTGATTTCATTTTTTAGGATTATAAAATTGTTTGATATAAATAAATAATTGAACCTGCTTCAAGTAACTGTACTTCAATTAGTATATATCTGTTGTTAATTCCAAATACACAATTCCACACTAACATATGTGTATTTAATTTGTAACTTGTAACGATCAATTTTTATTTTACTTCAGGATTTTCAAAATGCGTTGTAAATAGCCATATTGTTTAAATTACAATTATAATTTAAAAAACGTAATCACCTAATTTTCAATCACAATGCAATGTCGAGTGTAGGTGACTTCGTAGGAGGATCCGGTTCGTAGGAGAATTTTTCGGTGAATTCGTAGGAGGATGTTTTGTTTTTAAAATGCTGGATGATCGGCAATGTTTATTTTGATTATAAATTTAATTTGTTGTTTTAATGAATAAAGTAATTTGGTAAGTATAAAATTTATTCATTGTAACAATTTTATCAGCAGTGATTTGACGATTAACAGATAACCCTTAAGATGAGAAGACTAATTTATTTTTTTATCAGTGAACTAAGAATAAGATTATGTGACCATAAGTAATTAACAATTAGCCTATCAATCAGTGCTGTTCTCAGATTAATGTCATATAAAATGACAAAATTGTAACTTCATTATAACAATCCTCCTACGAATTCACCGAAATATCCTCCTACGAACTGGAATTGACCGCTTAATACTTTCATCTTGTCAAAAGTTTAATGATGAATTAATCCCTAAAATATATATTCTGTCGTTAAAATGAAATACCTGGATAATTCTGCAGACGAATGTACATTTCTAAAAATTCACTTGCACACAATACACTTGTCTATGCGGGAAGCAGTGATTTCGTAGGAGAGACCTATCGTGGTTTCGTTGGAGTGTCATAATATGTTTGTTAATTAAGTAATTAGTACCTTAACACTATTAACGCTAAGCAATTGAATAAGTTGAAATACTGATGGATATTTATAATAATATGGCTTAACATACTTTATTCTATAAATATGATATAATGGACATTTAAGTATGAAATGAAATTCCTCTTCGATATCGTCTTTTCACATTTGGCATTTACGACTTGCATAATCTAAATTTTGGTATCTGAATATGTTACTGGATGTTATTGAATTAGATAACTCTTTCGTTAACCAATAGCAGATGTGAGGTCATGCATATGCTTCTGTGAAGTGTTGTCCCTGGCTTATTATCTCAATGTTCATGTTTAACACCATCCACATTTCTCTGTGAGATAATAGTCGCTCTGATATCTAGCTGATTATCTCGCCTTGAGAGAGAAATAGAGAGACACACAGACACACAGACATACAGACAGGCCGGCACAAAGGCATACAGGCACACATGCACACACAGACAAATACACAAACGAACAGACAGAGGCAGAGAGGGGGAGACATATACAGATAGAGTCTTACAGTCCACGTTTGACAAGCTATAACCACAATATTCACCCCTCACATAATCCTGATACGGCATGAATAAATTTGAGTGAGGTCGGCTTGACACTAAATATGAACAGTACCTGTTAGTAACACCAAGCAACAATCACTGAACAGAAAGAATGTAACAAAGCTCAAAACTGTTCATTGTTCGACTTGTTTGGATTTCATTGAACATAATTGCAAGTGTGACTCACAATTACGTGAATCAGTTTGCCTTTACAGTAGCAATGACTAGATCCGGGGTTTTCAGCAAGCTCGTGCATGGGCGGGATTTATTATGGTGTTACTGCAGTATATAATCTTAACTGAGTGAAGTTTTGAAGTCACCTGACCATTGCATTCAAAGTTCTGTTCTATTAAACTGTCTTCGCTATTTCAAAACTTTGGTAAAGCGGGGCTTCTATTTGTCTATTATCACAATGCTTAAGTGGCAGTTTATTTTTCAGTCAACCTTTTGTGTGGCTTGGTTTTGACAGACATCTTGACACAAATTAAAACATTTTTAAAACATGCAATGTAATATTGTCTTAGAAAATCTAGATGGAATGCAAGCTGAATCGCTTGGCTGACATAAGAATGAAGCATTGCTCCAGATTCTTCGAGAAATAACAGTCGTAGTTGCTATATCAATACACCTAGGTTAAGACAGTTCGACCTCACTTCGGACACTACCACCTAATGTTCCAGCATGATCAAAGGTTTAACCTGTTCTTAGAGCACAGTCAAATGCTTTCGTCCAATCATATGATTGTATTGTGGTCACGTGGAGTACATTTATATCCCGATAGATGTACGGTTGTCTGGTTGCGTTCGGGTATCATGCTCATAAAACTGGTTCACAGACTTCCATAAAAACAACAAACAATGTCAACTGATTGTTTTATGTATGTGGATAATACACAATTAAACACTTATTAAATTGACAAATGATCTGCTCTGTTCCCTTTCCGAAAGGAAAAAGTCGCTTCCGTCGATGGGCCATGGCAATGTCCCCCGCCGGTGACATTGAGTTAGTAAGATACATCGTTGGAGCTAATTTATATATTGCATTACTGGTAAAAAGTGCCATGATGATCAGCAAATTTTAAGACTTTGGGTGCTTGGGTTCATGATATATCGTATTAATAAGAGTTCTAAAAGTGTCAAAGTGTTGTGGTGACCATGAAAACAAGGCCAATGTCACCAAAATGTACTGGTGTGTGTGTCATCCCCCAATGTAGATGGATGCAACACCTCATGAGATATCGCGTTAACAAGAGTTCAAAAACTGGTCAAAGTGTAGAGGTGGCCTTGAAAATAAGGTCAAGGTCACCAAATCAACTGGTGTCTGCGTCATCCTCCAATGTAGACTGACACCAAATTTGAAAACATTTGGTCCAACCAGTCATGATATATCCCGTGAGCAAGAGTTTAAAAAGTGGTCAAAGTGTCGCGGTGACCTTGAAAAAAGGTCATGGTCACCAAAATTGACTGGTGTCGGCGTCTTCGCCCAATGTAGGCTGAGACCTATTTTTAAAACTTTGGGTCGAACTGGTCAATATAAATGGTGATAACAAGAGTTCGAAAAGTGGTCAAAGTGTTGTAGTGACTGTGAAAATAAGGTCATGGTCACCAAAATCCGCTGGTGTCTGCATCATCCTCCAGTGTAGACGGACACCAAGTTTGAAGACTTTGAGTCCAACCGGTCAAGATATATCGCGTTAACAAGAGTTAGAAAAGTGGTCAAAGTGTCGCGGTAGAGGTAGGTATTGCTAAGATTTTTCATATTGCGATATATTGCGATTTAACTCATGTATTGCGATATGAATTGCAATATATTGCAAGACATTTCTTTAAGTATAAATTACTTGGTTTAGTTATTGCTTGATTGAGAGATAATGAAAGTAATATCCTTATTTGAATAAAACCATTATACATAACTAATTATATTAAATAAGTGCGTAATTTTGGATTTGGCATGAATAAAAATGCACTTAGTCTAGTTTCTCTAAATAAATTATAATCGAGACAAACCTTCCTTTTAGTCAACTGGACTGGTCAGTCCAATAGTCCATATACGGAAATAATTATGTAAGAAATATTATATCATTATGAGTTTACAGGACGTACCTATCAACAGTACCATCTGAGTCCCAGGACTGGAAATTAACACAATTCAGATCTAGTACTTAAATGTTTACACAATAGGACAAAAACGAGATGTTACCGAGTATATGACCACATTACCGTGTATATATATTGTTATAAAAAAACAATTTATGTATATGACTGATGTGATAATTCAATGCCCGGTTAATTTGCTTGTAAAAGACTTGCAGTTTGCTGTCTAAATAAACTATTTCTGGCTGTAATGTTAAACTTTGAAAAAATATATATTTGTGTTTCAGATTCATGCCATTATTCACGTCATACTCTTGAAACAATCCCCTATACCAAACAACAAAGTGCATGTTATGCAGTGTATAAAATAGTTCCAAAATGTTGTCAGTCCAAGGACTGGTTGATCCATAAGCTTGTTAGTCCGAAACAAATATTGCCAGTCCCATAAACTAGAGCTGACAAGGTAGGTAGACTGGCATTATTGGCATAACTGTGAACATACATGTATATGTATACACTAAAAAAACAAAGTCACAACGCTTTCGTTTCCATATATCGACGGTCACCTTCGTCTACTAATGCCTACATAGAATAAAAGCTACAGGGAATGATAGCTACACTGTCTGTTGTGAAAGTGATACGTTTACCTGCACACAAGTGAACTGTTCCAATTAGGGTGCATTAGTGTGCCTAGTACGGTCGAAACATATTCACACAACCAAAGAGATATGTGGATAAAGGTGCAATCTTAGCTAATCCTGGACGTTGACTGAGACACTTTAAAGAATAAGGATCAATCACATTAGAATCGGGGGCACACACGAATACTGTGTTTATAATGTGAATAATTTATACAGTGAAATAGGCAGCGAATAACAACAATTGAGTTTCCCATTTATCACTTAGATATGTGACTTTAAATAAAACTAGATGTTATATATCTCCAACATGTGTCGCCTGGGGAATCAATATTTCTTTAGTTTGACAATAATGGCTAATTTACGAATGAGTACGTCGATCAGTATGATTTGAAAGAAAATTTCATTGAGTGTCTATTCATATACTATAGATGTTGGGAACATATGTTACAGCGCTGTACAGTAATTGCATGACACCTGAAGCCAATATTTAATATGATATCATAACGGTTAAGTTATTGTAAAATTAAAAAAAATATTGAATTCGTTCGTCTGAATTGAGTATTTAGTTCATATACTAAATAGTCTATAGACCTTAGGGACATATCTTAAATTGATATGACTTCATTTCATGAAACTGGAAGGCATTACAATTTATATATAATGATCACATATAGAGTAGATAGAAAAAAAACAAGCGGTGAAAAAGAGGTTTTGCTGTTAAATGTTCACCAGACGTGTCAATTACAGAGTAACATTTAATTTCAAATGACATTATAACTTCTTCGTAGCCTGTTTGTGATTTGCAATAGATACATGTGTATCATATATTGAGGAGAAGGTGAATAAGAATATATACAACAGAAAAAAAAATACATAAGAAAACAATATTTTCGGAATAACAACTCCTTCATCAGGGGAGATGATATTCCACCTGATGAGGGACTTTGTGAGAACTATTTCCATACAGAAAAACATCAAAATGTTAAGCAGACATCGTTTTCTAACTTCACAGTCATATAGACGCTGCTACCAAGTTATAATCCGTGTAATCCTTCACCGTTTACATGACTTAATTAACGTTTATGCACTCATTACAAAACGTGTAGGCTTACATCAATCGTACATTTACTTTGATAACGGAAGAAAACTGCGACACAATAAGCCTTACTATAGTATATAGCATGCCAGTAAATGTGTATCGTCTACAATCACCATTTTATGAGAAAGCATGATATTCGATGTGGAAAAAGGGAAATATATCAGAAGATTTCCGAATGTTACAATGTGTTCTAAATGTAAATGTTTTCAATAAGCATATCGCAATACGTATCGATTTCATCTTTGAACCGGTTAATACCGGTAAACCGGTTATATTGCGCACCTCTATGTCGCGGTGACCTTAAAGTAATGTCAAGGTCACCAAAATCAACTGGTGTCTGTGTCTTTCCCCAATGTTGGCTGACAACTTATTTGAAGACTTTGGATGCAATGTTTCATGAGATATCGCGTTAACAAGAGTTCAACAATTGTGTTGCATAAGTACTGCTTCATGATCATTCACAAAAACAGATAACAGGAGTGGGGACAAATTTTCTCCTTGTCTGACGCCAGAGTTGCATGAAAAATAAGGAGATACCTTTCCGTCTACCATGACAGCAGATTTGATGTTATGGTACATATTCTTAATTAAGTCCATAAAACGTCCATTTATGCCGACTTTTAACATCTTATACCATAACCCTGTGCGCTAAACAGTGTCAAAAGCTTTCGTAAAATCTACAAAGACACACTAGAGTTTCTTTTTGGCTACTTTCAGCAAGTCTATGAGAGTATGAATTACGAAAATATTATCCGTTACTGAGAAGTCCTTTCTAAAGCCTGCCTGGGCAGGGGTTAAGATATGATTAGTTTCGAGAAACAGTTTCAGTCTGGTGTTTAATTAATATACTGGTGAACAGTTTGCCGAAACACGAGAGTAATGTTATACGACGAAAGGAGTTGACATCAGTGTTATTTCCTTTCCCTTTGTCAATGTCAATTAATCTTTAACCAAAGTTATTGGCGCTATCTCTATCTTGAGTAGTCCTACCATATGGTAAATCTAATTTGTCTAATATTCCCTCTGGAATAACATCATTTTGTATTTCCGGGGAGTCTAGATTAAATTCTTCAATCAAATGTTGGTCAACAGCATGAAAATCACACAAACTGCTTGTGCGTGCATTAAAGTCACCAAAAAGTTTGACATAATCACTTAGCGTGAGGTAAAGTAAAATGTATTGTTCTAATTCATTAAATGCATCATTATCAACATATTTGGAACCTTCTGGTGGGAGATAAACAATACCAGCATATAAATCTTGATCAATGTCTAGGAGGTATTTCGATATTTTAACCTAAAGGATATAGTTATTTGTATTTTCTTTTTCTAAAACTGTAATGTAATTACTATACTTATTTTTGAATAATAATCCAATCCCGCCTGACCTTCTATAATTCTTCGTTCCATGTTTATATACACTTGATAACCTGGTATGATTATTTCATCTAGGTGGTCAGTCTTTGTTTCCTGTAAACCAATAATGTCATACTTATCTAAGAACTGGAGGAATTCTGGGTAGTTACATCTTTTTCTGATTCCACACACATTTAGGCTAAGGAAATCAATGGATTTACCACTAAAATGTTCATCATCATCATCATCATCATCATCATCATCATCATCATCATCATCATCATCATCATCATTATTATCATCGTCATCATCATCATCATCATCATCATCATCATCTTTTTTACTATCATTTACACTTGCATCCATTATTGGATAAACATAGGTATTGTCTTGTGACACATCATTATCATTTCCATCAACATAGTTACCAACAGTTTTACTATCATTTACACTCACATCCATGATTGGATAAACATTAATATTATCATGTAAAGCATCATTGTCATTTCCATCTACACAATTACCAACTGTTGTACAATCATTTTCACTCACATCCATGATTGGATAAACATGAATATTATCATGTGAAACATCATTGTCATTTCCTTCTACACAATTACAAAGTGTTTTACAATCATTTACACTCTCATCCATGATTGGATAAACATGTATATTATTATGTGAAACATCATTTTCATTTCCATCTACACAATTACCAACTATTTTACAATTATTTACACTCACATCCATGATTGGATAAACATGAATATTATTATGTGAAACATCATTGTCATTTCCATCTACACAAATACCAACCGTTTTACAATTATTTACACTCTCATCCATGATTGGATAAACATGGATATTGTCATGTGAAACATCATTGTCATTTCCATCTACACAGTTAGTAACTGTTTTACAATCATTTTCACTCACATTCATGATTGGATAAACATGAATATTATCAGGCAGTGTAAAGTTGGTTACTTATTCGTTATTGGACATTGGACATTCGATTTTTCCAGTTACTTATTCATTGGACATTCGATTTTTCCAGTTACTTATTCAAAACAATGGTCTGATAAAGCACTATGGAACAATCCATGACAACATAAGTATACACATTTTAAAGAAAATCCAATGTCCTATCCAATGAGCTATGCTGTTTGATTCGCAAAAAATCAGAGTGTACCGTAAATTACGAAATAATGGCGATGGGGTTAGTAAAATCAAGCCAAAAGGGAGAGTAAATATTTAAATGGGTACCAAGGAATATTTGCACCACCATCTAAGGGTACCCAAATGAAAGATAATTCAATTTCCTATCCAATGAGGTATCTTACATGATGTTTGATAGGGGACCTGATACCGTAAAATGCCAAATAACGTCACTAGGTAGAATACATATTAGCTCTGTAATGAGTTTTTCACAATCAAACTAGTCTGAGGGTACCAAGGAATATTTGCACCACCATCTAAGGGTACCCAAATGAAAGATAATTCAATTTCCTATCCAATGAAGTATCTTACATGATGTTTGATAGGGGACCTGATACCGTAAAATGCCAAATAACGTCACTAGGTAGTATACATGTTAGCTCTGTAATGAGTTTTTCACAATCAAACTAGTCTGAGGGTACCAAGGAATATTTGCACCACCATCTAAGGGTACCCATATGAAAGATAATTCAATTTCCTATCCAATGAGGTATCTTACATGATGTTTGATAGGGGACCTGATACCGTACAATGCCAAATAACGTCACTAGGTAGTATACATATTAGCTCTGTAATGAGTTTTTCACAATCAAACTAGTCTGAGGGTACCAAGGAATATTTGCACCACCATCTAAGGGTACCCAAATGAAAGATAATTTAATTTCCTATCCAATGAGGTATCTTACTTGATGTTTGATAGGGGACCTGTTACCGTAAAATGCCAAATAACGTCACTAGGTAGAATACATATTAGCTCTGTAATGAGTTTTTCACAATCAAACTAGTCTGAGGGTACCAAGGAATATTTGCACCACCATCTAAGGGTACCCAAATGAAAGATAATTCAATTTCCTATCCAATGAGGTATCTTACATGATGTTTGATAGGGGACCTGATACCGTAAAATGCCAAATAACGTCACTAGGTAGTATACATATTAGCTATGTAATGAGTTTTTCACAATCAAACTAGTCTGAGGGTACCAAGGAATATTTGCACCACCATCTAAGGGTACCCAAATGAAAGATAATTCAATTTCCTATCCAATGAGGTATCTTACATGATGTTTGATAGGGGACCTGATACCGTACAATGCCAAATAACGTCACTAGGTAGTATACATATTAGCTCTGTAATGAGTTTTTCACAATCAAACTAGTCTGAGGGTACCAAGGAATATTTGCACCACCATCTAAGGGTACCCAAATGAAAGATAATTAAATTTCCTATCCAATGAGGTATATCACATGATGTTTGATAGGGGACCTGATACCGTAAAATGCCAGTTAACGTCACTAGGTAGTACACATATTAGCTCTGTAATGAGTTTTTCACAATCAAACTAGCCTGAGGGTACCAAGGCTACGGGCAAATACATTTTCTTTAGTTCTCAAAAAAATAATGTTGTTGACAGTAAGTACAGAAATGTCTGTGATGTGTAGGGACAAACTAAATCTGCAAGCAGCGTGTTATGGGTTTCAAGCAACTCCTTTAACAAATACAAATTCATGTGGTAACACATTAATACATAAACAAAATAAAACAAAAGTTAGTCAATGCCAAGTGTCAAAGGCCTATCGCAGTCCAAACAGAAGTTATGGCCTTGTTGTTGTCAAAAGTCTCCCTGCAGCATAGTCAATGCCATGAGATCAAAATGTAATACCTCATTTGAAAGGGAAACACAATTGAAATATCACTGACCATCAAAAGTTATGCTTATGATTTCTGATATGATAAATGTAACGAGGTGAACAGTTAATATAAACGGTCTTATGACAAGAGATGTCAATGTTAAGTATCAACGGCCTATCACTGACCAATCAAAATATAGTTACGTTTTTTAAGGTCTCCCTTCCACAAGGTCTAGTTAATGTGCCCATATGGTGCAAGTTATAGCCAAGGTAACTTCCTTTTGTTCGGACAAAGAGACAAACATAAAGATAGACAGACAGTCGGACAGGTGTAACACAATCTCCATATACCTATGTTATATTATTATTCACTTTATAAATACGATATCACATCCCATCTGTAGAAGCAAACACACAAACAA
Organism: Gibbula magus; assembly: GCA_936450465.1. Taxonomy (NCBI): domain Eukaryota; kingdom Metazoa; phylum Mollusca; class Gastropoda; order Trochida; family Trochidae; genus Gibbula; species Gibbula magus. The sequence continues at coordinate 24,536,097 of OW388298.1, read as the reverse complement.
ACAAACACCAAAACTAACATCGACAATGATTTACTACAGTTATTCATTTGTTCAAACGCTATACATTATTGGTTGGAATCACTGACACTTGGGCATCACTTGACAAGACTCAATTCATCAATGATGTTTGAGAATTAAGGGACAAAACCTAAACTTTGAAACAAATACGACCTTCAGTTTATCACAAACATCTGAAAAAGATTTTAGACATTCAGTTGGATTTGAACCTTACGTTTAAGTCTGTAGTCCAACATATTATCGACAACGGGGCACTACACCAAAGTGAGGTAGATTACGGTCACTTGAACCTGATGTATACTAGGGAAATGTGTTTGGCATTAACACTTTCAATATATGATTTGATTGTCAATGTTTGATAAATGTAAATTTTCTTCTACAACTTGTCAATTACATTCATATTTAATATCAGAGATACGGATTTCATAGCCCAACGGTGCTTGGGAAACGCATGCATTGACATGATTAATAAATGAAAGCTGGGGAGGGAGCGTTTTGTTTCAAGTAGGTCATGCACTTATTTGTGAGTAAAATAAATATATGACACAGAGGCAATATTTAAAGCTGCAAATATACATTAACAAAATGAAAAGACGACACTTGGGCTATGGTGTTTAATGAGCTGAATATGTGGAAGCAAATTGAAAAAAAAAATGATGAACACTCCGCCCAGGGACACAGATAATTTGACCTGGAAGTGGTTGAGGGCGATGAGGAAGTGAAATTGGTTACATATGGTCTCGGAAATCTTTGGGAGGTGGCAGGTCTGCTTTTTGTATCAGCAGTGCCCTAGTGACGTTATTTGGCATTTTACGGTATCAGGTCCCCTATCAAACATCATGTAAGATACCTCATTGGATAGGAAATTGAATTATCTTTCATTTGGGTACCCTTAGATGGTGGTGCAAATATTCCTTGGTACCCTCAGACTAGTTTGATTGTGAAAAACTCATTACAGAGCTAATATGTATACTACCTAGTGACGTTATTTGGCATTTTACGGTATCAGGTCCCCTATCAAACATCATGTAAGATACGTCATTGGATAGGAAATTGAATTATCTTTCATTTGGGTACCCTTAGATGGTGGTGCAAATATTCCTTGGTACCCTCAGACTAGTTTGATTGTGAAAAACTCATTACAGAGCTAATATGTATACTACCTAGTGACGTTATTTGTTATTTTACGGTATCAGGTCCCCTATCAAACATCATGTAAGATACCTCATTGGATAGGAAATTGAATTATCTTTCATATGGGTACCCTTAGATGGTGGTGCAAATATTCCTTGGTACCCTCAGACTAGTTTGATTGTGAAAAACTCATTACAGAGCTAATATGTATACTACCTAGTGACGTTATTTGGCATTGTACGGTATCAGGTCCCCTATCAAACATCATGTAAGATACCTCATTGGATAGGAAATTGAATTATCTTTCATATGGGTACCCTTAGATGGTGGTGCAAATATTCCTTGGTACCCTCAGACTAGTTTGATTGTGAAAAACTCATTACAGAGCTAATATGTATACTACCTAGTGACGTTATTTGGCATTTTACGGTATCAGGTCCCCTATCAAACATCATGTAAGATACTTCATTGGATAGGAAATTGAATTATCTTTCATTTGGGTACCCTTAGATGGTGGTGCAAATATTCCTTGGTACCCTCAGACTAGTTTGATTGTGAAAAACTCATTACAGAGCTAAAATGTATACTACCTAGTGACGTTATTTGGCTTTTTACGGTATCAGGTTCCCTATCAAACATCATGTAAGATACCTCATTGGATAGGAAATTGAATTATCTTTCATTTGGGTACCCTTAGATGGTGGTGCAAATATTCCTTGGTACCCTCAGACTAGTTTGATTGTGAAAAACTCATTACAGAGCTAATATGTATTCTACCTAGTGACGTTATTTGGCATTTTACGGTAACAGGTCCCCTATCAAACATCATGTAAGATACCTCATTGGATAGGAAATTGAATTATCTTTCATTTGGGTACCCTTAGATGGTGGTGCAAATATTCCTTGGTACCCTCAGACTAGTTTGATTGTGAAAAACTCATTACAGAGCTAATATGTATTCTACCTAGTGACGTTATTTGGCATTTTACGGTATCAGGTCCCCTATCAAACATCATGTAAGATACCTCATTGGATAGGAAATTGAATTATCTTTCATTTGGGTACCCTTAGATGGTGGTGCAAATATTCCTTGGTACCCTCAGACTAGTTTGATTGTGAAAAACTCATTACAGAGCTAATATGTATACTACCTAGTGACGTTATTTGGCATTTTACGGTATCAGGTCCCCTATCAAACATCATGTAAGATACCTCATTGGATAGGAAATTAAATTATCTTTCATTTGGGTACCCTTAGATGGTGGTGCAAATATTCCTTGGTACCCTCAGACTAGTTTGATTGTGAAAAACTCATTACAGAGCTAATATGTATACTACCTAGTGACGTTATTTGGCTTTTTACGGTATCAGGTCCCCTATCATACATCATGTAAGATACCTCATTGGATAGGAAATTTAATTATCTTTCATTTGGGTACCCTTAGATGGTGGTGCAAATATTCCTTGGTACCCTCAGACTAGTTTGATTGTGAAAAACTCATTACAGAGCTAATATGTATACTACCTAGTGACGTTATTTGTTATTTTACGGTATCAGGTCCCCTATCAAACATCATGTAAGATACCTCATTGGATAGGAAATTGAATTATCTTTCATATGGGTACCCTTAGATGGTGGTGCAAATATTCCTTGGTACCCTCAGACTAGTTTGATTGTGAAAAACTCATTACAGAGCTAATATGTATACTACCTAGTGACGTTATTTGGCATTTTACGGTATCAGGTCCCCTATCAAACATCATGTAAGATACCTCATTGGATAGGAAATTGAATTATCTTTCATTTGGGTACCCTTAGATGGTGGTGCAAATATTCCTTGGTACCCTCAGACTAGTTTGATTGTGAAAAACTCATTACAGAGCTAATATGTATTCTACCTAGTGACGTTATTTGGCATTTTACGGTAACAGGTCCCCTATCAAACATCATGTAAGATACCTCATTGGATAGGAAATTGAATTATCTTTCATTTGGGTACCCTTAGATGGTGGTGCAAATATTCCTTGGTACCCTCAGACTAGTTTGATTGTGAAAAACTCATTACAGAGCTAATATGTATTCTACCTAGTGACGTTATTTGGCATTTTACGGTATCAGGTCCCCTATCAAACATCATGTAAGATACCTCATTGGATAGGAAATTGAATTATCTTTCATTTGGGTACCCTTAGATGGTGGTGCAAATATTCCTTGGTACCCTCAGACTAGTTTGATTGTGAAAAACTCATTACAGAGCTAATATGTATACTACCTAGTGACGTTATTTGGCATTTTACGGTATCAGGTCCCCTATCAAACATCATGTAAGATACCTCATTGGATAGGAAATTAAATTATCTTTCATTTGGGTACCCTTAGATGGTGGTGCAAATATTCCTTGGTACCCTCAGACTAGTTTGATTGTGAAAAACTCATTACAGAGCTAATATGTATACTACCTAGTGACGTTATTTGGCTTTTTACGGTATCAGGTCCCCTATCATACATCATGTAAGATACCTCATTGGATAGGAAATTTAATTATCTTTCATTTGGGTACCCTTAGATGGTGGTGCAAATATTCCTTGGTACCCTCAGACTAGTTTGATTGTGAAAAACTCATTACAGAGCTAATATGTATACTACCTAGTGACGTTATTTGTTATTTTACGGTATCAGGTCCCCTATCAAACATCATGTAAGATACCTCATTGGATAGGAAATTGAATTATCTTTCATATGGGTACCCTTAGATGGTGGTGCAAATATTCCTTGGTACCCTCAGACTAGTTTGATTGTGAAAAACTCATTACAGAGCTAATATGTATACTACCTAGTGACGTTATTTGGCATTTTACGGTATCAGGTCCCCTATCAAACATCATGTAAGATACCTCATTGGATAGGAAATTGAATTATCTTTCATTTGGGTACCCTTAGATGGTGGTGCAAATATTCCTTGGTACCCTCAGACTAGTTTGATTGTGAAAAACTCATTACAGAGCTAAAATGTATACTACCTAGTGACGTTATTTGGCTTTTTACGGTATCAGGTCCCCTATCAAACATCATGTAAGATACCTCATTGGATAGGAAATTGAATTATCTTTCATTTGGGTACCCTTAGATGGTGGTGCAAATATTCCTTGGTACCCTCAGACTAGTTTGATTGTGAACAACTCATTACAGAGCTAATATGTATTCTACCTAGTGACGTTATTTGGCATTTTACGGTAACAGGTCCCCTATCAAACATCATGTAAGATACCTCATTGGATAGGAAATTAAATTATCTTTCATTTGGGTACCCTTAGATGGTGGTGCAAATATTCCTTGGTACCCTCAGACTAGTTTGATTGTGAAAAACTCATTACAGAGCTAATATGTATACTACCTAGTGACGTTATTTGGCTTTTTACGGTATCAGGTCCCCTATCAAACATCATGTAAGATACCTCATTGGATAGGAAATTGAATTATCTTTCATTTGGGTACCCTTAGATGGTGGTGCAAATATTCCTTGGTACCCTCAGACTAGTTTGATTGTGAAAAACTCATTACAGAGCTAATATGTATACTACCTAGTGACGTTATTTGTTATTTTACGGTATCAGGTCCCCTATCAAACATCATGTAAGATACCTCATTGGATAGGAAATTGAATTATCTTTCATTTGGGTACCCTTAGATGGTGGTGCAAATATTCCTTGGTACCCTCAGACTAGTTTGATTGTGAAAAACTCATTACAGAGCTAATATGTATACTACCTAGTGACGTTATTTGTTATTTTACGGTATCAGGTCCCCTATCAAACATCATGTAAGATACCTCATTGGATAGGAAATTGAATTATCTTTCATATGGGTACCCTTAGATGGTGGTGCAAATATTTCTTGGTACCCTCAGACTAGTTTGATTGTGAAAAACTCATTACAGAGCTAATATGTATACTACCTAGTGACGTTATTTGGCATTTTACGGTATCAGGTCCCCTATCAAACATCATGTAAGATACCTCATTGGATAGGAAATTGAATTATCTTTCATTTGGGTACCCTTAGATGGTGGTGCAAATATTCCTTGGTACCCTCAGACTAGTTTGATTGTGAAAAACTCATTACAGAGCTAAAATGTATACTACCTAGTGACGTTATTTGGCTTTTTACGGTATCAGGTCCCCTATCAAACATCATGTAAGATACCTCATTGGATAGGAAATTGAATTATCTTTCATTTGGGTACCCTTAGATGGTGGTGCACATATTCCTTGGTACCCTCAGACTAGTTTGATTGTGAACAACTCATTACAGAGCTAATATGTATTCTACCTAGTGACGTTATTTGGCATTTTACGGTAACAGGTCCCCTATCAAACATCATGTAAGATACCTCATTGGATAGGAAATTAAATTATCTTTCATTTGGGTACCCTTAGATGGTGGTGCAAATATTCCTTGGTACCCTCAGACTAGTTTGATTGTGAAAAACTCATTACAGAGCTAATATGTATACTACCTAGTGACGTTATTTGGCTTTTTACGGTATCAGGTCCCCTATCAAACATCATGTAAGATACCTCATTGGATAGGAAATTGAATTATCTTTCATTTGGGTACCCTTAGATGGTGGTGCAAATATTCCTTGGTACCCTCAGACTAGTTTGATTGTGAAAAACTCATTACAGAGCTAATATGTATACTACCTAGTGACGTTATTTGGCATTTTACGGTATCAGGTTCCCTATCAAACATCATGTAAGATACCTCTTTGGATAGGAAATTGAATTATCTTTCATTTGGGTACCCTTAGATGGTGGTGCAAATATTCCTTGGTACCCTCAGACTAGTTTGATTGTGAAAAACTCATTACAGAGCTAAAATGTATACTACCTAGTGACGTTATTTGGCTTTTTACGGTATCAGGTCCCCTATCAAACATCATGTAAGATACCTCATTGGATAGGAAATTGAATTATCTTTCATTTGGGTACCCTTAGATGGTGGTGCAAATATTCCTTGGTACCCTCAGACTAGTTTGATTGTGAAAAACTCATTACATAGCTAATATGTATACTACCTAGTGACGTTATTTGGCATTTTACGGTATCAGGTCCCCTATCAAACATCATGTAAGATACCTCATTGGATAGGAAATTGAATTATCTTTCATTTGGGTACCCTTAGATGGTGGTGCAAATATTCCTTGGTACCCTCAGACTAGTTTGATTGTGAAAAACTCATTACAGAGCTAAAATGTATACTAAAAAGTGACGTTATTTGGCTTTTTACGGTATCAGGTCCCCTATCAAACATCATGTAAGATACCTCATTGGATAGGAAATTGAATTATCTTTCATTTGGGTACCCTTAGATGGTGGTGCAAATATTCCTTGGTACCCTCAGACTAGTTTGATTGTGAAAAACTCATTACATAGCTAATATGTATACTACCTAGTGACGTTATTTGGCATTTTACGGTATCAGGTCCCCTATCAAACATCATGTAAGATACCTCATTGGATAGGAAATTGAATTATCTTTCATTTGGGTACCCTTAGATGGTGGTGCAAATATTCCTTGGTACCCTCAGACTAGTTTGATTGTGAAAAACTCATTACAGAGCTAATATGTATACTACCTAGTGACGTTATTTGGCATTTTACGGTATCAGGTCCCCTATCAAACATCATGTAAGATACCTCATTGGATAGGAAATTAAATTATCTTTCATTTGGGTACCCTTAGATGGTGGTGCAAATATTTCTTGGTACCCTCAGACTAGTTTGATTGTGAAAAACTCATTACAGAGCTAATATGTATACTACCTAGTGACGTTATTTGGCTTTTTACGGTATCAGGTCCCCTATCAAACATCATGTAAGATACCTCATTGGATAGGAAATTGAATTATCTTTCATTTGGGTACCCTTAGATGGTGGTGCAAATATTCCTTGGTACCCTCAGACTAGTTTGATTGTGAAAAACTCATTACATAGCTAATATGTATACTACCTAGTGACGTTATTTGGCATTTTACGGTATCAGGTCCCCTATCAAACATCATGTAAGATACCTCATTGGATAGGAAATTGAATTATCTTTCATATGGGTACCCTTAGATGGTGGTGCAAATATTCCTTGGTACCCTCAGACTAGTTTGATTGTGAAAAACTCATTACAGAGCTAATATGTATACTACCTAGTGACGTTATTTGGCATTTTACGGTATCAGGTCCCCTATCAAACATCATGTAAGATACCTCATTGGATAGGAAATTGAATTATCTTTCATTTGGGTACCCTTAGATGGTGGTGCAAATATTCCTTGGTACCCTCAGACTAGTTTGATTGTGAAAAACTCATTACAGAGCTAAAATGTATACTACCTAGTGACGTTATTTGGCATTTTACGGTATCAGGTCCCCTATCAAACATCATGTAAGATACCTCATTGGATAGGAAATTGAATTATCTTTCATTTGGGTACCCTTAGATGGTGGTGCAAATATTCCTTGGTACCCTCAGACTAGTTTGATTGTGAAAAACTCATTACATAGCTAATATGTATACTACCTAGTGACGTTATTTGGCATTTTACGGTATCAGGTCCCCTATCAACATCATGTAAGATACCTCATTGGATAGGAAATTGAATTATCTTTCATTTGGGTACCCTTAGATGGTGGTGCAAATATTCCTTGGTACCCTCAGACTAGTTTGATTGTGAAAAACTCATTACATAGCTAATATGTATACTACCTAGTGACGTTATTTGGCATTTTACGGTATCAGGTCCCCTATCAAACATCATGTAAGATACCTCATTGGATAGGAAATTGAATTATCTTTCATTTGGGTACCCTTAGATGGTGGTGCAAATATTCCTTGGTACCCTCAGACTAGTTTGATTGTGAAAAACTCATTACAGAGCTAATATGTATACTACCTAGTGACGTTATTTGGCATTTTACGGTATCAGGTCCCCTATCAAACATCATGTAAGATACCTCATTGGATAGGAAAATAAATTATCTTTCATTTGGGTACCCTTAGATGGTGGTGCAAATATTTCTTGGTACCCTCAGACTAGTTTGATTGTGAAAAACTCATTACAGAGCTAATATGTATACTACCTAGTGACGTTATTTGGCTTTTTACGGTATCAGGTCCCCTATCAAACATCATGTAAGATACCTCATTGGATAGGAAATTGAATTATCTTTCATTTGGGTACCCTTAGATGGTGGTGCAAATATTCCTTGGTACCCTCAGACTAGTTTGATTGTGAAAAACTCATTACATAGCTAATATGTATACTACCTAGTGACGTTATTTGGCATTTTACGGTATCAGGTCCCCTATCAAACATCATGTAAGATACCTCATTGGATAGGAAATTGAATTATCTTTCATTTGGGTACCCTTAGATGGTGGTGCAAATATTCCTTGGTACCCTCAGACTAGTTTGATTGTGAAAAACTCATTACAGAGCTAATATGTATACTACCTAGTGACGTTATTTGGCATTTTACGGTATCAGGTTCCCTATCAAACATCATGTAAGATACCTCTTTGGATGGGAAATTGAATTATCTTTCATTTGAGTACCCTTAGATGGTGGTGCAAATATTCCTTGGTACCCTCAGACTAGTTTGATTGTGAAAAACTCATTACAGAGCTAATATGTATACTACCTAGTGACGTTATTTGGCATTTTACGGTATCAGGTTCCCTATCAAACATCATGTAAGATACCTCATTGGATAGGAAATTGAATTATCTTTCATATGGGTACCCTTAGATGGTGGTGCAAATATTCCTTGGTACCCTCAGACTAGTTTGATTGTGAAAAACTCATTACAGAGCTAATATGTATACTACCTAGTGACGTTATTTGGCTTTTTACGGTATCAGGTCCCCTATCAAACATCATGTAAGATACCTCTTTGGATGGGAAATTGAATTATCTTTCATTTGGGTACCCTAAGATGGTGGTGCAAATATTCCTTGGTACCCTCAGACTAGTTTGATTGTGAAAAACTCATTACAGAGCTAATATGTATACTACCTAGTGACGTTATTTGTTATTTTACGGTATCAGGTCCCCTATCAAACATCATGTAAGATACCTCATTGGATAGGAAATTAAATTATCTTTCATATGGGTACCCTTAGATGGTGGTGCAAATATTCCTTGGTACCCTCAGACTAGTTTGATTGTGAAAAACTCATTACAGAGCTAATATGTATACTACCTAGTGACGTTATTTGGCATTTTACGGTATCAGGTCCCCTATCAAACATCATGCAAGATACCTCATTGGATAGGAAATTAAATTATCTTTCATTTGAGTACCCTTAGATGGTGGTGCAAATATTCCTTGGTACCCTCAGACTAGTTTGATTGTGAAAAACTCATTACAGAGCTAATATGTATACTACCTAGTGACGTTATTTGGCATTTTACGGTATCAGGTTCCCTATCAAACATCATGTAAGATACCTCTTTGGATGGGAAATTGAATTATCTTTCATTTGGGTACCCTTAGATGGTGGTGCAAATATTCCTTGGTACCCTCAGACTAGTTTGATTGTGAAAAACTCATTACAGAGCTAATATGTATACTACCTAGTGACGTTATTTGTTATTTTACGGTATCAGGTCCCCTATCAAACATCATGTAAGATACCTCATTGGATAGGAAATTGAATTATCTTTCATATGGGTACCCTTAGATGGTGGTGCAAATATTCCTTGGTACCCTCAGACTAGTTTGATTGTGAAAAACTCATTACAGAGCTAATATGTATACTACCTAGTGACGTTATTTGGCATTTTACGGTATCAGGTCCCCTATCAAACATCATGTAAGATACCTCATTGGATAGGAAATTAAATTATCTTTCATTTGGGTACCCTGAGATGGTGGTGCAAATATTCCTTGGTACCCTCAGACTAGTTTGATTGTGAAAAACTCATTACAGAGCTAATATGTATTCTACCTAGTGACGTTATTTGGCATTTTACGGTATCAGGTCCCCTATCAAACATCATGTAAGATACCTCATTGGATAGGAAATTAAATTATCTTTCATTTGAGTACATTTAGATGGTGGTGCAAATATTCCTTGGTACCCTCAGACTAGTTTGATTGTGAAAAACTCATTACAGAGCTAATATGTATACTACCTAGTGACGTTATTTGGCATTTTACGGTATCAGGTTCCCTATCAAACATCATGTAAGATACCTCATTGGATAGGAAATTGAATTATCTTTCATATGGGTACCCTTAGATGGTGGTGCAAATATTCCTTGGTACCCTCAGACTAGTTTGATTGTGAAAAACTCATTACAGAGCTAATATGTATACTACCTAGTGACGTTATTTGGCTTTTTACGGTATCAGGTCCCCTATCAAACATCATGTAAGATACCTCTTTGGATGGGAAATTGAATTATCTTTCATTTGGGTACCCTTAGATGGTGGTGCAAATATTCCTTGGTACCCTCAGACTAGTTTGATTGTGAAAAACTCATTACAGAGCTAATATGTATACTACCTAGTGACGTTATTTGTTATTTTACGGTATCAGGTCCCCTATCAAACATCATGTAAGATACCTCATTGGATAGGAAATTAAATTATCTTTCATATGGGTACCCTTAGATGGTGGTGCAAATATTCCTTGGTACCCTCAGACTAGTTTGATTGTGAAAAACTCATTACAGAGCTAATATGTATACTACCTAGTGACGTTATTTGGCATTTTACGGTATCAGGTCCCCAATCAAACATCATGTAAGGTACCTCATTGGATAGGAAATTGAATTATCTTTCATTTGGGTACCCTGAGATGGTGGTGCAAATATTCCTTGGTACCCTCAGACTAGTTTGATTGTGAAAAACTCATTACAGAGCTAATATGTATTCTACCTAGTGACGTTATTTGGCATTTTACGGTATCAGGTCCCCTATCAAACATCATGTAAGATACCTCATTGGATAGGAAATTAAATTATCTTTCATTTGAGTACCCTTAGATGGTGGTGCAAATATTCCTTGGTACCCTCAGACTAGTTTGATTGTGAAAAACTCATTACAGAGCTAATATGTATACTACCTAGTGACGTTATTTGGCTTTTTACGGTATCAGGTCCCCTATCAAACATCATGTAAGATACCTCATTGGATAGGAAATTGAATTATCTTTCATTTGGGTACCCTTAGATGGTGGTGCAAATATGCCTTGGTACCCTCAGACTAGTTTGATTGTGAAAAACTCATTACATAGCTAATATGTATACTACCTAGTGACGTTATTTGGCATTTTACGGTATCAGGTCCCCTATCAAACATCATGTAAGATACCTCATTGGATAGGAAATTGAATTATCTTTCATTTGGGTACCCTTAGATGGTGGTGCAAATATTCCTTGGTACCCTCAGACTAGTTTGATTGTGAAAAACTCATTACAGAGCTAATATGTATACTACCTAATGACGTTATTTGGCATTTTACGGTATCAGGTTCCCTATCAAACATCATGTAAGATACCTTTTTGGATAGGAAATTGAATTATCTTTCATTTGGGTACCCTTAGATGGTGGTGCAAATATTCCTTGGTACCCTCAGACTAGTTTGATTGTGAAAAACTCATTACAGAGCTAATATGTATACTACCTAGTGACGTTATTTGTTATTTTACGGTATCAGGTCCCCTATCAAACATCATGTAAGATACCTCATTGGATAGGAAATTGAATTATCTTTCATATGGGTACCCTTAGATGGTGGTGCAAATATTCCTTGGTACCCTCAGACTAGTTTGATTGTGAAAAACTCATTACAGAGCTAATATGTATACTACCTAGTGACGTTATTTGGCATTTTACGGTATCAGGTCCCCTATCAAACATCATGTTAGATACCTCATTGGATAGGAAATTAAATTATCTTTCATTTGGGTACCCTTAGATGGTGGTGCAAATATTCCTTGGTACCCTCAGACTAGTTTGATTGTGAAAAACTCATTACAGAGCTAATATGTATACTACCTAGTGACGTTATTTGGCTTTTTACGGTATCAGGTCCCCTATCAAACATCATGTAAGATACCTCATTGGATAGGAAATTTAATTATCTTTCATTTGGGTACCCTTAGATGGTGGTGCAAATATTCCTTGGTACCCTCAGACTAGTTTGATTGTGAAAAACTCATTACATAGCTAATATGTATACTACCTAGTGACGTTATTTGGCATTTTACGGTATCAGGTCCCCTATCAAACATCATGTAAGATACCTCATTGGATAGGAAATTGAATTATCTTTCATTTGGGTACCCTTAGATGGTGGTGCAAATATTCCTTGGTACCCTCAGACTAGTTTGATTGTGAAAAACTCATTACAGAGCTAATATGTATACTACCTAATGACGTTATTTGGCATTTTACGGTATCAGGTTCCCTATCAAACATCATGTAAGATACCTTTTTGGATAGGAAATTGAATTATCTTTCATTTGGGTACCCTTAGATGGTGGTGCAAATATTCCTTGGTACCCTCAGACTAGTTTGATTGTGAAAAACTCATTACAGAGCTAATATGTATACTACCTAGTGACGTTATTTGTTATTTTACGGTATCAGGTCCCCTATCAAACATCATGTAAGATACCTCATTGGATAGGAAATTGAATTATCTTTCATATGGGTACCCTTAGATGGTGGTGCAAATATTCCTTGGTACCCTCAGACTAGTTTGATTGTGAAAAACTCATTACAGAGCTAATATGTATACTACCTAGTGACGTTATTTGTTATTTTACGGTATCAGGTCCCCTATCAAACATCATGTAAGATACCTCATTGGATAGGAAATTGAATTATCTTTCATATGGGTACCCTTAGATGGTGGTGCAAATATTCCTTGGTACCCTCAGACTAGTTTGATTGTGAAAAACTCATTACAGAGCTAATATGTATACTACCTAGTGACGTTATTTGGCATTTTACGGTATCAGGTCCCCTATCAAACATCATGTAAGATACCTCATTGGATAGGAAATTAAATTATCTTTCATTTGGGTACCCTTAGATGGTGGTGCAAATATTCCTTGGTACCCTCAGACTAGTTTGATTGTGAAAAACTCATTACAGAGCTAATATGTATACTACCTAGTGACGTTATTTGGCTTTTTACGGTATCAGGTCCCCTATCAAACATCATGTAAGATACCTCATTGGATAGGAAATTTAATTATCTTTCATTTGGGTACCCTTAGATGGTGGTGCAAATATTCCTTGGTACCCTCAGACTAGTTTGATTGTGAAAAACTCATTACAGAGCTAATATGTATACTACCTAATGACGTTATTTGGCATTTTACGGTATCAGGTTCCCTATCAAACATCATGTAAGATACCTTTTTGGATAGGAAATTGAATTATCTTTCATTTGGGTACCCTTAGATGGTGGTGCAAATATTCCTTGGTACCCTCAGACTAGTTTGATTGTGAAAAACTCATTACAGAGCTAATATGTATACTACCTAATGACGTTATTTGGCATTTTACGGTATCAGGTTCCCTATCAAACATCATGTAAGATACCTTTTTGGATAGGAAATTGAATTATCTTTCATTTGGGTACCCTTAGATGGTGGTGCAAATATTCCTTGGTACCCTCAGACTAGTTTGATTGTGAAAAACTCATTACAGAGCTAATATGTATACTACCTAGTGACGTTATTTGTTATTTTACGGTATCAGGTCCCCTATCAAACATCATGTAAGATACCTCATTGGATAGGAAATTGAATTATCTTTCATATGGGTACCCTTAGATGGTGGTGCAAATATTCCTTGGTACCCTCAGACTAGTTTGATTGTGAAAAACTCATTACAGAGCTAATATGTATACTACCTAGTGACGTTATTTGGCATTTTACGGTATCAGGTCCCCTATCAAACATCATGTAAGATACCTCATTGGATAGGAAATTAAATTATCTTTCATTTGGGTACCCTTAGATGGTGGTGCAAATATTCCTTGGTACCCTCAGACTAGTTTGATTGTGAAAAACTCATTACAGAGCTAATATGTATACTACCTAGTGACGTTATTTGGCATTTTACGGTATCAGGTCCCCTATCAAACATCATGTAAGATACCTTTTTGGATAGGAAATTGAATTATCTTTCATTTGGGTACCCTTAGATGGTGGTGCAAATATTCCTTGGTACCCTCAGACTAGTTTGATTGTGAAAAACTCATTACAGAGCTAATATGTATACTACCTAATGACGTTATTTGGCATTTTACGGTATCAGGTTCCCTATCAAACATCATGTAAGATACCTTTTTGGATAGGAAATTGAATTATCTTTCATTTGGGTACCCTTAGATGGTGGTGCAAATATTCCTTGGTACCCTCAGACTAGTTTGATTGTGAAAAACTCATTACAGAGCTAATATGTATACTACCTAGTGACGTTATTTGTTATTTTACGGTATCAGGTCCCCTATCAAACATCATGTAAGATACCTCATTGGATAGGAAATTGAATTATCTTTCATATGGGTACCCTTAGATGGTGGTGCAAATATTCCTTGGTACCCTCAGACTAGTTTGATTGTGAAAAACTCATTACAGAGCTAATATGTATACTACCTAGTGACGTTATTTGGCATTTTACGGTATCAGGTCCCCTATCAAACATCATGTAAGATACCTCATTGGATAGGAAATTAAATTATCTTTCATTTGGGTACCCTTAGATGGTGGTGCAAATATTCCTTGGTACCCTCAGACTAGTTTGATTGTGAAAAACTCATTACAGAGCTAATATGTATACTACCTAGTGACGTTATTTGGCTTTTTACGGTATCAGGTCCCCTATCAAACATCATGTAAGATACCTCATTGGATAGGAAATTTAATTATCTTTCATTTGGGTACCCTTAGATGGTGGTGCATATATTCCTTGGTACCCTCAGACTAGTTTGATTGTGAAAAACTCATTACATAGCTAATATGTATACTACCTAGTGACGTTATTTGGCATTTTACGGTATCAGGTCCCCTATCAAACATCATGTAAGATACCTCATTGGATAGGAAATTGAATTATCTTTCATTTGGGTACCCTTAGATGGTAGTGCAAATATTCCTTGGTACCCTCAGACTAGTTTGATTGTGAAAAACTCATTACAGAGCTAATATGTATACTACCAAGTGACGTTATTTGGCATTTTACGGTATCAGGTTCCCTATCAAACATCATGTAAGATACCTCTTTGGATAGGAAATTGAATTATCTTTCATTTGGGTACCCTTAGATGGTGGTGCAAATATTCCTTGGTACCCTCAGACTAGTTTGATTGTGAAAAACTCATTACAGAGCTAATATGTATACTACCTAGTGACGTTATTTGTTATTTTACGGTATCAGGTCCCCTATCAAACATCATGTAAGATACCTCATTGGATAGGAAATTGAATTATCTTTCATATGGGTACCCTTAGATGGTGGTGCAAATATTCCTTGGTACCCTCAGACTAGTTTGATTGTGAAAAACTCATTACAGAGCTAATATGTATACTACCTAGTGACGTTATTTGGCATTTTACGGTATCAGGTCCCCTATCAAACATCATGTAAGATACCTCATTGGATAGGAAATTTAATTATCTTTCATTTGGGTACCCTTAGATGGTGGTGCAAATATTCCTTGGTACCCTCAGACTAGTTTGATTGTGAAAAACTCATTACAGAGCTAATATGTATACTACCTAATGACGTTATTTGGCATTTTACGGTATCAGGTTCCCTATCAAACATCATGTAAGATACCTCTTTGGATAGGAAATTGAATTATCTTTCATTTGGGTACCCTTAGATGGTGGTGCAAATATTCCTTGGTACCCTCAGACTAGTTTGATTGTGAAAAACTCATTACAGAGCTAATATGTATACTACCTAGTGACGTTATTTGGCATTTTACGGTATCAGGTCCCCTATCAAACATCATGTAAGATACCTCATTGGATAGGAAATTGAATTATCTTTCATTTGAGTACCCTTAGATGGTGGTGCAAATATTCCTTGGTACCCTCAGACTAGTTTGATTGTGAAAAACTCATTACAGAGCTAATATGTATACTACCTAGTGACGTTATTTGGCATTTTACGGTATCAGGTCCCCTATCAAACATCATGTAAGATACCTCATTGGATAGGAAATTGAATTATCTTTCATTTGGGTACCCTTAGATGGTGGTGCAAATATTCCTTGGTACCCATTTGAATATTTACTCTCCCTTTTGGCTTGATTTTACTAACCCCATCGCCATTATTTCGTAATTTACGGTACACTCTGATTTTTTGCGAATCAAACAGCATAGCTCATTGGATAGGACATTGAATTTTCTTTAAAATGTGTATACTTATGTTGTCATGGATTGTTCCATAGTGCTTTATCAGACCATTGTTTTGAATAAGTAACTGGAAAAATCGAATGTCCAATGAATAAGTAACTGGAAAAATCGAATGTCCAATGTCCAATAACGAATAAGTAACCAACTTCACACTGCCATATTATCATGTGAACATCATTGTCATTTCCATCTACACAATTACCAACTGGTTTACAATCATTTACACTCACATCCATGATTGGATAAACATGAATATTGTTATGTAAAGCATCATTGTCATTTCCATCTTCAGTGTGGTGAACACATTTATCAACTGTTTTACAGCCTATTTCACTCACATCCATGGTTGAAGAGATAAGAATATTGCCGTCTGAAACAACATTTTCATCATTGTCATTTGCATTCACAGTATTGTGAGTAAAATTTCCAAGTGTTTTTCTTTCATTTTTACTCACAATTACACTCATGGCAAAAATGGTTGTCACCCCCAGACTGAGAACGCTACGTCAAGTTTAACTGAGTGTGGACAAATAATCAAACATGCAATAACTGTCAGAATGATTTGTGTGATTGGGAAAAACATTCGTAAAACATACCAGCTTGTATTTTGGTCTTGTGCTGGCCAATTTAAGAAATTCTATCAGGATATGTATGGTCCCTGTGAAAAAGGGCAATTTTTTACAGTATCCATATAGTATCAATTGGATGGGTATCAATAAAACAAATTACATTTTCAAGTTCAATTGTCGGTTTTATTTCATTCTGCAGTCATGTATGAGTATATTTACAAGCCTAATATCGGGTAGCACCGCCTCTGGAATTTTCAAGGGCGATAATTCGGGCAGGCATACTGTCTATCAGTGTGTTGATGTTTGCAGCAGCCAAATTGTTCCATTCATTCACAAGAGCAGCCCGCAATTGCTGTAAATTTGCAGGAGCAGGGTCCAGTCTTCTAATTGCACGGTCAAGCTGATCCCAAGCATGTTCTATCGGATTCATATCCGGACTTTTTGAAGGCCAGGGCAATCTTGTTACTCCTTGTGCCTGAATGAAAGCGTTCACTGTACGTGCACGATGGGCTGGTGCATTATCGTCCTGCAACAGGAAGTTGTTGCCATACACTCTTCTTGCATGTGGGAGGCAAACGGTTTCAAGAAGACGTCTGTACGACCTCTGGTTGACGTTTCCTTGAAGGACGACAAGATCCGTTTTACCGTTATGGTGTTTTCCTGCCCATACGTGTACAGAACCGCCACCGTGAGCAACCTGATGCTGCAGACAGTCGTCATTGAACCTTTCCCCACGTAAACGTCGCACTCTCATTCTCCTGTCCACCTTATGCAGTAGGAAACGAGACTCATCAGTAAATATGACGTGACGCCAATGTCCAAGTTGGATTCTGCGGTGCTGCTGCGCCCAAGCAAGCCGTGCCCTGCGGTGGACCAGTGTCCAGAATGGTTTGATGGCAGGTCTTCTTGCCTTATATCCATGCTGGAGCAACCTGTTCACTACAGTTCTCCGGCAAATGGGCGTATTAATATGAGCCCCCCATCTCTGTGCAAGAGTCAAAGACGAAAGACGTCTATGACGTCGGGTCAAAC
This sequence comes from Gibbula magus, assembly GCA_936450465.1. Lineage (NCBI taxonomy): Eukaryota > Metazoa > Mollusca > Gastropoda > Trochida > Trochidae > Gibbula > Gibbula magus. The sequence goes on along the minus strand of OW388298.1, from coordinate 24,517,898 downwards.
GAAGAAGAATTCTATCCTGACGAACCGTAGTTTTCTTGGGACGGCCTGAAGACTTATTCGGAACAACATTTCCCTGTATGGCGTGCAGTCTTTTAATCCTTTGAACAGTTCTAACACTGACGTTACATGCTGCAGCAATGACACGATTCGAAGCGCCACCACGACTCATGCCAATGATTTCATGTCTGATTCCTGGTGGAGTGGGACCAGGCATGGTCTATGCTTTTCAGAAACTATAGTCGTGAAGCTGTATCTTATGAAAGAGGTCTATAGTAATCGATGGAAATGACAAACCTAAGGAGACAAATTTCAATCATTTCAATGAAATGCACGTGGTCTACATGAAACCGCTGAATCTGTTCATTGTAAAGTGTGAGTTAATGTAACTTCATGCCTGTAATGACATTTCCATGGAAAACCAACATTGCCATGCATACAATGTGATATAAACTCCAATTTAATTAAATATTAGGGGGTGACAACCATTTTTGCCATGAGTGTATAATTGGAGAAATATGAATAAGATGCATTCAGTAATAGTTACATCCTCGGTTACCCATGGTTTTATATATTCTCCGTTACTCTCCACTATTACTGAATCATAGTGGAGAGTAACGGAGCATATATAAAACCATGGGTAACCGAGGATGTAACTATTACTGAATGCATCTTTCTGTCAATTCATAGCCTATGAACTAAACTAGTTTAATGACCATTGGTTTCACTTTGTATGACACATGACCTCAAGAAGTATAAGGTTCCTCTGCTATAAAACCAGATAAAACGGGAGGTATTTTGAATGTATCTGTATGTCTGCCCATAAACTAAGCTAACCTAATCACCACGTGTTTCGCTAAATGATACACACACCAAGACTTATTTTTACCCCTACGGCTATGCATGGTTCTTCTGCTGTATATAACTATGATCATCAGAATGAAACTGTCGCTCTCAAATTATTTACATCCACAGTAACGTGCACATATCAGAAATATGACTCGAGGTTTGATTTACCGGACGGTATGGTTTCAATCCAGTACAATACAGGCACATACATGTGTTGCTAATGGTGTGAGTTTTGTGGATAAATGTATGATTCTGATGAGAATGATGGTAAATACAACATTATATTTACCTAGCACAAAGATCCACTTGTCCCCTTGATTGAACCTGCATATCACCAGGTCAGCAGAGGGCCTCTGCACCATGCCGTCTCTCCAGGGGAGACTGTCATCTGACAAACATTCAATAGAATTTAACATAAAAGAGAATGAGATTTAAAACGCCTTGCCAATATATAATAGTGTGATTTATTTAACTCATTATAACTCAAAGTGCTAATATGTATATACTTATGATATTTGGAATATTGAAATGAGTATCACATTTTGTGTGTGGTACATTCTCGTGGTACTATCAAAAGTGGCCATATAATTCATGAAAATATGACTCTGCTTTGTTTTGATTTGGGGTCTAAATACAATGTCTTAATGAATGATTCTAAAAATACCGGCAACTTCCCGTTTAATAACATATTTATCAAACAAGTGAGTGGTTTGGTATTTGACGAGCGAAAGCGAGTTAGATACTGATACCATTCACGAGTTTCATAAATATGTTATTAAATGGGACTAAGTTTAGTATGTAAATTTGTTACGCGCTGATTTAAGTAGCACGAGCTCGTCAATAAATGGGACAAACTTCATTGCGACCACGGTGCTGATATTGTGACGTCATGTTTTAACCATTATGACGTCAACTCAATCGAAAGCCCGCTATGTTATTACACAATGTGTAATTACATTGTTGATTTATTTAACCGTGATATTTTCAACGGGTGAGTAATTAAATAAAATTATTATTACCCATATGGTTGAAAATAACCAAGTTAATATTATTGATATGAGCACATGTCTCACCGCGACTTGTCGTATTTCGTCGTCTGTGACGTCATAAAACGATTGTGATGTCACTATAGTTTGCCGTCGCAATGGAAGTGGGCCATTTCCTGACTAACGAGAATCAAAGGGAATAAAATGGGTAATAAGGAAATCATTACACTCGAAAGTGTGCCATATTACTTTTACGAAACTCGTGCAGATTTATGTATAACCCTCGCTCTCGCTCGGGCAATACAAACATTCACACTTATTTTGTAAAAGTCATATGACACACTTTTCGGGTAATAATCTGTATCTATTTACCCAGATGCAAAAGCCAATTTACTAATGTCAGAGGTCAATAATGATTCATCAGCCAGCCTGCACGCCAGCCACGGTCGTGAAAGATCTAGGAGTGTACATCGAATCTAACCTCTATGAATTCACAAATTAACAACCTCTGCAAAGTCTGTTATCTCAGAACAATTGGAAGCATTTGCAAATTCATCAAAAGAGAGACTGTACACTCTAGTACCCCATTCGCATGCATCGATTTACTCACGTGAGTAGTTAGTGCATGCGAACGCAATTACTCACCTAAGTAAATTTACTCCATGAGCAAATTTGCACCTAGTCAAGGCGTCGTGCAAAAGTATATTTAATCATGAGTAAATTTGTTGACAGGAGTAAATTGGTCATGCCATCACATTTTTAGCTCATTAAACGACTTCTTCTCAAAAACCATTTGATACAGAAAGCTACAATTAGAAACATAAAATCTTTATAATATGTAAGCTTAAGTTTGTTCATTTGGTCAAAATCCTTTCTTAAATCTTGGCTGAATCTGAACTCAAACCTTAAATTTCACTCCTGAACTAGTAATGCTAGGACGCTCAAATCTTGAGTAGATCATCTGTGTATGATGGAGACCACAACCTTTTCAAATGTGAAAAATAAAGAGTTTAGAGCTATCATAAAATTATTTTTTCCCCTCTAGCTGGCCTTAACAGGGTGGGAGGGACATTTGAGAATATTGCATAATTCTGTGTAACAGGGGGTAGTGTGCAGAGAGGTGGAGAGCTGGTCAGTGAGACCTCGTTAGGGATGATGCATTGCAACACACCACACTCCTGCCTCCAGCCGCCCACTGTCCCTCCCTCCCCTGTTCCCCTCTCACTCCCTCACTCCCCCCCCCCCCCCCCCCCCCCCCCCCCCCCTTCTCTCTCTCACTGCCTCTCCAACACTCCGCTTCCCTGCCTCCCTTTCTCTCGCGATTTTCAATGTCGTGTCAAGGGATTGTACTTGATATTGGGATTGTACTTCGGACGATCACCTTTACTTTAATAGTTTTGCAGGAACTGTGATACTTGGACGAACAATTTTATCAAACTTTAGTGTCAAGTCATGTATTTAATTTTTTTTAAGACAGATTGTTTAGGCCTAGGGATTATGAATTATGTTACTTAGAATCTGAAAAAAAATTATTGAAAAAAATATTGAAAAGGAGCCTCTTTTTCTGAAAATCCCATTTCTTACAGTCTCCTTTTCAATATTTGATGATATATATTGTGATATTTTCAGAATAAATATTTTTTCAGAGTCTGAGTGTAAGACTAAATCATATTGAGAACAATCTATTTCAGTCTTCAACATAAACAAATATATATTCTATTGAGCTACAGAGCCCATGGCTCTATTTTTCTTCAGGTTTTAGAAAATCCGTGACAATGAAATCCCCCCCCCCCCCCCCTTGTTGTCAGTGTCATGCGAATGCTTAGTAATGTTGCTTTTACTCTCATGAGTATATTTACTTATGAGCAAATTTGCTCATAGGAGTTAATTTAGTGCATGCGAACAGGTATATTAGTCAGGTATCTGGTCCTCTCTCGCCTGGATTATTTAACAGTAGTTTGTATGGTCTCAGTAGATCACAGCTCCACAGACTCCAAAAGATTCAAAACACTGCTGCCCGGGTTATATGTTTGACATCTTAATATTACCCGATCACTAAAATACCTTCACTGGTTGCCCATCAAATATGGGATAGGTGAGAGATATACTCATACTTTTCCGAGTGTATCGAATGATACCCTACACTTTTCCCCGTGGGGCCAGGGCTCCACAGGGAAAAGTTTAGGGTATCCTTTGATATTCGAGGAAACGTATGGGTATATATACCCCACTTACTGTCGAGTGTAAACGGATACTATTTCATAATATTTCTAAACAAATACAGCTGTAAACAAAATTGTGTATGAAACACAAAACCCAAATACGGCTTATTTGTGATAACTCCCGGGTACGCTCATCAGTGATGCATTGAATGGTTACCCATGTTTGGTGCTCGAAATTGATTTCTCAGTTGTTAAAAAGTGTAGGTAAATCAGAAAAAGTGTAGGTGCATCGGCTAATCCTATGATTCGTGGGCAAACGTTTCAATAACCTGGCGCCTGAGTATCTCACAGAAATCATTACACCTTATATCCCTTCTAGAGCCCTAAGATCCCAAAATCAGTACTTGATCAAAGTGCCACCGTTCCAACTATCATCCTATGGAAGAATATTCTTTCAATATGCCGCTGCTTTCTTTGGAACTCCCTTCCCATGGAAATCAAAAACTCTTACTCAAATGATGCCTTCAAGCCAAACTTGAGTCTTATTTCTTTAGACAGACTTATGATTAAATATTCAGACCTTCTTCAATCTTCATCTGTATATACTCAACCTACTCTGTACATAATTTATATACCTTTTGTTGCGCATGTATCAGTATATGGAAATGGCGCGATATAAATATCAATTACTATAATATAATTTATTCTCATTTATTCAGAACTGTCAATCACAAATAGTCCATTGTTATATCAGGATGATTAAAGTTCTGGTAAATCACATTATTTAAAGGCCTCTGAGGGGAATACACAACATGACGATCCTTTTAATAGTGAAGAATCTCTCAATGACATAACATTTTGTAAGATGAGTTTTAGAAATGCATATATAGATATTACATAACGAGTGAGTGTTTTTTTTGTTTTTTTTTATAACGAGTTAGTGTTGAATGTCGAAAATATTCTAACGAGAAATTTTTAAATGTTGTCATTTATTCACGAGCGAAAAAGAGTGAATAAATCACAACATTTAAAAATATTGAGTTGGAAAAAAATTCGAAATTTAACACTCACGAGTTTTGTAATCTATTTATTACATACGAACTCAATATTCATTTAAGACCAGCATAAAACTATAGCGCGACATTATCGGTAGGTGTAATTAACCTATGTGGAGTCAAACTGTAAAACAGTAAAAGTCCCGTTTTCTGTTACTTTCGTTAACATCTACATAAAATATCACATTTAGACAATTATTATCACAGTGTTTGTCGTCATCAATGTTCTAAATCAAGATATCAGGAAGCACTTTAACAGTATACACAGACACTGTTGACGTCGACAGAGGTCGTCATTCCTTGACAGGCTGTTTTCATACAGCCGTCCTTGCTGACCTTTTCTCAACTTCCAAACGCAAAGCATAACTCTTGCCGGTCTGCATTACTGGCTGATTTAAGCCTTGTGGTATTTCCCTCGCTTTGTTGTGCCTCGATAGTGAATCGCTGCACCAGAAATGCATAGTGGGCCTGGATTGATAAGCACAGATTTCTTAAGAAAATACTGCAAGGCCTAAATCAGCCAGCAAATGGAGACTGGCAAGAGTTATGCCTTGCATTGGGAAGTCGACCATTTCTACACGCAAGCTTCTTATTTTGAACTCCATACATGTATATCCGGACGTTGATCATATCAAAACTGCTTTTGCATGGCGATTCTAGCACTATCATGTAAATTCTATCTGATTTTACTTCTAAAACACGGAATTCGTGTTGACAAAAATACGGCGGTTGTAAACAAAGGGAGATAACTCTTCCTAGACTTAATTGAAGCAAAATATTATTGTTATTTAATTGCAAAATATTCGAGATCGGAACACAAAATCTGTATTTTTAATTTTGCATATCTAGTGTTGCTATGGTGCAACTTCATTTGTAGCAAAAATTAGGTATAGGAAAAAGATATGATAAACTGTAGTGGTGAGAGGGATCGGCTGTACCTTAATCAGCATATATGATGAAAGTAGTACGGCATTTTGACGTCACTATCATTGACTAACTTGTTTTGGTTACACATCACTCGTTGAATAACTTTCAGCTGGTTACACAACACTTGTTTCAAATAACCAAAATTATGTAATAAATATATATATATTTGTCCTGAAACATTGTTGATATTTAACAAGTGTTAATAATTTACTTTATATAGTTCTTTTGGAGATAATGACATGCTATTATTATCACCATTATACAGTATTGACATATTACACATATCCTTATTCATCTTAATAAACGCCCTCTCCTAATAAGCACCCCCCTAAGCGGAAAATGACCCCTAATAAACGCCCCTCTTTTGTATCGACTTATCTTACTGATATTTCATTGAAGAAGAGTTTTCAATCTTGCTATCAACCTCTTATGTCCAGTAAAGTGTAACGTACATGGTATTTCCAGTCCCCCGGCGACTGTCGAATGTCTGTAACGATCAGTCACTACACATTTTATGCAACCGCAATGTTTAAACAAACAGGAAAATGAACGTTATTTTGTTCACGTGCAGTTGTCAATGTGATATAAATAAACAATATCATGACCCGTAAATAGTGTTTACATAGTCGTTCTGCATCATGTGCTTATCAGCTGATTGTGTTTATGCTGCCGTTCATTGGTGGTTATATTTAGATTCCTAGCAAACTAAAGTTTCATTGAAAGAGTAATGATGGGACAAGATACCGGATTAAATTACTCAATGTATCTTCGTGAGTTTTAATTAGTTTCAATTGCCATTGCAAATTGTGTATCAGTACTGGTTGAAATTTGATACAAATAATAAACTGCGACATTTAACCCTTCTTTACATTTATTTGATACACTTATTTTGATTAAAACTCTGAAATAAAATCGATGTTTCTTTTGGACATCAGACATTTTTTTAATAAACGCCCCCTTTTTGCGATTTTTAAAGTCATTTAAATAAATGCCCCCTTTTTCCAATTTTTTAAACTCCCATGGCTTCTCTAAAGGCGAATACGGTATTACCTTGGTCAGTGAGGTAGTCCAAGGGTGTGTGTCCGAGGGAGTTTTGTTTTTTCATGTCTGTTTCAGGGATCGGCTTCAGCTGCTGTTGTAATTCGTCAGCATTGATTCCTCGCTTCCGACATAAGAAGTGGAGTGGTGTGTTTCCGTACATGTCTGCTTTGTCTCCCTGATGTATAAATGTCAGAATATCCTTTATCTGAAGTGATCTCTTACACAGAACATGAAGTGGTGTTACTCCATTGTGATCCTGTGTGTTGATGTCTCCCTTTGCTGTGTAGACAATTTGGAGGATTACATCAAATTCAACCTGTACGTTGCCGCACAGATGATGGAGTGGTGTAGTTCCATGTTCATCAGCTTTATTGAAGTCACCGTTCCCTTCCGTGATCACTAGATCTACGGTATCCAGTTGAAGGTCAGAGTATGCACATAAATAATGTAGTGGGGTACTCGTATTCTGCTCACATTGGTTCAGATCACCTTTACACTCAGTAATAATCCACTTAATTTCCTCTTTAGTAAATGTTCGACATTTGAATAGATAGTGGAGAGGTGTCTGTCCATAATAATCACAGATATTAACGTTCCCTCCTCTTTCAGTGATGATATTTTTGATAGTTTCCATATCCACACGGTGTTCGTCATCACCATCATCATCATCATCAGCGGCAGAAGAAGGAGCAGCAGCAACAGTAACAGCAACAGCAAAAGGAGCAGCAAATGAGTGACACAGAAAGTGTAACGGTGTCTTCCCATTCTGATCAGGGATATTAACGTCCCCTCTTCCTTCACTGATTGTCTCTCGTATAGTGTTCATGTTCACGTGGTTTTGATCATCATCATCATCATCATCATCAGCAGCAGCAGCAGCAGTAGCAGAGGTATTGAGCTGACAGAGATAATGTACTGCTGTTCTCCCACTCTCGTCATGTATGTTCATATCAGCTCCAGCCTTCACTAAACTCTTTACAGCATTCATGTGTCTACTCTTCAGTGCGTTCAGCAACATTGTTTCTCCATCCTTTCCTGGTTGGTTGATGAATTCTTTTGAACCATCCTGGAAACAAACACAGGATCATTTACAGTGTCATTTACACCGTATCTATGATCAATATTGTATTTATAGATGCATTTAAATATAAAATATAAAGTTAATCTTTTCATTGTAAAATGTTTAATTAATGAATACAAAGTAAATAATTTTAATTTTAATTTTTTTTAAATGCAATACCCTTTACGATGAAAGATCATATAATCTAATATCTTTAGAGCATATGAAAGCAGAAAAATAGTATGATCTAACTCATGTAATATAATTTATTTTTAAACAAATATAAAATGACCTCGTTTGCATGAATACTTTATTTAATGTCTACTTTACTTATAATATTCAACACTCTTCACAAACACATACGGCCCCTAC
>OW388298.1:24336985-24509249 GCA_936450465.1 Gibbula magus | reverse complement strand
AAAACGGGAGCATTATTGCAGAATACCAAATTCCTTCAAAACGGAGCATTATTGCAGGATACCATATTCCTTTAAAACACAGCATTATTGCAGAATACCGAATTCCATCCAAACGGAGCATTATTGCAGGATACCGAATTCCTTCAAAATGGAGCATTATTGCAGAATACCGAATTCCTTCAAAACGGATCAATATTGTAGAATACCAAATTCCTTCAAAACGGATCATTATTGCAGGATACCGAATTCCTTCAAAACGGAGCATTATTGCAGAATACCGAATTCCTTCAAAACGGAGCATTATTGCAGAATACCGAATTCCTTCAAAACGGAGCATTATTGCAGGATACACAATTCCTTCAAATAAGAGCATTATTGCAGGATAGCATATTCCTTCAAAACAGAGCATTATTGCAGAATACCGAATTCCATCAAAACGGAGCATTGGGGCAGAATACTGAATTCCTTCAAAACGGAGCATTATTGTAGGATACACAATTCCTTCAAAACGGAGCATTATTGCAGGATACCATATTCCTTTAAAACACAGCATTATTGCAGAATACCGAATTCCTTTAAAACGGAGCATTATTGTAGGATACACAATTCCTTCAAAACGGAGCATTATTGCAGGATACCATATTCCTTTAAAACACAGCATTATTGCAGAATACCGAATTCCTTTAAAACGGAGCATTATTTTAGGATACACAATTCCTTCAAAACGGAGCATTATTGCAGGATACCATATTCCTTTAAAACACAGCATTATTGCAGAATACCGAATTCCTTCAAAACAGACCATTTGGGCAGAATACCGAATTCCTTCATATTTTGTAGTCATTGGACATAGTGATGATTTTATCAAATAACAGTTTGCAACATCTCAATTTGTATACATAGGCTTTTTATTGTGAAATCTTGAGGACATTTCAACATATAGCAGCTTCAAGAGTAAGTTTTTTTCCGGATAAACCGACACATAATATTTCATATAGTTAGTTTTGTCTCATTAATACAATTTAAATGAGATTGTCAGAGCTATATTAATTTAAAGGTTTATCACTAAACGTCATGTGAGGTTATCAGAAATATATTCTGTTTAAAGGTAAACCCTTTGATACATCTGAGGTTAAGAGAACTATATTAATTGTGAAGGTTTATCGCTATACGTCATTTGAGGTTATCAGGTTTAAAGGTTAACCACTTCGATACATCTGAGGTTATGAGAACTATATTAGTCTAAAGGTTCATCACTTAAAGTCATGTGAGATTATAAGAATAATATTGGTTTAAATGTATATCACTGTAATATAAATAGCGCGAGATTTTGCGAGACCTCACAAATAAGCAATTTAAAAAGGTTGACTCCACTAGGCAAATAGTAAGGCTGGTAGTTAAGATCTATCAAACATACAGTAATAAAATGTATCATATTTCACTCTGCGTGTATGTGCACGTCTTAATATCGCTTCACTACGTACTGTGGTGTAGCCTAGATCTGGAGTAATCAATATAGATTGGACTCTGAACCGTTTCAATACTTTTAACCTGCGTCATAACCTGCACGTTCCTCGGGAATCAGTCGTGCACATTCAATATGACGGGAACAGTTCTCGGGTTCTGCTCCTAAACGCCTGGATACTCTAAACAAAACCCTACTTTTGGAGACGTTTATCACCATAGTTTGATTAACAAAAAGTATAATGCATAAATGACTTTTTAAAAAGAAATAATTAGAGAAATATTTATTCCCAATACTGTAAAAGTAGTAAACATTTTCCCTAAGTCTACTAGAGTAATCAAATATTCACTGAGTATGCTCTCAAACACTGTTACACTAAAGTATTCAAGTTCTTGCTGAATCTCCTTCCAAAAACTGAACTAACCAAGTACTCGAATATTCACCGAATCTTCTTCCCAACACTATATAATACCAAAGTATTCAAAAATTCACTGAATCTCCTTCCCAATACTGTATTCTAACCAAGTATTCCAATATTCAAGGACTATCATTCCCAATACTATAATACCAAAGTTTGCAAGTATTCACTTAGTCTCCTTACTAACTTCTCTAAGTGTTCCCGACAGTGTAACCGATATAAATTTAAGTACCTATAAATCTTTATTGCAACAAGCTAGACGTTGCACCCCTTATCAGCAGAGACCAAGGCGTGCAGATCAATACCTGTTGTAGCTCTAGGTCAGTGTTTACCTGGTTCATACCTGTCCTTTGTTAAGGGGAGATGCATTTGCGTCATGGTGTATGTCTGGGTGAGACAACAAAGTACATAATTTTGGAATAAGGTAAATGGAATTCATTTCTTTGTTAACCTTATTTATAATTTCATATATGTTTCAGTGTGAATATGTTTAGCAAAGGTACAATCTCGGGATTAGATCAAATGTGAGTTTTACGTCTTCATGTATGCATATTTATTTCATCTACACAAATACTCGATAAGGGGTCATGTTAGAAATCGACTTAACAAGTATAGTAACAGCAGCTTCTAACGATACTCATAAAAAATTGAATAAGATGTGTTGTTTGAGTTGTTGATAATTTGGGTATCGGATTCAGTGATTAATGCATTGTAAGTTTTAGTTTGTTTAGTCAAGCAAGTTATGCGATTGTAGATAATATCAATATAAACTTAAAATTACTTGTCCTTTATTCATTCAAGAACTTCGTCATTGTGTTAATGTCCACTTCTTAGACTCAGAGATTAATGTTAATACAATAGAAAGTTTAAACCAATATGATTTGCTATGCAAGTTACTTCCTCCACCAACAAATCCATATCTAGAGTATCATCGGTATGGGAACGTAATAACATATAATACCAACATCTCCACAACACTGGCGGGTTAACCATAATTTCCCTTGGCTGTGATTAAGATTTATAAATTCATGATATCCCTTTCAAAACTTTCATTGACTTGAAAGGGATATCATATAAACAGATATGTTTAGCATGTGTAAGATATGAATTTACAGCGTTTAAACAATTGCATTTATCTCATGTGATATGTGGACAAAACGGAAACTTAATAACAAACGTGTCAAAATTCATCAAATTCAGTCTCTAATACCGAGTGTGTCCACCTCTGGCATCGATACAGGAAAAGACACGTCTTCGCCCTTTGATGACGTCAGTGAGCGCCTGCGCCACCTGTTGTCTGTTGGTTGGCGCATTGTCGACCCTCAAATCGCCTGTTAAGGTGGTCCCACAAGTGATCTATGGTCAACATGTCTGTAGATGTTGGTGTTGAGGAAGTTATTCACTGTCCTAGCAACATGTTGTGGGGCAGGATGGTTGCTGTGGCTGCAGAAATGAAAGGACAACTGGTCTCACTATCTGGTCTATGTAACACCAGATTGGCATCTGCAACAACAATATCTGTCTTTTGGTCACCACAAAGACCGCTTAGACCATAACACTCCCTCCACCACCCAGTTCTGATTCCTGACACAACAACTGGCCATACTTTCACCTGTCCGCCTGTAAACCCCCACTCTTCCATTGACTCTTGATAAGGCGAATGAGCTTTCATATGAAACAAAGCACCTGACACCTGTCATGTAAATGCCAACGTCATATTTGTGTTGCCCATAATCACAGTTGCCGAGGTCTGTTGGTCAGTACCATTTCCCGATATGTTCTGATCCCAAAGGCTCTGAGGCTTCTAGCAACTGTCTTACAACTGAGGTAGTGACTCAGTGCCGTTGCCGCTGATGATGTCACGTTGAAGAGGCAGTGTCTCAGATAGCCTACACTAATTATAATTGAAATCTAAATTTCAAATCAGACATGTCTTACGTTTATCTCTCTCTCTCTCTCTCTCTCTCTCTCTCTCTCTCTCTCTCTCTCTCTCTCTCTCTCTCTCTCTCTCTCTCTCTCTCTCTCTCTCTCTCTCTCTCTCTCTCTCTCTCTCTCTCTCTCTCTCTCTCTCTGTCTCTCTCTCTCTCTCTCTTTCTCTCTCTCTCTCTCTCTCTCTCTCTCTCTCTCTCTCCATGCCTCATGACGTTACCGTAACTTAAATTCGCTGTAAATATGTTACTCCGTGTATTTTTTGCAGCATCCCCCTCTCTTTCTCTCTCTTTCTCTATCGCTTCTGTCATAAACGGCGGTAAACATTGGGTTGTTTATATTACTTCCAATAAATAGTGTGTGTCACACATTTCCTACCCTTCTCACACATGAAACCTTCGAAAATATTCATGCACGGGCTTTTCGCAAAATTCGACTGATTTTGAGTTTCAATACACTTGCGCACCAGATACGATCCTCTATTCTGTTGAATATTTTTTAAATAGATAAATTAAAAAATCAGTATTCTTCATACTTTCGTTTAACCCTGTCTACAGGGAAATTCAATTCCTCCCTACTTTATGATAGTGAATATGTAAACATTGTCAAACAAACTATACGCGAAACTGTTTCTGACTATAAAATTTCCGGAGATATAGATGACTTGGAAACTATTGAATTATCAGTAAATGACCAATTATTTGTTGAGATGCTTAAAATTAATATAACAGGCTACGGACTATCATAAAGTAGGGACGAATTGAATTTCCAATAACCACGACCACGCTCTATGGGACAAAGCGCAAGCTCCAAAGAAATGATAGAATGATCAGACCTGTAACTGATATCAATGGAAGCACTCTTAACAAGAAAGTTTGAAAGTTAAATAAAATAAAAAAATCCGTATTCTTCATACTTTCGTATAACCTTTTCTACAGGGAATATTATTTTGCCCTTCAGTGGATATTGTCGATAGTATGGGAACGAAACAATATTTACATAATCTACCAAAACATCCATATATATTCCTCAAGAGAAAAGTTAAGAAGCACATTTTCCTTAAGGCTTTTGATATATTTGTATAGAGAAATGATAAGAAGAATTTTGTTTATTCAGGCTTATTATAAATTTGTATCGACAACAGCACATTATTCGCTAAGTCTAGTGACATATTTGTATCGATATAGTTGAGAATCAAAACATTAAGTGTAGTGATGTATACGTAAAGAGAAAAGTGAAGAAGCATATTATTTAGTAAGTCTAGTGATATATCCTTATTGAGAAAAAGTTAATAATCACTTAATTCATTCAGTCTAATTATAAATAATGTATTCATTACGTCAAGTGATATATTCATAACAAATAATGTTAAGAAGTATATTCTATATTCAGTCTAGTGATATATCCATATCGATAAGTGTTAAGAAGCACATTATTTATTACGTGTAGTGATTTATTGGTTTGGAGAAAAAATAAGAAACCCATTATTTATTAAATATAGTGGTACATTTGTATCGTGAAAAGTTAAGAAGCCCATTGTTTTTTTAGTCTAGTGTTATATTCGTCTAGAGAAATTAACAAAGCACAAATGTGTAAAAGCCGTTATTTATAAAGTCTACTAATATATTAGGCTAGAAATAAGTTTAGAAGCACATAATTTATTAAGTTTTGTTCTTTCATAGCTTATCTTCATTGTTATTCTCATGTTGCAACAAATACAAAAACAAGACTTTATGTCTTTACAGAACCACATCCCTTGTTGATTAATGTTTTAAATGTTCTAAACCAAATTCGTGACCATATCATTCATCTTGGATACGTATTTGACTGTTATTATATCCCAGGTAAATAGTGTCTTCGTTAACACAAATTAGGAGACGAATAGTGTACATTTCTGATATATGTCCACGCCAAACATAATCTCTTTCGTCAGTTTTATATTACCACCAAGATGTGATGATTTGTGATTATTTTGAATATATTCCCTATTGTTTTGTTTTCATTATTAAAGAAATAGATTTGACATTACGTTGTACACTACCTTATATGTTTGCTATGTATAGGTTAAACTGATGGGGATGGTTGTCCAAACATCAGTCCTTACAGTGCACAGAGTGTAATGTCTCTCATTATGTGATGCAGGTTTACTGATGGGATGGTTGTCAGAACATCAGTTCTTACAGTGCACAGTGTGTAGTGTATCTCATTCTGTGATGCAAGTTTACTTATGAGGATGGTTGTCCCACAACATCAGTCCTTACAGTGCACAGTGTGTAGTGTCTCTCATTCTGTGATGCAAGTTTACTGATGGGGATGGTTGTCCCACAACATCAGTCCTTACGGTGCACAATGTGTAGTGTCTCTCATTCTGTGATGCAAGTTTACTGATGTGGATTGTTGTCCCACAACATCAGTCCCTACAGTGCACAGTGTGTAGTATCTCTCATTCTGTGATGCAAGTTTACTAATGTGGATGGTTGTCCCAACATCAGTCCTTACAGTGCACAGTGTGTGGTGTCTTTAATTTGGTGATGCAAGTTTACTGATGGGGATGGTTGTCCCAACATCAGTCCTTGCAGAACACAGTGTGTAGTGTCTCTCATTCTGTGATGCAAGTTTACTGATGGGGATGCTTGTCTCAACATCAGTCATTACAGTGCACAGTGTTTAGTGTCTCTCATTGTGTGATGCAAGTTTACTGTTGTTGATGGTTGTCAAACAACATCAGTCATTACAGTGCACAGTGTGTAGTGTATCTCATTGTGTGATGCAAGTTTTCTGATGGGGATGGTTGTCCCACAACATCAGTCCGTTACAGGCCACAGTGTGTAGTGTATCTCATTCTGTGATGCAAGTTTACTGATGGGGATGGTTGTCCCACAACATCAGTCCGTTACAGGACACAGTGTTTAGTGTCTCTCATTCTGTGATGCCAGTTTGCTGACTAGAATGGCTCTTCCAGACAAGATCATCAGTCATTTGAGCAATATAACTGTTGATATAATCCCTTTCATATTGTGTTAGATTACAATTAATATAAATCATAATCCTTTCTGTTAACTATCAATACCAATGTAAGACCAATAGTCATTTCGGCAACAATACTGGCAAACACATTTATTTTAAAACGTGTAAGATGTGACAGAAATAGTTTAATGCAAAGATAAGTTGATTATAGTATCATCGTTCCCAATTTTGGTGCGTTTGACCTTTTAAAATGAATTTTTAAATATAAATATTTCTCCAGTCCAGTTTGATATACATCTAATATTTTCATAGAAAAGTTTCAAGTTCGTTGACGCCTTGAAATGATGTTTTGGACAAGCACAACACACATCTAAGAAATCTTAATTTAAATTATTTATTTTAAATGAAATATACTATCAGCGAGTGGTTTCAATATGAAGCAAACATACTAAAGTAGTCAAGCACCGAGCAGAAAGCAATACGTGACACGTGACATGTGGCAGACTTATATGCACTTGCTCAACTCATGAAGTGTACTGCAGCTATGCAGAGATATTGATTTCTTTTTTACAAGGTTGAGGAGTGAGTTAAATAGATATTTAACACATCTTGTGCAGTATGTGACCCATATGCAGAGGCGATATAAACAACACAATGAATAAGTTAACGAATAACGAATAATTTATAAAAATAGAAAAGTATGATATGTTCTATGAAAGTGACACAATCATTGAACATAGACAGACCAGGGTAAAACAATTGTCCTGATTTATGCGATGCCAAAGGGTGAAAACTGTCTGTTCTTTATAGAGTCTGTCATCAAGTAGATTTAACTGAGGTTTTGTATTGTGCTGTGTATTGTCACTTCTATGTTTACTCATCTAAATTATGTCATGTTCTCAAAAACTATCATAAAGCAAACTCCTAACCACCCGTTTCGAAACATTAAACTGAGATCGATGCAGAAATGTATGTGAGTGAGAACAACGCCTTTAATAAGTTAAAATATGACTAAACATATATACACACAGCAAGAGATTAATTTAAAGTAAATAATAGCGTTTGAAAATATGTATTTAAGGTGGGACTTGAAAACAATTAGAGATGAAGCACATTTGAGTTCACGAGCCAGTGGATTCCATAGAGAAGCAGCATTTGAATCTGAAGGATTATAATCAATGGTATGGAAACGAAGTCATATTTGCATCTTCTAATGGTCGGACTTAAGTTTAATGTATTTAACAGTTGGAATCTTGTTATTAAAACAAAAAGTAGGAACAGGTTACTTTAATAAGGGCGGTGTCTTATCTGGGTTTCTCTCTGGTAGATTGTGTCTAACATCTACAACATTATTGTGTCCATTTAAGAAATGCTAAGAAAAACCATACACTGCTGCACTTCAGAGCAATAAAACGGACTCAAGGGCGCCCAAGGACAAATCATGGTGAGCTCACACGGCGGTAACATGATACTGATTTGCAAGAAGGATAGATTTATTACAAGGAAACTGATATACTTCCTGACGGGTTTATTTATGATCTTGTTGTTGATACATCTGGTTCAACTTTTGATTCAGTTTACAACATTTAGCGGGAATATGCAAACCCGTCTGAAAGTGTGTGTTTAAATAAAACATTGTAAAGCTGGCAGTTTATTTACATTTTATTACAGACGATTTCCCCTCATACCCAGGGTGTACACACTTGTTTCTTCTTTCATTTTCCCTGTAAACACACAGTTCGAATTAATAGTAATGGCCACACACTTGTTTAATACAGTGTACACCAAATCTATTTAGTTATCCACGAATCTCAATTCCAGCTAACTTACATATTATTAGCTTCTCCCCAGAGGTCACAGAGGCGCTCTAGTTAAGGTGTAGTTGGAGTATCACTCGAGTTGAGATTTCAATCTTTCTGAAATATATTGTTACATTTCTATCTGTTTTTTCTGTTCCCTTTATGAAGGGATGCGATATGAATTTTGTTTGATATGTACCAGAATAATCATTCTTTGTATCATTTTCTCACAGATAAGTTTTACTCGATTTTAAGGATCTGACATGAGGTTGGGAAGATACATCTGATATAACCAGTTAAAATGTTTGTATAATAAGCCTTCTGCCTCTCTGACATGACCATGCAACGGACATAATATTCCGACTTTAAAAGCAAATGGTGAACAACTGAACATTTACATTAAGCGTTCTGATATTTGTGCCTTGTAGGAAACACCTGTTAGTCATACAATTAATAATATTAATGCCTAGCAGAGGGTTATTGTCCGACCGTAGCATATAATACTCATATTGACTATACAAATTATTTTGTTCTTGTAATAACTGATAACATGTAACGAAGCAATAATTTATACGATTACAAGTTAAAATATATTCTACGTGTTATGAGTCACACATCCTGTAACAAGTACATGTGATATTAACACAGATTCTTTCAAGTGTAAAGACTCATGCTAAAACTCGAATAACTGGGCAACAGTATCAACAATGTCCATTTCATTGAACATCTACTGGAATTTTAAAATGTTCTTATTGCTCCAATGTCTACATTTACTGAGCAATCAGTCTTAATTACCATTGTGAGTTAAAATCTATTCTACAAGTAATGAGACATACTTCCTGTAAGGAATCAATATGACATACCGTATACATAATAGTCGAATTAGATAATTTTGCAAGTGTAAAGTATCATGCTAAATATCAAATCAGTGTCCAATATGAGAGAGATGAGAGTAATTACAGTTTGGAAATGTTGGAAATGCCAGTAAAAAGGTATACAAACAAGCTGATATAATGTTGTATAGAGCTGGACATATAGCTTGGGTGTATCATGTTTCAACTATTTTATTTACGTACGATTAGGGAACCTTGCCTGTAACTGTTAATTCTAAAGAAGCAAAGCGTAGAATTACTATGTTAGGAACTGATAAGCTACATATCTATGAATGTAATGGTAGACGAGATGGTATTCCACGTGACTTTCGTTATTGTAAGATATGTAATTGAAGTAGATTGAGAATGCATTTCACTTACTTCATTAATATCCAGTGTACACTGATTTACGTGATAAGTACATTAATGAAGAGATAATGATCATTAACTAGATGATGAATTACCTCGAAGTATGTTAAAGATGCTTTGAATGAACGAAATTATTTTGTTTTGACCATGAGCAGTCAGCCATTTACATGTTTCATTTGTTGATGGTGTACATGGGTCGTAGGTATTTCTACTGAAACTAAAGATCGATTAAATGTCAACTATTCTATTTGGTTGACATTCAACATCCATTGATCAGTAAGACGTTCAGCACTCAAAATGATATGTTGATGTCAGATATCAGTAAATGGAAGGGAAGAAAGTGCAATGCTTTAAACGTTAATAATTGACAAATGACAAGTTTTAAAATAGACGTATTTAGTCATTTATTTATAAACAAAGTTTACACATTTAAAACTACCCATAATAATCAAAATTCATCGTCAACAAAAATATTAATTTCATGAACATCATTCTATACATTATCCGATGTTTTATCAGTTTTTCAAAACTGTGTTGTTGGATTTATTCTCGAATTTGCTTTAGCCGCAGCGGTACAAGCTACATAATATCGCAATAAACATTAAATACATAGGCATGAATATTAACCCTGGCTAAAATGTAATGAAAATGACATTGTAATTACTATTATGTAATATTATCAAATTAACAAGGAATCTGATCTTAAAGAATAAAATACACATGATAATACAAAAACACAAATATTAAAAGAATCATGCATTGTTAACTATTTTCACTCATTGCATATGTTATTCGTATCTACAGGTAACATGCAGATAAGTTGATGTGATCTCCATTGACTCACTGTGCTACAATCTTGTTCCGGTAAATGTTCTTTGAAAGTTTGAACATGGATTAGTCATTTAACAGTTTCACTCTATACAGTGATTAGCATTACATTATTTTGACTTTGATGCTATCATAGACATCTTATGACATCTACATAGAATATACTTGATCATCACACATGATAACTTGTATACCTGATACGATCTTGTAATGTATTAACACCAATGTTCAACGACAACGTTTAAATGGTACGGCAATATAATTCAAAATTGTTTCAGAACTTTAACCTGGACATAATGTTTGGTACTTTTTTCTTTAAGTGTTTTTTGCTTTCTTCTACCTGATTGTTGCACCAACACTTCTTCATTTCTCAGATCTTCCTCATCAGAAGTAAGGACATTGCTGTAGTCCTTCGCTGCAGACATATCGTCTCCCTCTGCTTCTTTTTTACCAACATTTCGATTTGGCCATCCGTCTGATGCCTCTCCCCCCACTGTGGTCTCGTCTTCTTCCTCCAACTGCAGGCCACCACATGCTCCTTCTTCATCAGAGGTTAATGTCATAATCTGGATCGGTTCTCGATTACGTTGTTTTTCAACAGTAGGTGAGGCCACAATCTGATTCGGCTCTCTGTTCACCTGTGCATCATCAGAAGTTAAGGCAGCAATCTGGATCGGCTCTCGAATATGTTCATCTTCGTCAGGTTGTAAGCCCACTATCTGGACTGGTTTTCGATGATGGTGTTTTTCATCAATGGCATTAGCTGTTTCCATCTCCATATCCTGCTGATCACTTCCATTCAAATCAAAGACTGAGATACAGCTTCTGTCAGTATCACCCTCTTCACCATATTCTCCACTGCTCCCGTCATCACTTTCATTGATACACTGACCAGAGAGGCCACGGGACAAGGGGAGCACAGCACAGTAGCCGGAAGCTGTTTCAAGATCATCATGAGCTAGGGAGAAGGTAGCCTCTGGTAGCTTGGTGTCGAACAGGTGGTTGTAGGTGTCATCAGGGTTAGATCCACAAGCGTTGGTTTCAGCGCTTCCTATATCTATCGACCTCAGCTGAGAACCATGGCCTGGTACAAAGTGCACTGCAGTATTCTGACCGATTGTGGCAACGCCATCCTTCATTATGTCCAGCATTCTGAAAGAGAAAAACATGTACAGCACGAGTCATTTAACAAAGAAAACTACGTGGATTAATGTGGATTAATACACACTGTCATTGCTAGTTGCTTGAAATTTAAGATACTGACCTTTTCAAGCAGCAGGCCATTAAGACAGCAAGCACAATGACAACTAATACCACACCTCCTCCTATTACGTATGGCATCTGTGTTCCTGAAAATGTATTATGATTGTGTTACAACTATTAAATTCTTACTTATTGAGCTTTTGTAGTCAGGATATTACATTACATCTACCTTACATCAACTGGTGTTACATTCAATCCTTAGGATAGAAAACAGTAATTGCTTACCTGAACATGTCCCAGTGTCTCTGTCACAGTCACCATCTTTACAGTCCACACATTTCTGGCTACAGACGAATCCATAGTAGCCACTCTTACATCCCTCTGTACATTCTCCTGTTGTTTGATGGCAGCCTCCGTCTGTACATTTCCCGCACACCATATCACAACCTTCACCGAAGAAACCACTCTGACATCCCTTGATGCATTCTCCTGTTATCATTTCACAGAATTTCCCTGCGCATCTTCGACATTTCTGTCCACAGACAGTCCCGTAGTATCCCAGCTTGCAAGTGCTACAGGTTCCTTTTAGATCACAAAGACCTTCAGAGCACTGGTCTGGACATGTAGACTCGCACTTCTCTCCATAGTAACCCTTGCCACACCCCTCACTGCAACTTCCGTCTCTGTCACAGTCTGTGTTAACCCCTGCACATCCAGCACTGCACTGGGACTGACAGGTTGAACCATACCGACCTGCTTCACACTGGACACACTCTCCTGACAGCTGATCACACCCAGACACACAGTGAGGAGAACACTTCAGCTCACATCCCTCTCCATATGATCCAGTTGTACAGCCATCAACACAGGTACCGTTCCTGTGACAGGTCTTGTCCATACAACTCGGGTTACAGCGAGATCCACATTCTTCTCCATACCATTCTGAGTTACAGCTTGTACATTGTCCTGACTCTTTATCACAGAAACAGTGAGGAGAGCAACTTCGCTGACACAACTTTCCGAACCATCCTGATTTGCAGCCTTCCAAACAATCTTGTATGTAAGCTGATAGGCACATGTTGTTCAAGCAGTGGTCGTTTGATCTGCATTTCACACCTGACACGCATAAGAAAATAAATATGTCATTAATGCTGAATCATGCTTTTACAAATTCAGTAAACAGGTATTGCTGTTAAATGGTAAGCAACCTGTAAACCAGTAAACTATTTTATACAAGCTATTATATTTATACATGCTTTGAACATGCACATTGTGTATGGATATAGCGCTTTATAAACGCCCATTATTATTATCATTATCTCCTTCATAACCATCCTCTCGGTTTGTCTTACCGTGTTCGTCATATCACATCTCGAAAGCAAATTACCTCTTTTTGTGACTTTTGACCTTTCTCAAATCAATTACTTCCAAACAATGTATGACAAACATGTTGATTAAAGGAATGACAAAGATAAAAAAAAAGTATGAAATAGAAACAGAAGACAAAATCCACATCATTCATTAAAAACTCATTTTCATATTACAAGTTCACACAAATGCTTTTTTATCCGTGAACAAATATGTAAGGAACCATTTCATTGGATCACATACCCGTAATTAACTGTTATTCAAAGTAAAAGGGACAAATTTTCGAAAATTAGCACAAAGTGCCCACGGTGTTTCTCTTTCAAGGAAATGCAACCTATCAATAGTTAGAAATCAGTAACATTTTCATCAAGACATAATTTCGAAATTTCTTCTATACGTTAGTTGAATCGAATTTATTTAAGGTTATTAAATTTTTCACAGTGCGCAGAGTTTGTATTACAAACGTATTTAGGTACATGTGTCAGAAATAAGCACCCATAATAGATCTAAATGTTACACGGTGTTTGGCAGGTTGCATGGGCCTGCGCCTCAGGCAAATACAGATTATACAATGATCTTACAGTTCCATACATACTATCACAAAGACGTATAACTATTAGTATTACCTACAAGGGTAATCATATGAAGACTCATGATGCTCTATGGCAAAATATCACTTCGTCCCGGTAACGCTACATCATAAACAATGTTGGTGTGTTGTAGTCACACGTACCTGGTCTGGGTTCACAAGAACCGGTGTTGTACATGAATCCTGGTTTACAGGTGCAGGTACCGTCTCGCTGCTGGCATGTATTCCCTTGACAGTTATCGTCGCAATTCCTGTTGCACGTGTTTCCATAGTAACCGGCTCTACACCCTCGGGGACAGGTTCCCGTATCTGTGTCACACGTGGGAAGGGTGGAGTTCTGTATTACCTTACAGTTCACTGGACAGGGTCGGGATCCTGAAACTGTATCAAGCTCATAATGACCGGTGTATTTCAGGTGTTTTCAGATTGATTATCCTTACTATAAACCAAAGTAAGTGTAAAGGGCCCGACAAAAGAACAAAGGCTGAACATTGAACAACTTTACAATTACTTGACATAAATTATTGCAACAAGGTTGGTTTGACTGAGCTTCGAGTCACAGGAGCGTGTGTCGCTTAGAAACAGCGTTTGAAAGAGATTTACCTATATAGACCTTACCCCATAACTATATAAAAGGAAAGGAATGTAACGACGAAACCACCCCATGATCATTCACATTTCGCATAAAAAAAAGAAGTTTTATGGCACATATATGCACTATATATATGGACTATTATTATTTTCTTATGTTTAATCAAATTCTTAATAACAAATAAACTTGTATTAATTATATGTTATGTGAATCCAAATACCAAGTCAAATAAAAATAAATTGAATGAAACCAGTATTCTACTGTTATGTACTTAAACAAAGATAAAGATTGACATGTGTCGATTTTTATTTTGGGTGAGCGTATGTGCACTAAATGTATAGCATGATCTCTTTTTCACTCTATCGCTCTTTCACTTTATAAATCGTTCTCTTTATCCCTTTATCAGTGATACCCGCATTAAGGAGGTCACTGTGTCTGAAGCATATTTCCAAATATGAACATGCTGTCTCCGCCAACCATGATGTGCCTTGCAGAGGATTTTTTTATATATTTTAATTCCATTTTTTTTAGATTTCTATAGATATATAGCTTAAACAGTTGTTCCATAAAGCGGCAGTCACAACCCGCCATACTTGCCAGTGCTTGCTGTCTCTGTGCTGTCTATGGGCAAAAACGTGGTTAAAATAGTGGTAGCCCTAAGTTGTCAGTACCAACGCCCTACGGATTTGGGAGCACGCAGACAGGCCGTGGCAGTTTTAGTTCATACACTTTCGCTGCATGCAACTGCGTATTTTCCACAAGTACGGCTTCAATGTGTGCATTCTATTGGCATGGTGCGCACAAAGCACGGACGCCGCGAGTGTTTTAAGTCCATGGACGACACACTATGCAGATGCGCGCTCCACACGTGGCAAGTACGTTATTAGTGCGTCGTCCGTGCTGACTCAACACTTTCCCCATTTCAACGTCAAATGAGCATTCAGCACTGACATTGCTTGTGCCGCGTAAACACAGGCTCATTTCTTATGAAGTACGTTGTGCACACTGATTTCTGGAGTTTCTGCCATTTGAAGCTGCTCTTGTAGCAGCAGAACTGAGAGTCTCTACGTTGAATGGGCGGCATCTTGAGGCAGCAGCACAGAGAGAGAACATCTGAAGGTCGCGCTATACCCACACCCACTGGGTTCCTGAAAACTTATGTTCAATCGCACTTGCACGCACGTATATCATGCATGTAAATAAGGCAATCGAACATGTGAAACACATGTCATGGCAATTGCAAGTCACACGCAAGGTGTAAGTACGTTGTATATGCTTACAACTCATCACGTGGGCAACGTACGATGCAAATAGGAGATCATGACCATGCGTTACGTGAGGGCGGCGTACTTACACTTTGCGTGTGTGACGTACGTTGATTTACTCTCTTCCTGATTTTAAAAATACCCTCAGTGGGCTCCCCAAAATTCGTATGGACAAAACACTCACGTCGTAAGCAGTCAGGGACATCACGGCTTTCCGTCTCGTTGCAAAGAGACGGTATGCCGTCTAAAAATTATCATGCAATTATTGTCTTATGATGATGGCATGTCGTCTATAAAACGTATTCGACGGTATCCCGTCTTAAATGATTCAGGGAGAGTTCATTTTGTGAAAATGCTAAAATTAAGACGGCATGCCAGCTTCATATTTAACAAGACAGCATGCTGTCTCATATTTTAAAATATAGCAGCGTGACTGTCTTGAGCTTGCGTGGTTCCTACCGACTGAGATCGAGGTGTAGAACCAGTTAGAACCCATCCTCGATAATCCAGCGCTATTGTTCCGATAAATCTACACACAAGCGCTGGAAAACAGTAAGGGTATTTATCCCTAACCTAGTTACCTCCTCTTGGGTCCATGTTATCCAATCAGAAACGAAACGCAGACACTATCTGCGTAAACAACTCGACCAATCAAAACGCATCACTACCGTTGAACAAACATAGCGGCGGTCGACTCACTCGATTACGATAAAGTTTGAAACACATTCAGCGTAGA
Organism: Gibbula magus; assembly: GCA_936450465.1. Lineage (NCBI taxonomy): Eukaryota > Metazoa > Mollusca > Gastropoda > Trochida > Trochidae > Gibbula > Gibbula magus. The sequence continues at coordinate 24,492,849 of OW388298.1, read as the reverse complement.
AAACCTGACAGAAACTCAAAAGAAAGTTTTAAGAAGTCTGTACGAGAAAAAGGGTGTATTCATGTCCATCAAAACGGGTGGAGGTAAATGATTAAAATCCCTGTACTGCGAAAGCCAAGATCCTGACACGAGAGTGCTTGTTATTTCACCCTTGATTTCAAGTGATCTCATTGGTTGTTAGAAAGCAAGCGTTTCGCTGAGTCATTGCGAAGGGAGGTAACTAGGTTAAGGATAAATACCCTTACTGTTTTCCAGCGCTTGTGTGTAGATTTATCGGAACAATAGCGCTGGATTATCGAGGATGGTTAGAACCCTCGCGCACGTAAATTATAAGGCCGAGATGTTCATGCTTCACGTGCTCGATGGTTCATCTGACTTGAACCATAGCTCAACACTACATCAAACCACAAACAGAATTGACAAAAGTTTAGTTTTAATTTCAGTTTTTGTTTGTTTAACATAATAGGGTAAAAGAAACCGTGTCCTTGTTAGAAAAATGTGTCTATATTAAGCAGCTCACACAAAGCATGAACTAATCGTGATGCACGTTGAACACGTGGAAATGTACACGTTGGTACTGTCAATGTCAATATCGTCAGCTTACATACAATAAAAAATACAACATATTGTAAAATAAATTTGCAATTCCGTTTCAAGTTACTCTCAATTGTGTCGTTTATTTATCTATTAAAGTTTATACAATATATTACGTTTTGAAGGTAAAACATCTCATTACCCGACCCAAGCCGTATCAGTAGAAAATGGTTGTCCGTATTGATTTATAATGGTGCGATCTGTTTGCTTGGTCTCATGCAATTTGGAGAGGTTAGACAGCAAGATGACAATGCCACCATGCCATAATTTCAAATCCACTCTGAGCGTTTAAGAGCCATCGAGTATTTTAGTGTTTTAAATACAACATTATGTTTTGGAAAACATACTTATGACATCAATCGCTAGAGACAACTACAAGAAATATGATAATAATGTTCATATCACTATCCGATGAAATTTGGTTTTAAAGACAAGTTGGCCTTAGATTAAAACGCGTCAATTTAATTTAACGTCATATTAACAGCCTTTCTTTTTCTGCATGAAAAAGTACCACAAAGTAACAAGGATTTCCTAGGCGTGTTGGGTATCACGAAGCTCGTTTTTTCAACTGTTTTCGTCCCTTCTTACACATTACTGAATGTGACAATTGCTATATTATCATGTTTCAAAATACCCTGTGAATATACAAATTATTGACTTTTTACCTGTTAAATGGTACTTTATTGTGATTATACCAGCAAACTATGACAGATATAGTATGTATATATTCTCATTGATTATACAATTCAAGCAACGTACCTTGTTGGGTAATACATTTATTTTAATATCTGTAGAAACTACATAATTGAAAGAAATGCATGGTAAATAAATAAATAAACGCCAAAAACTGTATTTTTATATTTTGTGGTGTAATCATAAATGGTCTATTTTATTTGTTTGTTTACATTGTGGGAGTAAACCACAATGTTTTGCGCTTGAAAATAATCTACATGATCTTTATGTAGACTTGAAAACATCTTTATTATTTAAGTGCGAATTCTCTGCTTACTTTTGGTCGAAAAACTAAATCTGCGAAAACTTAAGAGTATATATTTCAATACGATTGGTTTTTCGAAATGTCTATTAACATAATCTTTACAGAAATAGCTAAATCAGTCTGAACGCTTGAATTACTTTCGAATGTTTAGTGTGAACACCTTAAAATGACCCCTAAGGGAAACATTCGTTTTAAGATTATTTTATTGTTTCAGGGGTCTTATTTCGCCATTGGTAACACTTAAATTTTATGTTTCTTTTCGTGAGAGCAATGTATTTTAGAAAGAACAGCGTGCTACAGTTTCTTTAAAGTTACAAAAATAAAACTACTATGCAAACTTATAACGGTTGTGATGAAATAAAATCTAATACTCTTTTCAATTTCTTAGAAATGTCCTTCTCATGTCATCTGGTTGCAGTGTTAGTTCACTCGCCCAGAAACCATCAGATTGTCGGTTCGATCCCACATTTCCCCGAACGTATTTCTGATAAGTGTGAAAGTGCCAATTCATCTGCCATCTTATACAAAAGTTTGATGTCAAATGAGGAAGATTGTAACAGTATTGAAGTTTTACATCGAAATATTAACATTTTTGTCTGTGGAAATCGAGTTATTACATAACAACAGTGATCTTTCTGAGTTTAAATTATTTTGTTTCAAAAATGCCTGCATCATTAGCGTTTTGATAGTCAATAGCAACAGTGTAAGATATGTTTCCATTGTGTAGACACGATAAAATTCACCATTGATCATTGATGGTTTTTTGTAATGAAGGCCTTCAGTGGTATAGATAATTAACATATATAAATAAAGACATTACCCCACTTTCAGGGATGTCATTCATGTTGTTTTACAACACTCGTGCCAGTAAAATTATGTTTCCCTTACTTTTCCTCGGCCCGAGTTCGAATCCCGCCAGGGGCACGGCAACTTTGTCTGCAGTAGAGAACTGTTCTACACGCAGTAAGGTTTGGGTGCAATGCTACACTGAATTTCAGCGTAGTACCACCCATGGTTCGCTAGTTCCACCCGATGCTCGCAGGTTTCACCGCAAGGCATAGCCACATGGCGTTGCGGGCTTTCTCCCTGCCATAATACTAGCAGCCGCGATATAAGTGAAATACTCTTGAAAGCGGCGTTAAACCACAACTCACCTCACCTCACCTTTTCCTCGGAAAACGATGTAAAAACATTATGACATCCCCACTTGAATATGAATCTCTATATATTCGATTGTGGAGAACTTGGTTCACCACACCACATAAACAATGTTAAGATAGTTTACAATTACCAAAACTAAAATATCATCAAAACTTGTAAAACGAAAATGTAGCTCTTTGCTGACATACTGTCCAAACATACTTGGCTCTATAACTGATCAGACCTTAAATAATACAAAAAATTAGGTTGAAAACTTACATTTTCCAAATCGACAATTTATAACCCATCGCCGGCCATATTTGCCAAGACGACTGCACACTTATTTGGGGGCAACACCAGATCTACAACTTATAGTCCCCATATGCCAAGCTGTCGACGAAGAAGACGACTTATGATGATTGTTTTACCTGTTGTCCTTGCTTGGGGTCACAGAATCAACAAATCTACAATTTATAATTCCAATGGCTAAAGAGTCTAAACACCTTATTTCAGATTTCGAACCATGCAATGTCACCGGCCTTTCTTTCGACGGCATGCCGTCTTTCTTAGACAAATGATATTAGACGGCATGCCGTCTTTAAAAGACAATATATATTAGACGGCATGCCGTCTTTAAAAGACAATATGTTTTAGACGGCATGCCGTCTTTATAAGACAATATGTTTAAGACGGCATGCCATCTTTGTAAGAAAATATTTTTCAGACGGCATGCCATCTTTATAAGACCATATTTTTCAGACGGTATGCCATCTTTTATATTCAAATTTCAAATAAGGATGTCTCCCTTCTGACAATAAAGACGGCATGCCGTCCAAATTATTTAAAGATGGCATGCCGTCCAGAATTATGTTTTTATTAGACGGCATGCCGTCTGATATCACAACATATGCCAAAATATCCCCATTTACTAAAAGAAATGATTCTCTTAATAAAATAAATGATATAATACATGTTTTTGCATATCCGTATGCTATAATATCTTATCTTTGAGTATGCACTCTTTGAGTTAAATCCTTAGCACAGATATTAAGATATTTCGATAAATTCACTACCACTCCTCCCTCTGCTTTTCAATGTATTTGTCATTTTCTCCTGTCTGAAATAGATTACCTATCTTTTTGTAGTACAGATCGTCAGAGGGAAGGGGGCATTTATTGTTTCCAAAATATTAAGCTTTGTCTGATCCTGTGTTTTCTATATGCTTGAATGAATGGTTAAGCTATCTTATCGTGTTTAAGACGGCATGCCGTCGAAAATCAAGGACGGAAAGCCGACGTGTCCCCGACTGTTAAGGGAGTCACTGTGTTCGAAGCATATCTCCAAAACTATAAATGCTGCTTCTGCCAAACTTGCTCCACATATCAACAATGACCCCTAGATGTGTCTGTTGATGGTTAGACATTAAATTTCACTTTAACAGTGACTCAACGAGATAGTCAAGTCAGATTTCCTCCAAAACTATACATGCGATCACCACCAGACTTAGGTTACCTCTGGACCATAATCTTAAAATATATGTTGGACCTTTTTAGACTTTTGACGTGAATTTATTTTTCCAACTTATATGGAAACATGATAAGATATGTCACCTTAAGTTTCCATATGAACCAGGGAGAAAACAATGTTATCATACATATTTGGATTTGAATGTTTAAATGTTTATTTGTTCAATGTGAGCTTAGCTCGCTTCTATACTTGTTAAATTAGCTTAAATGCCATGCTTATATGAAGAGATTCAGCAAAAGTGAGTAACTTCAATCGAGAGACGGAACCATAGTCTGATTAGATTTAGGACACAAGTTATTAAAATCATATATAAGATACCCACGGCAATTAAACACAGGCGGTCAATGGGACCGACAGCGTGCTTTATGAGACAATAAAACATGCTCGTGATTTAGGACGTCAGTTTGAGCGTCGCTTAGCAAATGACGTCACATGTTACGTGACTTTGATTGTTCAATGCTAGTGAACGTGTTCTACGACGGGAAGCATTAATATTTTCAAAAAAATATATACAAACAACATAATATCTGCACGGCTTTTATATAAAAGCGAATAACTGTTTAAGGGCATCTCATATAAGAAATAGAAGACTTGTTGTTGTGCTTTATCGTAGAATAAAACATAGCAGAGAGCATAAAACACTCAGGGCTGCGCCCTTCGTGTTTTATGCTCCCTGCTATGTTTTATTCAACGATAAAGCACGCCAACTCGTCTTCTATTTCTTAATTAAAATTTGAAGTACGGAAGATATAAACATAGACTGTAAACTATATTCTTTATGTTGCGTATCAAGTAACCTTAACACAATGGTAGAGCTGGAGCTTTTTTACACACTATCAAGTAATGTATACAAGTAAGTACGTTAGCACCTACCACAGTAGACCCAGTAGATGACCAGGACCACGACTTCTCCTGATAGCCTCATCATGGTGACTGCAGGAGAGAGACTGTGATCCTCTGGTTTTGTTTTCATTTATAGTTTCCTCGTCATGACTAATTATGAAACCATGCGGTATCTAAATTATATTACATAATCATCAGTCAGTGTACCATATTCAATATTTGAGACAATAAACAATGTTAATAAAAAAAAACACTATGTGATAATGAACGCAATATATTATTTTATGATTTCAGTTCATCATTCAACAGATATCCGAAGATGGTTAATACTGGAACATTAATTGGTACGTTTACACCTAATACTAACGAGGGATAACGAAATACAAGGTCAATTCAATATTAACGTTTAATTCAGACGGCACGGTTCGTAAAACACTGCACATGCACTGGGATAGCTGATACTAAACTGAAGCACAAAAGAAACGTCACACCTCAATTGGTTTCGATTAATTCAATATTTTAAAGACATGCGATGCATTTGATTATGGCACGATGCAATTACAACTTGGCAGTAGTTTTAATGACTTAATTGGTGATTGTTTTTATTTTGTTATTACAGTATCATTTTTTAAACTAGACAGGGGTAAGAAATGAAATTTACACCAACATGACCCCTACCATGTTTAAAATGTTGTAAATGTGTGCAGGACGAGGTATATTTATTGATTTTCACACAGAGTATGTGTTATGTGTCGATTAACAGTTGTGTTTTATCAATATTAATTTTTGGGAATTTTAAATTTCAAATATTGACTTTTAATTTTTTTTTAAAACACCTATAACAATTCTTTGACTGATTTAATATTTTGGACTAATTTGCAAAACTATTCAGTTTTGGAATACGACGTCTAAAACTGGAGAAATTTGACTTTAAAAATTATACATATGATAAAAACAACTGAGGGGTGACGTTTCTTTTGTGCTTCAGTTTATTTACTGAACACTACAATGAGCATTGGACAATGCAACGGAAGTAAACTATATAGTAATATAGTATATAGTAAATAACTTTACTTCATTCATGAACTAAGATTGAGAATACATTTGATGTAGTGACTACAAGACCTATCTTGTTGGGGCTTGTTAATTCTTTGTTACGAATGTACTGCCCCAACAGCGCATATTTGAAATAGCACATATTTGTAATGTATGTTTAACATCCCAAGCACCTCTAATGCCAAATATATGACGTCGTACTAATGCATCGAATGAAATGCTTAAATTCAACTCTGTTTTGCACAAGGAAAGCAAGTTGGCTTATTGAGATACAGAAACAAGTAAATATCGCCATATATAAAGTGATCAACGAATGTCATTTTGCAATGAAGATATTTGATAGATTAACTCATTAAATTGGTGGACATAATGGTATATTGCATATTTTGCCTTCAACTATGCATGTGATGAACCAAAATTATTTTGATTTATGAATGTAATTAATGATGAATTCAATGTATGAAGGCGACTGATAGTGTTCTCTATTGAACCTTGTGTTGTTTTCAGTGATGCTAAACAGTAATGCAATGGCATTTAACTAATCTCGAATAATAATATTTCATTGTTGCAGGTTGTCTTATTCTGCTGGTCAGTTCCTCGATGGTATCTGGACTGTGTTCAACTTGTCTAGAAGAACGATGCTATGACAATGGAGAGTGTATCATCGGGTGTGTACCTGGGTATGTGGGGGAATACTGTGATGAGGACTGTCCACCTGGGTGCTTGAACAAATTATGTCATTTATCCAGATCAGATGGAACTGTCACGTGTACAGATGGGTGTGAACCAGGCTACTGTCAAATCCAGTGTAGAGAACCATGTCCAGGAGGTTGTGAGACGTGTGACAGAGAGTGTAGTTCCTGCAATGTGACTGTAGACAAGATATGCAGTCCAAGGTATAATAAATGTGACAGAGAAACTGGAGAGTGCATCATCTGCAGACACGGATACTACGGAGACGAGTGTGACCAGAAGTGTATGGCATGTTTTACTCGAGTAGACACCATTTACCACAAATGTTTGTCTGGTTGTGACATCTGTCAATCAAAAGGTACTGCAACTTTTAGGTATCGAGTGCCTCTTCTTTTAAAACTTGCTAATACGTGACTAAAACTGGGTCCATCCCGTCTCATTGCTAAATATATTGCTATGTTAACATGTCTTTTTAATAACTGTACAAATCAAATCAAAGATGTATACGATAGGCGAGTAAAATCAAACGTATATCATCATGTATGTCACCAACATAGGGACTTGTAATACTGCTAGCACGTCATATACCTATTTTGACCTAACTCTATTAGCATATATAGAGCATACTAAACGACGTTCCGTTTAATAACATATTTAGGAAACGAGTGAGTGGTTATCTCACGAGTTTCATAACATTGTTATTAAACGGAAACGAGTTTAGTATTTTATTTATTACTCACTGATTTAAATGCCACTTAATTCCACAAACTCGTCGATAAATTGGACACACTCATTTTGCGACCGCTATTGCACTAAGTGTAATAACACGGTAGATTTATTAAACTGCGAAAGGGTGAGTAATAAAAAAAGGTATATTATCTAGGGCACGGTCTTCATAAGTAGTTGACCTTTCACGCAGTTTCCAAGAAAAATTAGTTCCCATGAGTTAAAGATAATAACTTTATAATAGTATGTAGTATATAGGATATAACGATTCAAAAGTATTTTCAGGTTGTTTTATATGTTGTTCGATACAGGGACATGTCAAACTGGTTTCCATGGAGACTCGTGTGAACGCCCATGTTCACCTGGCTGTGATACCTCTAAACCTGGATGTAACAGAGCAACAGGAGAATGTTCTGCTGGATGTGAGTCTGGATATCACGGACTGACATGTAACTACACGTGTAACAGCTTCTGTGTTGGTGGGATCTGTAACCAACACAACGGAGTCTGTACATCTGGATGCATCAGTGGCTACACACCCAACTTAGACATGTGTGAAAAACACTCTAGTGCTGGTAAGTATGTTACCGCGATAATTCTATAGTTATATTAGCTTTGCACCACCATATCTTGTATTTTCATATAGTGTTCCAGGGGTGGCTCTAATATCTCTGACATCAACATGATTGTTTTATCGCATTAATATGACAAATGTATTAATTACTAGCTAAGTAAATTGTTTATTTGTTTCTCGTTCAAAGGATTTCCAATAACAAGCCTTTTTTGTGTTTCATCTAAATAACCACATAGTTGATGACTGTTCTTACCGATCTTGTATTTCACCTAGGCTTGGATGTGTGAAGCTAAATCAAACAAATGTAATGCTAATAGACGTCTTGGGAAGTTTCGAGTACAATCTGTTACCACGAATGATAAGGAAATGCGTTAAAATCTAGATAAGTGCATACCATATCAAGTGTATATTTCTCATAAGATAGTAGTTCAACAAAAGCTAGGCATCATGATTTTATGATACGCCTCTGCCTGCCTACATTGTCCTTGGTTGGTACCTTGCAAGTACCGCTTAACCACATTTTTGCTGTGATTTAGAGGAAAGAGATTAGTTCAAATATCATAATGTCATTGCAACATGCTTCTCTATATTGTGTGCATTGTTCGAGTTTAACTGGAAAGTCGTTTGCCTATGAGTTTGGTGGATGGCATTGACAGGCTCCAATAAGGTAACGTTTTGCATACTAAAACATTTTATCGTTTCCCATTATATTAGAAACAAACTGACAAGAAAGGTCGTGAAAAGTAAGTTGTCGGGAAAATGTTTTCATTATAAATAGACCAATAGCTCCCAATACACAGAGCAAGGAGAGCTCAACTCCCAACTTGAGGATGATATGGGACATAAGAATATGTATTGCACTTTACCAAGGATACTTGGCAGTTGTCATATACCAATAACACAAGGTGCAATATATATACATATATATATATATATATATCTATATATCTATATATATATATATATATATATATATATATATATGGAGAGAGTGATCAACGATGCTGTTTTGAATGTTTTCAATCAGATGTAGCTCGAAAATGACACAGTGGATATTTAGTCAGAATGTGGCTTTTTTAGCTAATGGCAGTTGTGTGATAGAGAAGGCTTTCTTTTAAGATTATCAGGCTGAACAACACTGAAGTCAATGGGGACACAACCTTTATAAAGATACCTTTATGTAGATATCTAAGTCTCACATTTGCTCATTTTCATTTTGCTAAGACTCTCCTCAGTATTCTTTCGGAGAGAATGTAGAAAATATACACTGTTTTGGAAAATTATGTTACTGTTAAGGTATTATGCAGATGAAGGTGTTGTGCTACATTTAAAGTTTAAATCTTTGTATATCGGCGGATGGTCTGAAATTCAATTATAATACATAATTCACACGGCCTTGGTTGTGAAGCATCATGCATGCACTCACTAATGTGACTGACAAGTTTACTTTATAAGACTAATACTATCCGATAGTTTAGATCACCCCTGTAAAAACCTAACTGCTCCGTTCACTTCAATACAGGTATTAAACGCATCAATATTTATGTCATTAAGTGATGCCTGTCGTAGAAGTTCAGATTTACTTTCTTTGTTTCAGGAACCGCCACGCCTGTTGCCATTGCTGTACCCATCACTCTAGTCTGGTGAGTTGTGGGATTGATTCCATCTGATACTCGTGATCTGTAATACCCATATGGTTTAGAATAACCGAGTTGATATTTTCGGTATATGACCATATTATGTTGCTTAGCAACCTTGTTCATCTTGAGTAGTCATAGTTATATTTCGTCTTCTTTATAATAACAGTTAAAATAATTATACGTTGCGTCGTTGTAGATGGTTGCAAAAGAGAAGAGAGCCGTTTTCTGAGGCTAAACAAATGAAATACAATGAGTAATGAATAATTTCTTCCCCGAGGAAGTGTACTTTAAGATTATTTTGAAACTAAAACTGTGCATAACTCTCACTCGAGCAATACTCAAATTCATACCTGTTTTGTAAATATGAACCTCCTTGTGTAATAATCGTTATATGCATGACATTTTAAAGTAGATGATCCAACTAGTAGTTCGCTTATGAACTTGTGATTAACTGTAACTGAACTGGTTGAAGCATAGTCAAGGTCAGAGAGAGTGAAATGTTTCTTTAACGCAAACAAATATGACATGAACTTAACTTTACCATACTGCTGTCAAATATTCCTAAGTTTCGTGATGCTGGTAACAGTATTGAATAATCTGAGGTCTGTGATATAATTTTAATTAAATGAATTTGTGTTTCAGCATTGTTGCTGGGATGGTAGCCGCTGCTGTTATCTGGAGAAGACGTCGAGCTAGAAGGTAATACATAAACATGTGCTGGGTTTTGTTAAAACGTTGACAACATTTGTTGATATAGAAGCCTTGATGTATCATCCACTACTAACTTATACCGAGAGAAAATATTCTGCATTACTTTGTTATACATGGGTCTGTGTGGTCTATTTAAATCAACTTGAATGACGTTTAGACAAATACATGGGTACCTGGTAAAGGTTGTGTTGGAGGTGTTGAAAGACTTATGGTGTCACTCTGGGTGGTTGATGACCTTATAAAGATCTACCTCTGTACATACAGCAGTACACATGGGCACCTGGTAAAGGTTGTGTTGGAGATGTTGAAAAACTTATGGTGTCACTCTGGGTGGTTGATGACCTTATAAAGATGTACCTCTGTACATGCAGCAGTATGCATGGGTACCTGGTAAAAGTTGTGTTGGAGATGTTGAAAGACTTATGGTGTCACTCTGGGTGGTTGATGACCTTATAAAGATGTACCTCTGTACATGCAGCAGTACACACTGGTACCTGGTAAAGGTTGTGTTTGAGGTGATGAAGACTTATGGTGTCACTCTGGGTGGTTGATGACCTTATAAAGATGTACCTCTGTACATGCAGCAGTATGCATGGGTACCTGGTAAAGGTTGTGTTAGAGATGTCCTTCTAGCAATATTTAGTTTAATAATGTGGATTGTCAAACTCCCGTGAACAGTCTTTTTGAAACTGAGGCTAATAGAAGCTAAATATTAATAGTATTATTGAAATGAAGATTATAAATGTGATGATTCAAAACCAAATATGGTATCTGGCGAATCTATAAGTATGCTTTATGTAAGTTCTATTCGATTGTTTCATACCGAGGTATGAATGAATGATAGTTGATTGCCTAAATATGATCAAATTATGATTCAACTGTTTCCTTGAGCAAATACTCATATGTTTCAATGTTGTGATAAGGAAAATAGTGTTTTTGGATACTATCAATACCATCTTATTGCAGGTCCAACAAACCAAGTTCAGAACTAGATGAGAACGGTATGTATATGTAGAGGAGTATGTATCTTACAGATTAAAATCCAGAGGAGATAACAATAATTCAACATCGAATCATGGTTTCAAATAGTTATACCGCATGGTTTGTTGGGGAAACTGTACCCCTCAATATACAATTACAATTTTTGTTGTTCAGCCAACAACGTAAGTACAAACATATTCATCAGAAAGCACAATCTATTTTTTTGAAACGATAATGACTGAGAGAAAAAAGAAATTCAATTAGGCATATACTCCAGATAATTATTCAATGACACAACTTGAATGTGAGCAATGTAAAACGAACCTTTAGTTGAAGTAACTACACAATACACAACTATATAGTTTTGTATACAATCAGATTATTCAAGGATACACCTTGAACGTTTGCAATGTAAAATGAACCTTCAGTTTCTTTTGAAAAAATTCAACAATACACTACTAAACAATTTTGTAAACAATTTTAAATTCAAGGGTAAGTACGTTTCTGTTGTCATATCAGATAAAAAACAGAATGTTTAAGTTTAAGTATCACATTCACACATTCACACATTCACATGTTTACAGGTACAAACCGTTCTGCGGATGTTGCTCAGCCTCTCCTGCACTACAAGACAGGTAGCTTATTTCATTATATCAATTTATTATTTATTATTTATGACTTGTATTTAAGTAACCATATATGCATCATTATTTCACTATTAAACTGTGAATGCTTGAAATAACATATCCAAACAAGGGCAATATACACTTTACTGATTCTACTATCACAGTCCACTAGACAGTGTCACTGGACAGTGTCCTTAGACAATGTCATAAAGCAGTGTCATAAGATAGTGTCATTAGGTTGTGTCATTAGGCAGTGTCATTAGGTAGTGTCATTCGACAGTGTCATTAGGCAATGTCATTAGGCAGTGTCATTAGGTAGTGTCAATAGGCAGTGTCATTAGGCAGTGTCAATAGACAGTGTCATTAGACAGTGTCATTAGGTAGTGTCATTAGATAGTGTCATTAGACAGTGTCATTAGACAGTGTCATTAGACAGTGTCATTAGGTGGTGTATTAAGGCAGTGTCATTAGACAGTGTCATTAGAGAGTGTCATAAGAGAATGCAATTAGGCAGTGTCTTTAGACAGTGTCATTAGGCAGTGTCATTAGGCAGTGTCATTAGACAGTGTCATTAGGCAGTGTCATTAGACAGTGTCATTAGACAGTGTCATTAGGTGGTGTATTAAGGCAGTGTCATTAGACAGTGTCATTAGACAGTGTCATAAGACAGTGTCATTAGACAGTGTCATTAGACAGTGCCATTATATAGTGTCATTAGACAGTGTCATTAGACAGTGTCATTGGACAGTGTCATAAGACAGTGTCATAAGACAGTGTCATAAGACAGTGTCATTAGGTAGTGTATTAAGGCAGTGTCATAAGGCAGTATCATAAGGCAGTGTCATTAGGCAGTGTCATTAGGTAGTGTATTAAGGCAGTGTATTAAGGCAGTGTCATTAGATAGTGTCATTAGACAGTGTCATTAGGCATTGTCATAAGGCAGTGTCATAAGAAGTGTCACTAGACAGTGTCATGCTCAAACTGTTGCATGTAATATATCGTTTATTTAGCTTGTTAGTAGCTGCATGATAGTCTATGACCTATTTAGTATCAAGGTCACTGCAATGTCAATGTGAAGTAACACACAGGATCTTAAACCCTGCATAAGAATTGGTCTATGCCTGTAAGACAACACCGTCTGTGAAGTGTCATGGGTTTCTTTAGGTAACTCATCGTCGATTTGAGTGATGTCACAAGGTTTAAACTAACGTTGTCATTCAAAGTGAAAAATAGAGCCATGGGCTCTGTAGCTAATTAGGTTTTATACAGATTGTTCTGTAGACAAAGTGCAATGGTCACAGGGTCACCATTTTTTTTACATTTGAGCTCTCAAGACCTATAGGTACTGGACAAGAAGATGAAAATAAGTTTTTGAGGTCGTGACCCCTGTGACCCTGTGTGGGGTCAGCGGGTCATTAAATCTTCAATTTAGAATCCCCATTAGCCAAGGAATCTCCACACAATATTTCAGCTCTCTAGATCTTTTAGAACTTGAGAAGAAGATGGAAATAGGTTTTTAAGGTCGTGACCACTGTGACACATTTGGAGACCTCTAGAGTCAATGGTTCTGGAGAAGAAATCGAAAAATCGAAATGTTTAGGGATGGACGAATGGATGGACGCCGGCCTGATGAGTTAAAATACATTAAAACCGTGTATATTTTCTAAAGCACCTCCATATTTGGAGAAAAAACGTTAGGTTCGATTTATCCGTAACAGCTAAAATCTAACATGCATATGTTCTCATCACTAGGGTATTTGTTATCAACATCTGAAGTCATTTCCAAATGTGTATCTCCCCTGCAAAATTACTAAGATTTGGAATAAGTGAATATATTGACAAGGATCAAGATATGATATAAAGTAAATTTCAATTTATGTTTAAAAAACAAGAGGAAACAACACGAACCTATTAATATAACCACTCTTTCTAATAAGCAAAGTTGATACAATATTTGCACAATAAGAACAAGCCTTAGCCTTCTAGTCCACTCTTCCCCACTTCTTATTAACCCCTGTCCTTTTTTCGATCGTGTATCTCTGTTCTTCTTCTAGTCCACTAATCCCCACTTCTCATTAACCCCTGTCATTGTTCCATCTCTGTTAATCTTCTAGTTCATTAATGTCATTGTTCCATCTCTGTTAATCTTCTAGTTCATTAATCCCCACTTCTAATTAACCCCTGTCATTGTTCCATCTCTGTTAATCTTCTAGTCCATTAATCCCCACTTCTCTTTAACCACTGTCATTCTTCCATCTTGTATCTCCCTCCTTCTAGTCCACTAATCCCCACTTCTCATTAACCCCTGTCATTGTTCCATCTCTGTTAATCTTCTAGTTCATTAATGTCATTGTTCCATCTCTGTTAATCTTCTAGTTCACAAATCCCCACTTCTCTTTAACCCCTGTCATTGTTCCATCTCTGTTAATCTTCTAGTTCATTAATGTCATTGTTCCATCTCTGTTAATCTTCTAGTTCATTAATCCCCACTTCTCATTAACCCCTGTCATTGTTCCATTCCGTCCCTCCTCTCTCCTACTGATGGACTTGTCCCTCTTTACTTCACCTACCCTCTCTGTAGCTCATACCTTTTCTCTGCCCACTTACCAAGCAAATCCTTGTGCCTGTTGGGGTTTCCAACCTCTCAAGATATATATTTTCAGAATGCTATTACTGATACATTTAATCTGCATTGCTTACAATGCCGGCTGTTAGTATACGGCCTATAAGTTGATATTTTCAGATGTGTATTATTTTCAATTTTCAAACAAATCACCATGAATGAACATATGCAATATCGCGTTTCCTCCTTTTTCCGACATTTAATTTTTAAAAGATTCCTTAGGATTTTGGTCTTTGAATGTATTTTCAAGCTCAGAACTAAACAACTACACATACTTGTACAATTAAATTTGGTGAAGCAAAATTGTGTTTACTTTGTAATGTGTTCATCGACTTTGAAAACAAAATTGTTACATGATAATTGTATGTGCAAAGTATTTTGCGTTACATAGTTATATTCCGTTGATAACTTATGTAATTACTGCAATGTTTCCAAATGTTTCTAGCTGTTCTTGGTCCAGTATATTTAACTTGACAAAATTAATTAGGTAACTCGCTGTGTTGTCACTGATTTACACTTTGTACCTCACCCAGGCTTATACATAATGTGACAAGAAAACACCCATATAATACTATCTATGTAACTTTAACTTCATTGTATCTGACTCACATGGTTAACAGAGGATGGGCTGCAGCTGCTGTCGGACGAGTCCCTGGAGATACAGCGTTTGAACAGTAAGTTTCTTTATGACATTCTTGTAAACTTGGGTGTTTTATATTCAAAATATAAATGTGTTTCCTATTGTTTGCTTCAATTATGTGTTTGCCATAATAACATAATAAAGTTGATTGTAATCTATTCTTGCCTGTTGTTTGAAAAAGAAAATCAAGAAATCAAATGTAGATCTAGTCTTATTTTTTAGACCAGGTCAGGGAAAAGATCCTGTGAAGCACTGTGTATTCAAAAAGGTTGTTAATAAATATAGATGCATTTGTTATTGTTGTAAACCACCCATTTTGCACCGGTTGAAATCTCAATAATCAGACATCTGGAATCACATTGACTTAATGGACTAAATGATTTTTAAAGAAATATTTAAAAAGGAAAGAGGTCGCTCAACATATCTTCAACTAAGTCATGTTATGTCACAATGTCAGTACAACAAATAGTTATGGACATATAATTATTCATATACTTATTTTAATTTTTCCTCATTTTCAATATGTTAGCTAGAACCAGGGAGGAGATAAAGATGATAACATGCGGGATGGTTAGAGTGTCTGCTGTGGACATCGTTCTGGACAAACTGAAGGCAGGACAGCGATGGGTTACCATAACAGGGAATGCTGGAGACGGCAAGACAACTCTAGGCTACCTGGTACTGAAGGAGTTCCTGCAGAATGATGTCCACGTCTTTACAGTTGACAAACCTGAAGAGTATGATCTGATATCAAAGATGAGAAAAGAAAGGGTCATCATGTTTGATGATAGATTCGGTGCATTTCTTGCAGATCATCAGCTGATAAAGGGATGGTTAGACGTAATAAGGAAATTCTTAAGCTTCAGTGAAAATTATGAACTCAAAACTTGTGTCATCTTTGTAAGCAGAAAGAACGTCGTGAATGAGTCTAGGGTGCATCTTGGACAATTCAGTGACAAGATGTTTGACCCGACATGTGTTGTGGACCTGAGTAAAAGAAAAGTGACAGACGAACGACTGGACATCCTCGAATACCATCTGAACCATGAGAATGTGACTGATGTGAAACAAGAACTGAAGGAGAAAGTTTCCAACAAAGACATTGCACATGGGTTCCCCCACTGCAGCAAGATGTATTCAAAGCTTAGGTCTAATGGATTTAACGTGGATATTGAGGAATTCTTTGAATCTCCTCTGAAGTTTCTGGACATGACCACAAAGGTTTTGTACAATGACAACTGTAAGGACTTGTTCCAGATGATGATCAAGAATGACGGGGAGTTTAATGTTTACTCTGTTAAGGATGAAGACCAAAGACAGAAACTTCTTCAAGTAGAGAAGGAGCAAGAAGGCAGCTATATCACTAAATGGAGGAATGGGATATGTCACTTTGCTCACCCATCTGTGTATGAGAGTGTACTGAATGTCATCAATGAAATTGACCCTCTGTACTGCGTTCAGTATGCAACTCTCTCTGTTATTCGACAGAAGATGATCATCTCCACTTCTGATGAAGAAGACAACAGCAGAGCTCCATGTTACATCATCGTGATGCCAATCCCTGCTGTACTGGAGGCTTTAGCCCAGCGATTCAAAACTGAAATATTCAAAGGAAACTACTCTGTATTCAAACACAGACTTTGTCAGAGTAGAGATTTCTGTGAAGCCCTTGTCTCTTGCTGCGTATACACAGATGAAAAAGAGGTAAACAGTGATGAATTGTAATATGTATCTATCATCTCCATTCTTGGTAAATCCAATAAATATTTGTATTTTATTGAAATACTTAAATTTCTGATTTGAAAGTGTAAATATAATACTAACTAACCTTACTATTCATCAATTGTTTTGTTTCAATATATGTTAACTCGTGCTTTATGTACCTTAAATCCATCAATAGACATCTGCCTTTAAAAACACTGGGTCTAAGCCAACGTTGACATAAATAATCACCTTGAAAAATCAATGGATAAATTTAACTGATCGACTTTACTTACCTCTGTTTACTACTGTATTGTGTACTTTGACTATCTAAATATTGATCAATTATTTACTCGACATATTTGTAAATTGTCGTCATAAAAGCGTTTGTCACAAAGAAAATGATAAAATATTGTGCATGGAAAGGAATAACTAAAAAACTATTTACTGTATGAATTTCCATATTAACCACAGTAAGAGAAGTATCCTATCGAGTGTAAAGACCTTGACCTTCATTTCGAGGTCACAACTAGATGTCATTTTACTCTTGACAGTTGGATATCTCAAAACCGTCCACTAGATTCTCTTCATATCTTAACAGAGCCTCCAATGAGGAAGACAAATTCTAAAAGGTTTATTTTGGAAAAGTTCAACATGTTCGTTTGAACTTTAATGTCAACACTGTGGGAGCTGTATTCATATCAGTTATAACAGCTTGTTAACCAATCCAATTCGTTAATGAAAAACAAAGTGTTAATCAGTTTCCAAGAATTGTTCAGTAGATTATATTTATATCTCACACAATGGTTGACAAACTGCTTATATGATTTTGGTTACTTTGACATTAGCGGTCCCAGTGAATCTTTTGAATACATCAATGCTCCACCAGGGAAGACAAGGGCAGTGAAGATTTGGGGGACTCTGCTATCATATATTAAAAACATTAAAGTGGTCAGGTTCACTTTAGTCAGAATGACTTATTTATTATGGTCACACATTAGTAACATAGATGTACTGCCGTAATGGTTAAATAATGACATCGCTGTCAAGATGGTACACTGTCGGCCAAAAGAAACGCCTACCAGGTATCTTATCAGATTTCGTAAAAACTTTAATGAATAGTTTAGCAATATTATAGTATAATGAAGGTGCACCATTTCTGCATAATTTATTTCAATGTCAGGAGTTGTCATGTCACATGATCAGCTTTCGATCAGTGCAAAATCAGAAAACTTTTTCTTATAAAACCGATTTTCAAAAAAAGTTCAATATTCAGAAGAGCAAGAATCATAAAAACAAGTATTGATTCATCAATCATAAAGAGTATTTATAAAATCAAGAATTAAATAAAAACACATGTTATAGTATTCGACGCTAAATAAACATTGAAAATGTCGTTTTAGTCGTTTAGTATGTTACTAGAGGATAGCCAAGCAAATTATCCATCAACAATAAAATGTGTATCTCAAAAACATTCACATTATTCAAGGTAACCAAAGAAACATAAGTGTAAATATGCCTGCGAACAAATCCTTGGTTTAAAGAGTGCAGTGGGAAATTCGTTATCATGCATTGTTCAGAATCAATTCAATTAGCACATTCATTCATTTAACACATGTTGAAGCCCTTGACTACATTTGGTTTGTTTCCAGCATGATTCAAAACGATTCATCAACCAACCAGGAGAGGATGGAGAAACCATGTTGTTGACAGCTCTGAAGAGTAGACACTTGACTGTTGTTCAGAGCTTGGTGAAGGCTGGAGCTGATATGAACATGAAGGAAGAGACTGAGAGAACACCTGTTCACCATGTCTCTACTAATGCTCTGAGGCGTGGACACTTGGCTTCTGTGCAGACTTTAGTGAAGGCTGGAGCTGATATGAACGTGAAGGACGAGAGTGGGAGAACAGCCGTACATTATCTCTGTCAGCTCAAGACCTCTACTGCTGCTACTACTACTGCTGCTACTGCTGCTACTGCTGCTACTGCTGCTACTGCTGCTACTGCTGCTACTACTGCTGCTGCTACTGGTTGTGATGATGATAATGATAAGCACCTGGTGAACATTATACGAGAAATCATCATCGAAGGAAGAGGGGACGTTAACATCCCTGATCAGAATGGGAAGACACCGTTACACTTTCTGTGTCACTCATTTGCTGCTACTTTTGCTGTTGCTGTTGCTGTTGCTGCTGCTGCTGATGCTGCTCCTGCTCCTTCTTATGCCACTGCTGCTGCTGATGATGATGATGATGATGATGATGATGATGATGGTGATGATGACGAGCACCGTGTGCGTATGGGCACTATACAAAAAATCATCATTGAAAGAGTAGGAGACGTTAATATTTGTGATCAGTATGGACAGACACCTCTTTGCTATCTATTCAAATATCGAACAGTTACTCCTGAAGAAATAAAGTGGATTATCACTAAGTGTAAAGGTGATATGAACCAATGTGGGCAGAATAAGAGCACCCCACTGCACTATTTATGTGCATACTCTGATCTTCAATTGGACACTGTAGATCTGCTGATCAGGGAAGGGAAAGGTGACTTCAATAAAGCTGATGAACATGGAACTACACCACTCCATCATCTCTGTGGCAACATGCAGGTTGATGTTAATGTAATCCGCAAAATTGTCAACACAGCAAAGGGAGACATCAACAAGCAGGATCACAATGGAGTATCACCATTGCATGTTCTGTGTAAGAGGTCACTTCAGATAAAGGATATTCTGAAATTGATCCATCAGGGAGACAAGGCCGACATGTACGGAAACATACCACTCCACTTCCTGTGTCCGAAGCGAGGAATCAATGCTGACGAATTACAACAGCAGCTAAAGCAGATTCCTGAAACAGACATAAAGAAACAAAACTCTCTCGGACACACACCATTGGACTACCTCACTGACCAAGGTAATATTCTGTGAAATATGTCAATACTGAATAACATGCCATTATCTCCAAAAGAAATACATAAAGTAAATTATCAACACGTGTTAAATTTCAACAGTCGTTCAGAACATCTATAATATTTATTACATACATGTTCTGAATATCTTTATGAAATAATTTTGGTTATTTGAAACAAGTGAGTGATGTGTAACCAAAACAAGTTATTCAACGATAGTGACGTCATCATCACTTCTCATCATATCTTTTTCCTATATCTAATTTTTGCTACTAATAAAGTTGCATCATAGCAAAACTAGATATGCAAAATTAAAAATAGAGAATTCGTGTTCCAATCTCGAATATTCTATAATTAAATAACATAATATTTTGCTTCAATTTAGTCTAGGTAGAGTTATCTCCCTTTTGTTTACAACCGCCGTATTTTTGTCAACACCAATTCCGTGTTTTAGAAGTAAAAGCAGATAGTTTTCACATGATTGTGTTTAGAATCGTCATGCATAATCAGTTTTGATATGTTCAACGTCCTACATGTATGGAGTTCAAAATAAGAAGTTTGCTGGTAGAAATGGTCAGCAAGGAAGGCTGTATGACATTCAACACTCACTCGTTATGTAATCTCTTTTTAATACTCAACCGTGGTGAGATCACTCATTAGATAACAATGAGTTGGTTACACTAATGTGTGATACCACCGTGTGCTGCCGTAACGTCATAATCGACGCGTGACATCATAGTCGTTTTTGATTGACGTCACAGTGCTAGCCACGCGACTGCATTAGCGGGTGACCTATTTCAAGTGACCGTCACTAACAATGATATTCTTGCAATTCAGCGCCATTTACATCTTTGATTAATAAATAAAATACTAAACTCGATCCCGTTTGATAACATGTTTATAAAACTCGTGAATGACTTTCGCTCGTTAAAATACCAACCCCTTCACTCGTTTCATAAACATGTTATTAAACGGGACATCGTTTAGTATATGCATTTCTAAAACTCATCTTACAAAATGTTATGTCATTGAGAGCTTCTTCACTATTAAAAGCATTGTCATGTTGTGTATTGCCCTCAGAGGCCTTTAAATAATGTGATTTACCAGAACTTTAATCATACTGATATAACAATGGACCATTTGTGATTGACAGTTCTGAATAAATGAGAATAAATAATATTAAAATAATTGATATTTATATAGCGCCATTTTCCATATACTGATACATGCTCAAGGCGCAACAAAAGGTATATAAAATATGTACAGAGTAGGTTGAATATATATACAGATGAAGATTGAAGAAGGTCTGAACATTTAATCATAAGCCTGTCTAAAGAAATAAGTCTCAAGTTTGGCTTGAAGCAAAGGCATAATTTGAGTTAGAGTTTTTGATTTCCATGGGAAGGGAGTTTCAAAGGAAAGCAGCAGCATATTGAAAGAATATTTATCCATAGGATGATAGTTGGAACCGTGGCACTTTTATCAAGCACTGATTTGGGGATCTTATAGGGCTCTAAAATGAATATAAGGTGTGATGATTTCTGTGAGATACTCAGGCGCCAGGTTATTGAAACTTGTGTACACGAAGCATAGGATTTTGAAATGTATACCCCACTTCTGGTCTCGTTGCTATGGTTTCTTTTGTTACAAGTGAAGGTGTATTAGCATATACACCTACACTTTTTCTGATATACCTAAAATTTTTAACAACTGAGAAATCAACAGAGTCAATTTTCTAAATTTCCAAATCTAAGTAATGCTACTTTATAAAATGTCAGCTTATATATGAACATATACGATATTTACAAATGTTTCATTTGAAACCTTGGATCGAACCTGTGTCCTATTGCTTTCTGGCCGAACGAACTAACCATTACACCTCAAGGCCAGTTGAAACATCGTAGTTTTGTTCATGACCAAATGAATAAGATTATCATAATACGCGATATAATATCACAAATCTCTCTATTTCTTTTTATATAAGAATGTAATTTAATTTTTGGTGTAAAATGTCTTAACATACTGAAAGTTGCTTCTGTTTTCTCTAAACCTTTGCCTTGTTGACATTAGCCATGGCTACGCCTCTTTAGGGCCCACCGGGAAAAAGTGTAGGGTATCATTCGATACACTCGGAAAAGTATGGGTATATCTCTCACCTATCCGATATTTGATGGGCAACCAGTGTAGGTATTTTAGTGATGGGATGATGTTTAGATGTAAAACATATAACCCGGGCAGCAGTGTTTTGAATCTTTTAGAGTCTATGGAGCTGTGATCTACTGAGACCATACAAACTACTGTTACAATAATGCAGGCGAGAGAGGACCAGATACCCGACTAACACGTGTGCAACCTCTCTTGTGATGACTTTGCGAATGCTTCCAATTGACTGTGCAGAGGTTGTTAATTTGCGAATCCAAATAGATTAGAGTCGATGTACACTCCTAGATCTTTCACGACCGTGACTGGCATGCAGGCTGGCTGATGAATAAATATTGACCTCTGACATTAGTAAATTGGTTGTTGCATCTGTGCAAATAGATAGAGATTATTACCCGAAAAGTGGGTCACATGACTTTTACAAAATAAGTGTGAATGTTTGTATTGACCAAACGAGAGCGAGGGTTATACATAAATTTGCACGAGTTTCGTAAAAGTCATATGGCACACTTTCGAGTGTAATAATTTCCTTATTGCCCAATTTATTCCCTTTGATTCGCGTTAAAATAGTCAGGAAACGGCCCGATTCCATTGCAACGACAAACAATAGTGACGTCACAATCGTTTTGTTACGTCGCAGACGACAAAATATGGAAAGTCGCGGTGAGACAATGGTTGCTAGGCAAACGTGATATGTGCACATGTGTTCATATCAATAATATTAACTTGGTTATTTTCAACCATATGGGTAATAATAATTTTTATTACTCACCCGTTGAAATATCACGGTTTTATAAATCTACAATGTTATTACACATTGTGTAATAACATAGCGCGCTTTTGATTGAGGTGAAGTCATAATGGTTAAAACATGACGTCACAATATCAGCACCGTTTGTCCCATTTATTGACGAGCTCATGCTACTTAAATTATCGCGTAAAAAATTCACATACTAAACTTGGTCCAATTTAATAACATATTTTTGAAACTCGTGAATGGTGTCGGTATCTAACCCGCTTTCGCTCGTCAAATACCAAACCACTCACTCGTTTCATAAATATGTTATTAAACGGGACGTCATTTAATATTCTCTAAGTTTTCCGGTATGTTTAGAATCATTTGTTAAACCATTGTATTTAGGCCCCAAATTAAAACAAAGTAGAGGCTTATTTTCATGAATTACAGTGACGTGCCAAAAGTATTGCAACAATCTCCGTTTTCCCCATAGGTTCCCAGGTTATTTTAGTGTAGCATAAACACTTTTCATTATCGTGACAGTGAATGAAAACTTATACAAATTCAACATGATTGTAATCTAACATCTTGAGATAATGTTTATAATTTTCAAATTCAATTTTGAGCATGGTTTTGGAAAATGGCAATATATTGACTGGGTATTTTTACAGAAACGTCACACCTTCCCATTGCCAACATTATATAAGCAGACCTAAAGGGCTAAAAAAAAATGGACATACCTCAGTACTAATTTAACCGATTTGTTAAATAACGTTGTATCCAAAATCAGAAATTTGGTGCGTGTTGCAGAGTAGATTTCCTGTTTCCATGTAAATTGTCAGGCAAATATGTTGAAAATTGAGATAATTAAAATTATCTATGCTACACTTAATTAACATTGGATCCTAGGGGGGAAAAGTGATTGTTGCAATACTTTTGGCACGTCACTGTATATGGCCATATAGAGTTTTGCGCTTTTGATAGTGCCACGAGAAATTATAGTTCAAAGTGGTAATAAGTAAGTATACTGAGTTAAATATAATGTAATATAATAAAAAAAAATATATCTGCAAGCAGCGATGGACGGGCTTCAAGCTCTTTTTTCTGTTTAAAATATTTCATTCAATATGAAAATGATCAGAAGCAAGTTCTCTTACTTAAAATACCTTCTCTTTCAATTATATAATGATCTTTAATGGATGCACTCCCTAAAAAAGAATCTTTTTCAGGAACATGTTCTTCTTTTCAATTTAAATTGAATTGAATTCTTCAATTGCGAAGTATTTTAATAGTATTGTTTTATTAAAACCGTTTTTGAGTATTTCAACTTTGTATACCGTAAATAGGATTCATCTGTGAAATCAGTCATTTGATAACAAACACATGAAAGCTTTTAACAATTACTGTCATAAGAATTTACAATGCTATGATAATCAACTAAATCATCCATGCTCAAATACTCAAATCAAGTTTAAATGATGGTAAAATGAAAATATCTCATAATTGTTACTTGTATGTGGAGTTTTCAAATACCCAATTATTTAACTCAGTTGAATTACTTTGATACATGTCTAAAATAATGCATTTAGTTTTATCAGAATAATTTCCATACCAAAAGACCATGTTTAAATGGGAAACTATTAAATCTGGCATATTGATTTTGTCTATCAAATGTTTAATTTGGTATTCATTATGTTCATTTTCATGTACACCACTATTTCTTATATATACTTTGTTAATATTTTATAGGAATGATTCACAACAAAAAGCTTTCCATGACACAATGAAACCTTCATCTGCACAATTTTATTATAGTTTATTCATTATCAAATATACGTTATTATATCAAATACGTTGCCTAAGCAGAAATAATCTTTATTATGTATAGAAAATTTGAAAATCTGTTTGTTTGTTTTTGTTATGAAAATGTCATTCTTTATTTTTACTAGTGAACACATGGTAAGTAATATCAACACAGTATTTATCATTCAATTTAGAATCAAACGTATTCAAAATGAAATAAAGAACGCCAATACGCGATAATATTGCACAATTAGATCATTTGTTGAAACTCACTTTTCAGTGATAGTTGGACAAGACTTATTGATGCATACTGTTGTATTCATGACATAGATAACAAACTATACTTTATACGTTATTATATCAAATACGTTGTCAAAGCAAAAATAATCTTTATTATGTAAAGAAAATCTAAATCAGTTTGTTTTGTTTTCGTATAAACCTATTCAAAATGAAATAAAGGACGCCAATCTGAGATAATATTGCACAATTTGTCAAACCTCGCTTTTCAGTGATAGTTGGACAAGACTAATTGATGTATACCGTTGTATTCATGACATTGATAACAAACTTAACGTTTTAGTTAACAACATTGGTGAATTGAGACGTTTTCAAGAATGTGTATGTGTAAAATTCACAAATAATTGTTAATTTACATCATTTTTGTTCATTAGCCAATAACATGTTCAAACTAGACACAGCAAAAGCAGAGCACACCCAAAATTTAGAGTCTCGTCTTTTTCCTGTTCCACCTTCTCCACAAAACGTTTGTCATTATTGAAGTTGTTACTAACAAAGTGAATAATAACTGGGGTCACTTTTCAAAAGTGTTATCTTAAAACCTTTTTCTGATTTCCAAATTTGATTCTTTAAGAAAGTTATTAAGTGATTTAAGAACTGATAACCTTGACACTATCTCGTAACCTTGACCTATACAAGGTCATCCAATCAATCATCACTTTTCATTGTTCATAACAAGCATGTAATGATTCAAATTGTTAATAGTTAAAATAAGGCATTTTCGCAAAATCATGCTCGCATTAACTTGACCTTTGACAGATTTTAGCGAAAAGCTTTTCAAATCTTGGCCTTTCTCCATAGTTGATATATACCAAATAAGAGCTAAATAGCACAAAAATGTTTGAAGTTATTGTATTTACAAGGATTTTGTAGTGAGTTCGGAACTCATTACCTTGACCTTAGACCTTGAATGTAAACATGTCAAAATAATTCCCTAGGTGTATAAGAAAGAAGCTATTTATATAAGGTGTTAATAATTTCTTGGAAAAAAGTATTTAGTGATTTCAAAACTTGTGACCTTGACCCATTCTCGTGACCTTGACCTTTGATCTTCAAGTTCACAAAATCAATCATCACTTTTCATGTGTATAACAATCATGTAATTTTTCAAATTGTTGACTCTCATCAAAAAGGCAATTTTTGCCAGGGTCAGTATTTATCTCTGAGATCAAACAATTTATAACGACTTGCATATGTGACCCCGACAAATGCAATGGATGCACTTTTAATTAAATAATTAATCTTCATCATATTAGTTTGATACTGCTATGGGTGCTGTGATACAACAGTAAAGTTAGTTTTAATCATATCAACATGGTCATTTTAATTATCTCAAATTGATTTAAATGTTACACTTTAATGCAAACATTTATCAAATACATAACCAAAATGTACTTAGATGTGCAATGCTAAAAAACATAAAGGTGAGGTGAGGTGAATTGGGGTTTAACGCCGCTTTCAAGAGTATTTCACTTATATCGCAGCTGCTAGTATTACGGCTATGCATTGCGGTGAAACCTGCGAGCAACGGCTGGAACTAGCGAACCATCGGTGGTACTACTCCGAAATTCAGTGTAGCATTGCACCCAAACTTTACTGCGTGTAGAACTGTTCTCTACTGCAGACAAAGTTGCCGTGCCCCTGGCGGGATTCGAACCCCGGACCTCTTGATCCGAAGCCGAACGCTCTAACCACTGCGCTATCCCGCCCCTAAAAAACATAAATACAAAAAAGAAAATACATGTTCATTAACAGGCAGTGGTCAATTTCAGTTTTGACTTTTGTGAGGCAAGGCAAGACTTGTTATTGACAGAGACAGTATACTAACACTTCAGTTGCAAAAATATTGGGCTCTATAGAACTTGTGCACTTGTACGACCCCCAACAACAGAATAAAGAAATAAACACTGTCTGTACAGTAAAGTGAATTTTATTCAGTTCAGCGATATCACTCAATTCATGTCATATCCAAATAATTGTTACACTTTAAGAATAATGTCATGAAATATAAATCCAAATGAATTAAGATCTCCAATGTAAATAAAGTCAATGAAAGCCAAAGCAAGAATTGCGAGAAAGACGGGCTGGATGCTTTGTAGAGCCCTCAATACAGGGACCTGTTCAACAGCATTAGATCCGGGAGACAGTGCTAACACTTTCATTACAGTAACACTGGTGTCAATAGAATTCTGCACTTGAACATTAGCGTAGGAAAATAACATACAGCGTAGTCTTACACATTCTCATTGTGAAGGGGCCTGCACATTCAAGGTTAATGTTAAAGCCAAGTGGGGTTAAAATCAGCTTAAAACCGTTAAGGCCATCTGGTGGCCAAACGCTAAGAGGTAGCTGATGGTGCCAAGGGACTTATTTTTCGCTACTGATGAAATGAACCTGCATGCAAAGTTTACACCAATTTGGCAAAATATTCAAAAAGATAATATAGAGAAAAATGCACTTTTAAAAAAAGTAGTTTTTGGCTTATCCACCCTTTGTTTATGGAGCATGTCTCTCAAGAATTTTATGGGGACTATGTACCTTTTAAGCTTCATAACATACTTAAAGTTCATCAAAATCGGTTATGAATTGCGACCTGTAGCTCTGGTAGAAACAAATGGCAGAATAATAAGAATAATAAGAATAATAACTAGGACTGCCGCGGCAGTACTTAGGTCTTCAGATTTTTGCTTGACCTTCACCTCCATGTTTGATCGAAGAATGTCACTGATACTGTTCTGCCAAAACTACCAATGTAACATGTATCTCTCATACCAACAAAACTGTGAAAAATTCCGAAATTATATTATGAATCATAATATCAAAAAAAACCATGTGACCTTCATATCCGCCATGATTTACTTTTTTGTTTTTATTTGCACTGTGAAAAATTTAAGTCTCTAGGTTGAAATTTAAAATTTCCCCTTTCCTACGAATTTATCAGCTTTATGATTTTACAGAACCGGTATATTGTAAATTTTTTACAACAAGTTGGTAACCTGCAAGTGGAATTTACAAAAATACTATACAACAAGACAGTCTCTAGTTCCATTTGGAAATGTTGCCCTTGTTTAAAATAAAAAAAAATTGGACTTAAAATCTTTCACCGATGCTTGTAGTGTCCTAAGAAGAGATTACAATTTCCGCAAGCTCCTGCCAAGGTGCATGCCACCCAAAGCAGACCAGGTTTCCATACAATGAAAATGTCGTATTACAAAAGTATTTTCCCTGTTACGAATATTATCAGCTTTATTTATCTGCAAGAAAGGTTATTGTGCATCTTTTAAAACAAGTTGCAAGTCTCTAAGTGGATATTCAAAAATAATACAAATGAAATTCCGTTGAAGAGATCACAGTTTTCCACAAGCATCTGCCAAGGTACATGCAGACCAGGCGTCAAAAGGAAGGAAATGTTAAATTTAATTATTTGTAAACGACTACGAATATATGAGCTTTATTTATTTGTAAGAACTACTATTGTGATTCTTCTAAAGCAAGTTGCTAGTCTGTAAGTAGATATTTAGAAACAATATGATGACAATTACACTAAAGAGATGAGATGCCAGGTTCCCGCAACCTCTTGCCAATGGCCATGCCGCCAAAGGCAGGGCTTCGAAGTGAAATGATGATAATACATTAAGATAAAGAAAAAATATATAAAGTTTAAACCGTGTGAGCAACGAAATCGCCCTGATTTACATTTTTGGTCACAGTGATATTAGCTATCTTTAAATTAAGTTACAAGTCTCTTGTTATATTTTGAAAATTAAAATTCAGTTGAAGAGATCAAAGTTTTCCATAAGCTCCTGCCAAAGTGCATGCTGTCATAAGCAGACCAGGCGTCAAAATCAAGGAAATATTGAATTTTAATTATTTGTAAACTACAACGAAAATAACAGCTTTATTAAATTGTTATAAATGTCATTTTGATACTTGCAAGTTGCAAGTCTGAAAGTAGATATTTAGAAATAATACAATGAAAATAACACTAACGAGATGAGATGCCAGGTTCTCGCAACCTCTTGCCAAGGAGCCTGCCGCCAAAGGCAGGGCTTCCAAGTGAACCGATGGAAGAGCATTATAATACAGAAAATGTAAATGGCGGCCAAACCATGTGAGCTACAAAGTCGTCATGATTTACAATTTTGTTCACAACGATATAAGCTATCGTTTAAATGAAGTTGCAAGTCTCTAGGTCTATTTTTCCCATGTTAAAATTAAAATTTTCGAAGGGCCGTAACTCAAAAACCGGAACCGGAAGTCGGGATTTTTTTCCATCTGTATCAATTTCAGCCCAGAGGCTATCATGCCTGTAAAATTCATGAAAATCGAGTCGCCCGTTTTTTCAGTACAGCTTTCACAAAAATCTCGGAAATAATAATAATAATAATCAGGATAATAACAGTAGGTCTTCCAGACTTTCGTCTGAAGACCTAAAAATCTGAACAATAACAATGAGGTCTTCAAGAAGCTAAATATAATACTATTATATATTGGCAATGCGTTTTAAATCTCATTCACTTGTGTGTTTAATTCTATTGAATGTTTGTCAGATGACAGTCTGCCCTGGAGAGACGGCATGGTGCAGAGGTCCTCTGATGACCTGGTGATGTGCAGGTTGAATCAAAGGGACAAGTGGATCGTTGTGCTAGGTAAATATAATGCAGTATTTACCATCATTCTCATTAGAATCATACATTTATCCACAATTCTCCCATCATTAGCAACACATGTGCTTGCCTGTATTGCAGTGGATTGAAACCATACCGTCCGGGAAATCAAACCTCGTGTCCTATTTCTGATATGTGCACGTTACTGTGGATGTAAATAATTGAGAGAGACAGATTCATTCTGATGAGCTTAGTTATATCCAGCAAACGCACCATGTATAGCCGTAGGAAAACAAAATTGTTTGGGAGCCTTTTGGACTAAAACAGCATTGTCAAACCCCATAAATATGGCCTGGTATTATATTATTTGGCAATTTATAGTAATATTTAATGGTAAAAGGTCCATTATATTACACCTTGGCGCTTCTATAACACACAACCACCCCACCTCATCTGGTTCCCGTGGTATAATGGTTAGATCACCTGACCACAAACCATAGGGTTGCAGAATCGATCCCACATTTCATCGTAAGTATTTGCGATTTGCTTGTGTTGAGAAATGCTATTTTATGAATTATCATCAATGTATCTAGTTACTTTTGATTTGTGTCAATCAAACACTATAAGTACAACATAAGCACTCTCATATCAAGTGTTCGCGGCTGTACCGGGTGAACACCCGGTACGCGTCATGAACACCTCTGTGCAATCATTACGATAAGCAACTTAAGTTAGTATGAAAAAGGAACACCCAAATAAAACAAAAGCCAGTGAATTACATCAACAACAAAAACATTATTGTATTGATCTGATGATGGTTGAGTTACGTTGGGGTCGAGAGTTGATCGAAACGTTAACGACATGCACTTGAAGGGTCGATAGGCACAAAGACAAATGTTGAGGATGTTAGGATAGGTGTGTAAGGGTTATGTGTGCGTATGTGACTAGGATGTGTTATGTTTAGTTGAACTGGTCAGGAAGTAGCAGTCTTTTAGCAATTCAACAGTAAATTAATATTCCTGTCATATATAACATATGTGCCGATGACTGCGGATGTTAGGGATAAGGTCTCATTTTAAGGCTTTTAATTTAATCAGAAACATTGAGTTGGTCTGGTATACAGTCAAATATATTCAAAAGTTAAAAAACAAACAACACCAATAGACTCCTACTAGTTTCATTGTAATCTTCAGGGAGTACAAAACAGTTGTGTAAATATATATACATATACATATATATATATATAACCAAATTCAGTTCAAACTTGTCCAACCCTCAGGTATCATATAGGAAAATACAATTGTCGAAGAAATCACGATGATTTATTCATAATTCACAAGCATACTTTCGACCATTACGGGTCACGGGTCTCATCACGGGTCTCATCAGCCTTCATTCACCTGGTGAGACCCGTGATGATCGAAAGCATCATGCATTAAGGTTTGGCTGCAATTATGAATTCTATATCCCCCGCTCTGCGCTACGCTAGCTGGAGCGAGTGGATATGGCTGGTATCTATTTATAGCCTTCCCGTATTTTAGGTGAGTGGCGGAGTTAAGTAATGTATAGGGAGTAAAGATCAAGATGCCGCCGTTGTTATTTCTAAATGCCTTTTCGATAACATTAACTTGTTATAGCAAACTTGGGTTATTTTACGAATGCTTCATATGATTTGTGGCTGTTTTGGTTATTTCAAGGAAGTAGATGGATATGTGATACACGTCTTTGGTTATTATAACATAAGACAATATCTTGTTGACATGACCGAAATGTATCCTATTGCTAACTAAAAAATGGTCTGTATGACAATCTGCAGTCAGCGTATCGCGGTATTCACAGTACCGGAACTGCATTGGTAAAGGTCTTGGACGATTTGAGGATGGGTGTTGAAGAACACAAAGTCGGAATATTGACGCTTCTCGAATACAGCAGCGCCTTTGATACCATCAACCATGGTAGATTGATCAATCGCCTCAGGTGCGACTTCCTTATTGATGAAACCGCTCTGAACTGGTTCAAGTCGTATCTGTACGGGCGTGTTCAGACAGTCATCATTGATGGCAATTCTTCAGACTCAGCCACCCTTAAATATGGTGTGCCACAGGGCTCGGTCCTTGGGCCAGTTCTATTCACCCTGCACACAAGGAACTTGGAACTATCATTGATAAACACCACGCCAATCGACATCACTACGCGGATGATGCACAGGTGTACAGATGCTTCAGTCCTAATGATGTACAAACAACCGTTGCCGATGAGATGTCTCGTTGCTGCAACAACATCAAATCCTGGATGGAAGTCAACAAATTGAAGTTGAACATTGACAAGACCGAATCCATTCTTTTAGGTCCTTTAAAACGGAGAGATATGGGTGCTTGCAACTCCTTCGAGTTTGACAACTCGCACATTATGTTTGCTGATAAAGTTAAAAATCTTGGCGTGATCCTAGACTCGGACCTTTAACTGGACCATCATGTCTCCAATCTAGTTCAAACATTATTCATGTCCCTCCGTAACATTGGTAATATCCGCCAATATTTGACCACCGAAGCAACAACAACTCTAGTTCTATCCCTTGTAACGAGCAGACTTGATTACTGCAACTGTTGATTGGCCGGTGCAACCAAGTCACAGATACAAAGGCTGCAGAGAGTTCAGAACGTAGCAGCCCGCATTGTTACCAGATCAAAAAAGACCGATCACATCACTCCAATTCTATTCTCTCTACACTGGTTGCCCGTGGATTTCAGAATTCAATATAAACTTATCTGTCTCACTTTCCGTGGTCTATTTGGAACTGCCCCTACATATTTATTGAGTCTTCTTTATATGTACAAACCGCCTCGTTCACTTCGTTCACAAGACAAAAACCTCCTTGTGGTCCCTAAATCCAGAACAGTGCAGTATGGTAATAGATCATTTGCCTACGCAGCACCGGTGGCCTGGAACAAACTTCCACAGAATCTCCGAGACAGTAATGACTTCACCACTTTCAAATCCCGGCTCAAAACAGATTTGTTTCGAGAGGCTTTCCAACTGTGATGGATACATTCCTTCATTCATTCTTTGTGCGCTTTGAACATGGTCTTCATGGATAAAAGCGCGTTATAAATATGTTATGATGAAAAATATGTTATGATTACTAACTACAAGAAAATTATTCCGTATGTAAAATTTCTAAATCACTATTTGTACTCTACTAGATCAAAATATCATTACACTATCGCAGAACACTTCCACAAAACATGCACATGAACTGAACAATGTGTGCAACCAGAGTCATTTATAACATTGCACATAGAAGGAAGAGTACAACTGATTAAAATATTCAGTCTTTGATGTTATCACACTCGGGTTCTGCTCATGTCATACACACGGAGGTCACACGAGTGTCAAGGTTGAGTCTTCACTCAGCCTCGTACATCTCTATAGTCCTCTCAGTCCTGATACACGCACAATAGTACACGCAGCTTTACTCACAGGTGGCATCTGGCACGGGTCCTTCTAGGGAACACACATATGACGTACTCACGCCACAACACGACCTGGCCAAGGTCACTCCCAGGGGTACCGTCCACTCAGTCCCAACACTGCTAAACTATGTCGTCGTCCCGACACCACTCCTGAGGTTTTCCGTTCTCAGTACGCCACAACGTCTCTGATGACGTCACTACCGCTACAGTCTCTAGCGTCAGTGCATGTACCCGTTTGTACATGTACCCGTTAGTACCCGTTATTACCCGTTAGTACCCGTTTGCTGTAACATGAAGTGAATCATAACTTTTGCCAGTCAGAACAACACTTGTTAACGCTATTTATACATGTCATCAATCAGACTACCATAAGTAAACAACTCTAAAACATACACCATTCAAAACACTGCAAATCATATACATGCTTATTACTACACACTGGTCTCCATCGCATAAACCATTCACACATAGTACATATATACATATTTTAGTAATAAACATTTCAAAATCATAAAAGTATGGCAATCTACACCCGTTATACAATTACCGAGCAATCACATACAGTTCAAAACACGTGGTCCTGTCCACAGCTCAGAAAAACTGCTATCAGTGAAGTTCAGCAACAACGGGCGGGGCTCGCTGGATGGTTACCCACCTAAATGATTGATCAACTTAGAGTTTGAAGGGGGATTCCCTGCCCCACACTCAAAAATGAGTTGAGAGGCTCATGGGGTCACCTTGGCAAAGAGACTTTATTCGAAATGTACCTGTGTTCACTCAGCAGAACAATTGAGTACCTGGTTTGGAAATGAAGGCAACGTGACATAACCTTCAAGCGCCTTAATTGGTAGCTAGGTTGCATATCCCAAAGAGGGTTGAGAATGAAACAGGAACGATGTTGGCCCGCTTATACAGGGTAATAATGCGTGCAGTGCTTTGAGCATGGTTTTTGTGTTGTGGATTTAGCGCGATAGAAGTATCCTCATTATTAGATGACGAGCAATGAAATACTGGTATTTATCAGTGAAATAAGCTGTCTATCAAGCTTCAGTGAAAATAACTTATATTCAACAGTGAAAATAACTTATATTCTTACCCAAGCAGGCAAAGCTATGCCGGGTATTACAGTTTTCATAATGGTCATGGGAATTACAGTTTTTCTAAATATAACTTGCATTTCGATTGGTTGACGGAACTACTTTACGCCCATTCGTGAATTGCTAAGCTGTACTATTTTAGCTAAATAATATAGATGAACAATTTCGAGCATACCAATTTCAAGCCACACGTCAGTAAAACATATAAAATAGAAAATCATATTCCATCTGTGTTTCTGAGACCGGATTTACTGTACTAAACTTGCAAGGCGAAGCAGCATGCAAGAGTGGCGGGCTGCACTGCCGTGACGTCATGACTTTGTGACGTCATTAACCATGACGTCATTTGGTGACGTAATTGCGCTCCTATCTTGCATTCCAACTGAGCGATTGTCAGTTCACGTTTTCACTAATTTTCTCTCATTCTGCGACATTGTGTACACTTTAAATGAGTTGTTTTGTTATGGTAGTAAACCATTTTGGGAATAAATTTCAACAGTTACTTTAGAATAAATTTTCAAAAAGAGCTCAAATTGCAAACTATTTAGATGTGCGTATCTTGAAGGTGTGAGAGAGTTTATGAATGGCGTATGCGTCCAATTTGTATTTTACAGTCTAATCAAAGACCGTGAATTCGAGTCTTGTTTTTCGATTTTATAGCATTAAAATGATATTGGGTAAGAAAAAGAATAACCAACTCGGTGCTCGGAATTACGAATTATCTGTCCCTCGTGAATTATTATGTCAAACTCCTCGCTAAAGCTCGGAGTTTATCACAATAATTAACTCGGGACAGATAATCGGTAACTCCTCGCAACTCGTTGATTATTCTTATATTTTCACTGCGAACAGTGACTGATATAGTTTGACGTCATAAAACAATGTTCTCACGCAGTGAAATTGGCTTATGACGTCACAGTGTTACTGTGGTGACGGGCTGTTCCTAGCGGCCGCTCGGCGTGTAAACGACCCTTTTCGGACGTAATGCCAATGGTAACATCATATAATGAATAGAATATCCGTCAATTCTTTACACATACCATGTCTATCTCATTGAGTGAGGTAGAAAGGTTATATAGGTTATACAGTCACAACAAATGCACGTGTTTCAAGGAGTCAAACAATGTTCAAAGGTCTCGATGTCATAATGCTTAATATGATTATCTAAATAATGAGCGAACACATTGACATTCAATTTATTTAAAACTATTCAAAGCCTCCAATTTTATGTAATTAATTATGTCAAAAAGGCACAAATTACTCGTGTGCCGTTTTAATAATATGTATTTTGATACAGACATATTTATATTTGGGGTTATATTGGGGTTATGAAAACAAAAATACTTTTAAAAAATCAAAAATATATTTAATACAATCTCACAACCATGACATCCAAGATGAAAATAAAATAACTATTACATACTTATTGAACAATTTTCAGGATCATATAGTGTAACTTGAGCTTTATTATCATTGCACTTGTTTGCTTAACTTTCAATATATATCAAATTAGATAAAATTAGATTCAAATTAATTTGAATTATGCTACACACGTATATAATACCCATTTTAGCAGGGCATTTGACTTAAAAAAAACAAAAACATATATACATAGTGAAGTGTGTATAAATTTACTTTCAAAAAGTTGTATTGCATAAATTAATTACCAAAAATATAACACTAATTTCTGTTACGAATCGAATATTTTGAATTATGTGAATACAAGACTACAGTTTTTGTACATAATAATTTTTTGGGTTGATAAAATATGGCCGTGCAAATGTTTAATCAATTAAACTGTTTAGGAATTAATGGTTGCTCCTTATAGAAAAACTCATATTCCCCTTCTAAAAAAAACCCCAAACATTGAGTGTCCAAGCTCGCTTCTTCAGCAATGAGATCATCTGTGTCTTTGATCCGTCTGATAGTAGGATCGTTTGATTACACAGATTTAAGGGAAATGTCTCCTTCCAAATGCTCATCTTGAAATCCTGTCCAGGGTTGGTGACATGTTTGATTTGAGGAAGCGATTCCGGTGTTGGCTGCAACAGAAACTAAATACCGTGCCGTAACGTGGGTATTCCCAGAAACTCGCCTACCCTTCACTCTTAAACGTGCGACGGTTTATTACATCAAAATGACTTCCCAACTCAGCCAAATTGTGCACCATATGAACCCTTGTTAAATTTAAACTCAAACATTACACGTATTTCTTACGCTAATCCGCTTTCTCGCGGACTTGTCAAACTTGTAACACGTGCATTTGTTGTGGCTGTGAAATGGACCAATCAAACCAACATTCCTGGTGATAAGCCTTGTTATATAGTATACCCTTATCCATATTTCCTCCCAGCCTGTGGGAAGAACAACTACACATCCTAATATAGAAGTAAGACATGAGGTGAGTGAG
This sequence comes from Gibbula magus, assembly GCA_936450465.1. Classification (NCBI taxonomy): domain Eukaryota; kingdom Metazoa; phylum Mollusca; class Gastropoda; order Trochida; family Trochidae; genus Gibbula; species Gibbula magus. Next base: position 24,456,274 of record OW388298.1, on the reverse strand, counting down.
ATGAGGTGAGTTGGGGTTTAACGCCACGTTCAAGAGTATTTCACTTATATCGCGGCTGCTAGTATTACGGCAGGGAGAAAGCCCGCAACGCCATGTTGCTATGCATTGCGGTGAAACCTGCGAAAAACGACTGGAACTAGCGAACCATGGGTGGTATTACGCTGAAATTCAGTGTTGCATTGCACCCAAACCTTACTGCGTGTAGAACAGTTCTCAACTGCAGACAAAGTTGCCGTGCACCTGGCGGAATTCGAACCACGGATGATCCGAATCGAACGCGCTAACCACTGCGCTATCCCGCCTCCATTTCACATGGAAATATTGTAACTGATAGTAAGAGTTTACAGTGAATATCGTGTGATTATATTGCTATTTATATTACATCTCTCGCCCTGACATTCAGCTTTAAGATGATATTTTCTTGTTTTATTTTGAGTGTTATACAAAGTTGTTCACAATTGCTACAAGTGTATGCAATCACAAAACTATTCAATAATGTATTCTTAAGATTCCATTTATTTGCAGATTATCTGTGTTTATTTCCTGCTCTCGCTGTGACTTCCAGCTATTAAGAAGTAACTCAAGGGTAAATGTAACTTGTGTCAAATATTAGGATATTGGAGTAACTAAATTAAATAACTAAACTAAACTAAATAGTGTATATGATTTGCATAAGTGTTGATAACATTCATTGAACATTTAAAATACTCAAACATTTCGAAGGTGGAAGAGCCTTTTGGTTAGCGTATTTCGCTTCGGACCAAGGGGTCCGGAGTTTGAAACCCGCTAGGGGCTCTGCAACTTTGCTGTTAAGAAGTTCCCACATGCAGTAAGGTTAGTGTGTATGTTCAATACTACACTGAATTTATGTGCAGTACTACTCACTGTTCACTAGTTCCAGCCGATACTCACAGGTTTCATCGCAATACATAGCCAACATATAACTTTTCTAACTCACGAGATGAGATTTGTCAAGAATTGACTGATATTCTATTTATTATATGCTGGTGTCCTTGTATTTACCCCCGAAAAGGGTCGTTATCACGCCGAGCGACCGCTAGGAACAGACCATCACCACAGTAACAATGTGACGTCATAAGCCAATTCGCTGCGTCACACCATTGTTTTATGACGTCAAATTATATCAGTCACTGATCGTAGTGAAAATATAAGTTATTTTTACTGTAGCTTGATAGACAGTTTAATTCACTGATAAATAGAGGATATTTGGCTTTTCTTGACAAATATCATGTTTATCTCACCGAGTGAGGTAGAAAGTTTATATTATCACGAGATGAGATTAACATGGTATTTGTCAAGAAAAGACACATTTTCTATTTATTATATGACCAAGTCCTTGCATATTCACCGAAATTGAGTTGCATTTACGTTAAGTCGGCTCCAGAATGAGCTCGAGCCTGTTGCCTCAGCAACAATGTGACGTCATGAACGTGTCATGACGTCGGAGCATTCTTTTATGACGTCAAGTCATTGTAATATCAGTCACTAGTGACTGATAACCACGTTCCATTGTTATTTTCACTAGTGACTATTTTCATTGATAGATAGTGGATATCTGTCTTTCCTTGACTAATACCATGTTTATCTCATTGAGTGAGGTAGAAAAGTAGATAGTAGAAATATATTAACGTTTCTACCTCACGAGATAAACATGGTATTTGTCAAGGAAAAACAGATATTCTATTTATTATATCATTATTTCTGTGTTTTACGTTGAGTTAGAATGATTTCAATGGCAAACGTACAGCAATCGCAAGCTGACAATATGACGTCATAACATTGTCCCGATGACGTCACGCGAGTGGCGATAAAGTTTATCGTCACTCAGTAGAGTGGTGAAAGGTTATCACCACTGTAGCTTGATAGAGGGTTTATTTCACTGATAGAACCGAGTATCTCACTCCAAATTATGTAATAAATCCCGGTTTTTCACCTGCAATCATATAATAAATCCCCGTATTTGATTGCTCGTTATATAATAAAGTGAAATATTCTTGAAAGCTGTGTTATACCCTAATTTACCTCATCACACCTCACCAGTACGAGTGTTAAAAGCTTTGCTTTGACATAACAAGAGAGTCTTGTGATAATAAATGTGTTACTTTGTGGATATTCAATTAACATCTATGTTTATACTTACAAAGTTGTAAAAATAGTAAATGTAAATATACAGCAGTTTTTCTCACATAACGCACAAACAAAACATAGCGGACAACCTGATAGAAAAGTTCCGTTAAATGTAGGTCTCGATTGTATACTTCTCCGGGAGCTTAAACTCATGATGTCTGTCCAGGGTAATACTGTTGTAGTGCTACGAGCAGGTATCAGTTCCTGAACATTGCACTATATAATAGTACGTTTTTTTTTAAACATAATTATTTATACTTACCTGTTGACTAGACCTACTTTGCCTACCTCCTCTCTAGGTATGCTATTTCAACCTTAACACAGACGAAACTTGAAAGTGGAGTAAGGGATGCGTAAAATCCCTATCCAAGGGCAGGTAAGTCTGCATGGTCTCGTGACGTCACTACCGGAATAAGCCACTCTCCGAAAGTCGCAAAAGGCAAGACAGACCAAGTGGAGAGGATAGGCGGGCCTAGCGCGTAGGTCTACCCAACAGGTTAGTATAAATAATTACGTTTAATTAAAAACGTACTATTATTTAAATACCTATCTGTTGACTAGACCTACTTTGCCTAGAATCCCACTGTCTGGAGGCGGGTCAGTAAATATGTGGTAGTGACGAGACCAGCAACAAGCCCTGAGTGTAAGCTAACCTACGAGTCCTCCACCCTGTGGTGAGGAGAAGGCCCAGCCCGGGAGATACCATCTCTACCGCTAAGCGGATTGAAGAGACAACCCTGCCACTCAACTTCCGATCAACACACTGCCCCCAACCCCAACGGGGAGGGGGTGTTAAAGCGAAGCTAAGAAAAACAACAACAGACAAAGAGCTAGCAATGTAAACAAAGTTTATTTACAATGAGCCTCTAAGCTCCTAAGAGGGCTGACCCCTTCTTGGTCTAGTTGGGGGGACCACCATCGTCTGAGCGAACACCTGTGGACCCAGCCTAGAGATGCCTTCCAGATCTGCTGTGGAGACATCTCATAGGTAATGGTTGGCTAAAACCTCTGATGAACGCCAAAAACACCCTGCCATGACATCCGAAACTGCGATGTTACAGTGATAAGCCATCGTGGCTGAAACTGCGCGGATCTCATGAGGGTTTGAACGCGAAGGCGGAGGCAGGTCAGCGGCCTTGTACTCATCAATGACCGCCGACCTCAGATACACCCCCAACGCTCGCTTATCTAGCTCCTTGGTGCTCCTCGGCGAGTGAGGCAAGAACAGACGACGCCTGCCATCTCTCAGCCTGCGGGTACGCTGCACGTACACCCTCAAGGCCCTCACCGGACACAGAGAGAGATTCACCTCCCCTGAATCAGAACCCAGAGCCGGAATAGAGAACGTACGGCCAGCTTCATCAGCTGCCTGGTTTTTACAGACAAAGTCGGGAGCTAAACCAAGTAAGGCTGATCCCCCCTCCCTGACCTCAAAGCGTAGAAGGTCCGCCTGCAACGAATGGATTTCAGAAATCCGAGCAGCGGAGGCCATGGCCACCAGAAAAATGACCTTGATTGTGAGAGGGAGAAGGGGAATGTCTGAGAGCGGTTCATACGTATCGAAGAGATGGTTGAGCGCAATGGCTAAGTCCCACTCAGGTGGACGAAGCCTAGTCCTGCCGTCAACAGAACGGAAGGTTTTAATGAGGCCTTTGAGTACCGACACATCCAACCCTTGCGACCTCTTCCTGAGCACCGAGAGGATAGCAGACATGTTGGTATTAATCGATGACTCCTTAAGATGCCTGGTGTTACGTAGGTACACTAAGTACTATGCACCTGAGGAACTGAGGCCTCTGCCGGGATGAAATCCCTCTGAGCACAGAAGGAGGCGAGGGCCTGCCACTGGAAATCATATAGTTTCCTAGTGGTCTTCCTTTGAGAGGTAGCTATGGCACTGCTCCTTAGCCCTCTTTTAATAAAATCCAAGCGTGAAGGCAGAACACCTGAGGGTTCTCGTGTAACCTTCCGCTTGGCCTGCTGATGAGCAGATCTCTCTGTGTCTGAATCAAAACAGGTTCCTGATGACAGAGCCGCCGGAGAGGAACGAACCACGGTCGGGCTGGCCACCAAGGGGCGACCAGAAGGAGACGAAGAACCCAAGTTGTCCCTATCTTGGCTACAACTTGGGAGAGGATGGCCGGTGTCGGAAAAGCATAGGCGTCCATCCCCTCCCACCCTAACGAGAGAACTAAGTCCATCATTAGCGGGTCTGGTACTGGAGAGACATAGGTTGGAAACGGTTGACGAATGGGAGACACCTCCCGACATTGACTCGACGAAGCCTAACGTTTCTGAAGCGAAGCCCTATCCTCAACGGACTTGCGAATGGCCGTGACATACGCGTGGAAGTCTTACGCAGAGAGAGTGGCACACTCTTCGCAATGATAATCTACTTTGCATAGGTCCTTACACTTCCTACATAACAAGTGCAGATCCTTGATGGCAGACTTCCTGCCTCCGCAATTCGTACAAAAAGCAGAGTACATGGCGAAGCAGGCGAATCACTAACACGCGTAGCCTAGACGAAGGTAGTGACAGTCGGGTCACTTACGCAGGTGAGCGATAGCGTAACGTAGACGAGGTGAATAACCAGCGAATCACTGACGCGAAACACCTAAGTAGCGTAACGTAATAACAACAACACTTCCGATAGATAATCGAGAGTGTTGAATGCAGAGGCTCCGAACTCGAAGAGAACGAAGTCAATATCAACTAATGGTCAGACAAAGTAAATGACTGGCGAACAAAGCAAGACACTGACTAAGCTAAACACTTGCGAGACGAGACGAATCACGTAACAAGTAAGTACAAACCTGAAAGGCGAAAGACTAGCGAAACGAATGAAAAGCGAAGCGAATGACAGTTGAAGCGAGTCACTAGCGAGACAATGCAAGTCAAGACGAATCAAGCGTAACGCGAGAGTCGAGCCAAAGGCGATAGACTGGTGAAGCGATAGACTGGCGAAGCGAGTCACTGGCGAGACGATGCGAGTCAAGTAGAATCAAGCCTATGGCGAATGACTGGCTAAGCGAGTCACTGGCGAGATGATGCGAGTCAAGTTGATTCGACCTAAGGCGATAGACTGGCGAAGCTAGTGACTGGAGAAGCGAGTCACTGGCGAGACTATGCGAGTCAAGTAGAATCGAGCCTAAGGCGAATGACTGGCGAAGCGAGTAACTGGCGAAGCGAATCACTGACGAGACGATCAAGCGAGGTCACTGACGAGTCGAAAGCGAAACCAACCGAAGTAAACGACGAACTATCAGAGGAAACACTTGATCTAGGAGACAAAGGGACTGGCGGAGTGTACGACCTTTTCAAGCCGTGCGAACCGAGGAGTCACCCGACGAGAGGTGAGAGAAAAAACAAAAGACACGAGCTGCACTTGCAAGGCAAGCAGCCACCTCGTCAGGCAGCACACAGCTAGCACATGTCAACAAGGCCCTTTGTATCTCAACACCTACCTAAAACAGATTGTCTAAACAACCTGCTGTAAGACGTTGAAAAACTATCCCTTAAATAAATAAGAGATAGCTAGCAAGTTAGCAACAAAAGCGCTAAAAATACCCAGTCACAGAACAAAACAAACACGTCTGTCTTGCCTTGCAACTGAAAGGAGAGTGACTTAATCCGGTAGTGACGTCACGAGACCATGCAGACTTACCTGCCCTTGGATAGGGATTTTACGCATCCCTTACTCCACTTTCAAGTTTCGTCTGTGTTAAGGTTGAAATAGCATACCTAGAGAGGAGGTAGCCAAAGTAGGTCTAGTCATCAGATAGGTATTTAAATAATATTTACTTATAACGACCATTATCACCAGCGAAGTATTGTCTAAATCTCACAACCGCATTGAATTCCACAGTGCTGTTGTCAACAATGGTTTTTCGAACGTAATTCGGAGCTCGCTCGCTGTCTCACTGTCAACTTCCAAACGCAAGGCATAACTCTTGCCAGTCTCCATTACTGGCTAATTTCAGCCTTGCGGTATTTCCCTCGCTTTGTTGTGCCAATATTGTGGATCGCTGTACCTGAAATATATATTGGGCCCGGATAAGGAAATACTGCAAGGCCGAAATCAGCCAGCCAGACAGTATTATTCTCTGTACTACGAAAATAGATATAAAAGAAAAGGTAACCACTGGACTATAGGATTCATTTCCAACACATGTAACAATCTTCGCCCTTCTTATAGCTATGTTGAACAATGTACAAGACCCAGGTCGTTCCAGTGTATTCCTACAGTGTCGTTATTTCCATCGACTTCAGTGTTCATTTAATGCACGATACTTAAATTTTATAAGATTCTGATTAGATTAATCTTACCATTTTCATTTTGATTGGAAATCATACCAACTTGAAGTACATAACTTATATTAACCTTTCGGAAGACAATGTAACTAATGTCATTAGATTTAACTTCATGTATAGGCTACACAGGAACTCGACATCGTAAGAAAAAATGGAGGTAAAACGTAGGTAAAAAAAACTACCCAAAATATAACATAGAGTAAAGGAGCACGGGCAGCCATATTGTCGATCTAAGGGTCCATTCAACATTAGGTCAAAATTTACGCTAAGAAATGGTGACCTTCCAAATGAACATACGTACCTATCACCTATACATTTTATACACTTTATAAATATTTGTAGGATCAGACGAAAAAATATCAACGAAAAATATTTATCCGAGACTTAATCAACGTGCAAGTCTATGGAAATATAGTCACCGGACGAATATAAATGGCACGAGCCCTACTATACTTTTAATTGGAGAAATAGAGCCATGGGCTATGAAGCTCAACATGACTTCACTGAAAAGTAGATGATTATAGGTTTTTAGGTCGTAACCCCTGTGACCCATATTTGCGGTCAAGGAATCTGTACATAAAATTTCAGCTCTCTAGCGTCATTGGTGCTGGAGAAGAAGTCGAAAAAGCGAAAAGTTCACAGACGGACGGACTGACGCCATGCCATGCAATATGCCAATCGGCTAAAATCAATGCTTTCACTAACTATACATGCATATATGAACAAGAAAAATATTGGATTTTTCTATAAAGTTATATGTTGTATGATTTAAGACTAATTTGAATGAAGGCTAAGTTTCCGAACTGTCGGCGTAATTAGGCTTACTAACATCGTATCTATCTATTATGAGATCGAAATATCGCATCCATTAGTGTATATAGAATATCTGCCTGAATGCACCTCACAAAAGTTTCTTACAATTCACATTTAGGATTTGTTTTCTTTGTTAGGCCTACAGTCCGGTATGTACCATGCATTTTACGTTTCCTATAATGCAGATAGATAAGCCGACAATTGCCGAATTTTCATTCAAATCATTTCATCGCTTGGAGCAACATAATCGCCAATAAAGGTTTGTACTATGGTATGACGTCGCCCATGACACTGCACGTAACGTTTGACCTCTTAAAATAATTGCAGTCATGACGTATGACACCATAAGATAGAACGTAAAATGCGATTGAATGTTTTATTGCAACGAAAATGTATTTATCATTCAGATATCGTTTTGGCAGTAGATTTTGCACAATGCCCTGTCACCGTCAACTACATAACATCACAATGCTTTGACATCATCGAGTACTGACATCACAATGCTTTGATGGCATAAACATGATGACGTCACAATGATATGGTATCACCGCATTGCTAGTCAAATGACAGATCTGCACTTAGAGATGTACACTATTTTCATTGAAACGTAATAAGAATGATTTTGGATGATAATATATCAACACTTTGATAAAAGAAAAGATATCTTCGGCAAGCCTATTATTTTAAAACTTGTGTTGACAAATTTGATATCAGATCACACTTTGGAGAAATCCTCTATTTGTACACGTTAGCACAATTGCTGGTATATAAAGAAACTTTACAACTTTACCCAGCTCGAATCTATTCAACCGCCAGCAGAGTCAACTAAATTATCAGTTTGACCGGGAAAGAAAGTATATATTTTTTTGGTATATATATCACCAATGATCCATTTATTTTCAATCAAATTATATCAAATCTTTCTAATCAACTTTTTCAAGATGTAACTTTTATATGTTATGATGACAATATGTTGGTTTATATGTTTAATGTAACTTAGGCAATCACTTTGAGATATCTGCTGTCGGCATTAACAAGTTTAATCAATTTGAGAGGGGAAAATAGAGTATAATGTTTGACACAATTTAACTAAAACCTTAAATTATTTAAAACTAAAGTTTATTCTTCCAAAAGCGGCCAAAGATATGTGGGGTTTTAAAGTTTTCATAATGGTCAGTTTACATATTTTTTTTAAAAATCAAGTTACTTTTGATTGGTTGACGGATCTACTTTTCGTCCATTCATAAGATAAGATAAGATGAGATGAACTATCCCAAATGGGAAATTCGTCTTACATTCAAAGAACCTTTGGAATTATACAATACAAAATAACGAAACATGAATACCATATAAAATGTCAGATTTTGAAACAACGTCCAGATGGTAGAAAATCAAAATATTCATTTAGAAAGTGCATGGGTCTGATTGAGTGGCTAGAGCCTTCATTTTAACTCTATAGGCCTAGAATCACTTCTTTCAATGGAATTTAGAAGTTGGTTAGATGAAGGAGAACGAGTTTTATGGATATACAACATCTTTATTACAGTAGTGCGACGTTTCGGTGTAGATCCTAACACCGTTATCACGGTAAAACTGAAATGAAATATGTTCAAAGCCGCGAAATTTACTGGAGGTGTTTATAATTTTGTCATTTTTGTTTTTCTGTGTAAGAGGAAGTTTTCCATACCATGCATGGAAGCAGAAAGTCAGAATGCTATTGACAAAAGTTTAGATGAATAATCTAAGTATACTGCGGTCTACATCAAAAGCAAGTTTCTTTGTTGTGCCTCAGCATGTACACCGTGTGAATTAGATTTCCATGAAAGTTGGTTGTCAATGATCGTACCCAGATTTTATACTCGTCTGCTATTTCAACTTCCTGCTCATCAATATCAACTGGCTCCAGTATTTCCTTCTTTGTACGGAAATCAATTATTATTTCCTTTGTTTTACTTTGCTGGCCTTTGTTTTAGCTAAATATTGTAGATGAACAATTTCGAGCATAGCCTACCTAATTAAAGTCACACGTCAATAAATATATAAACTAGAAAATCATATTCAATCTATGTTTCAGAGGTGGGTTGAGGTGAGTTGGGGTTTAACGTCGTTTTTAAAGGTACATCCATTGTGTTGTTCGGGGTCAAATATGATAAACGTTATAAATGGTCTTATTTAATCGAGAAGTACCAACTGTTACAGAAAACAATCATTTTCATCATACTCAACTTAGTATATTGACGATATGAATATAAAAATAGTGATTTCTGATCGAAAACCGGACAATGCACCGCGTGTGGCGCGCGCCAATGAATCTTTTGGAATCTTATTTACACCAGACAAAATAACAAATTTTGGTTGAAAATGTTCAATGGGTCATATAACTACTGTTCATGTAAATAGGACGTGTACTTTCGGTTTCTGCACATACATAATGATGTTACTAGATTTTAATTGGAAACTAGCAATTGTTATATGTTTGGCGATTGGGGATGAATATGCAAGCTAAGTAAATTTGTTTGTATTGTAAATAGCACATATGGTGTGTTGGAACGTATTAAAGCCAAACAACATTTTATGAAACACAATGGATGCACCTTAAAGAATATTTCACTTATATAACGCCTGCTAGTATTATTGCTGAGAGAAAGCCAGCAAGGCCATGTGGCTATGCTTTGCGGTGAAACCTGCGAGCAACAGCTTGAACTAGCGAACCATGGGTGGTACTACGCTGAAATTCAGTGTAGCATTGCACCATAACTGTAAAACGTGTAGAACAGTTCTCCAATGCAGACAAAAGACCTCTTGATCCGAAGCCGAACGCGCTAACCACTGAGCTATCCCGCCGCCCTCTATGTTTCCGAGACCATAATTACAGTACTAAATTTGCAAAGCAAAGAATTATGCCGGCTGAACAGTCGTGACGTCAAGGTTTTTGGACGTCATTGACAATGAAGTCATTTAGTGACGTAACATTCATATTTGCAACTGAGCGATTGTTAGCTCAGGGTTGGCTAAGTGTCTCTTATTCTGCAATATTATTTACACTTTAAACGAGTGGTTTATAATGTCAGAAATTCTGTTTGGGAATAAAGTTAAAAAATTACATAAGAATCTTACTGAAAAAAGACCATTAGTACCAAGCTATTTAGATGCGCGCATCAGGGGCTGTAGCAACTTTTTGCATATTTTTCTTTTTCAAATTTGCTATTTATCTTTAAAGTCTATACAATATATTGTTATGTAAGAGGGGAAAACGTGTCATAATACGACCCGATCCATAGAAAACGGTTATCCGTATTGAATGAAAATGGTGCGAAATATAAATTGTGTATTGTAAACAGTCTCATCTAAGATCGTGATGTCTTGCTTTTCGATTTGTAGGCATTAAAATGAACTTTGATAAGCAAAACAATAACCTTCTCGTTGCTAGGAATTACGAATTATCTGTCCCTCATGAATTATTAAGCTTAAGCTAGGAGTTTATCACAATAATGAACAGTTCAGTAATCAGTTATTCCGAGCAACGAGTTGATTATTCTTATATTTCATGGCAGGTGAATATATATAATCAACAACGTATTTAATTTAAAAAACACTACGTGTTTTTTCATGAAATTCTATTTAGATTTGATACATACAACAATATCCAATGTCCCGATTTACGTCCAAATCATCCTACTCGACTTTCATATGTATCCCCTAACGCCAAATATTTGACAATAACTTGTTTTCAATGAAACTCGATCAGCGGTTTAAAACACGACGAGGAGCTGAATTCATGTGCCCAATTTACAAGTATACCAGTTATATGTTCTAGTTAACAGTACCAACCAATATCTGTCTCTTTGTCTGCTACATGTACAAATGTAAGTTTTCAAAATTACGTTTGAACAATTGATGTGCGACAGTCGAGGAACATTATCCGGTTTTCGATTATAATCAAAACATCTTAATAATATTAATGTAACTATACTGAACAGATTGGCACTAAACAGGTAAATTTCGACAACAGTCATTACTTCTCGATAAAATAACACCCTTGGTAACTTTTGACCTATGTTACTACAATATCATACGGAGTGTCCCTTTAAACATTGTTTGTATCTATCCCGCCATGACATTTGGCTCCTTATTTGTTAGTTTGAGTAGCAAACGTTTTTATAAATTGTCACAATTATTGAATATTTCATCATCAAAGTGTTTGAAATAATAAAATAATCATTTCAAGATGTCATTTGTGTATCTTTTAAATTAAAAAATTCGTGAAGATACAATTCTTGCAATACCGCTAAGCTCTGATAAAGACTGTCGGCAAATCATCTGTATTGTTTATTAGAGCTGGAAACAAACTTTATATTTTTTGTCACAGTGATTAATAATTCTCTCAGCAAATAATTTAAAATATAGAATTAAATATTTCAAGATGTCATTTGCATGTGTTTGGATTACAGGACAATCTTCTCTAATAATATAGGTTCTGTGTAATTGTAGCTTATTTGTCAGTTTGAGCAGCAAACAAAGTTTTAAAAATGTTCTCAATTATTAAATATTATATCATCAAAGTGTTTGAAATAGTAAAATAGAAGTTTTAAGATGACATTTGTATATATTTAAGTTACAACAATTTGTAACCGATTCATTTGAAAACCGACTGTCGGTAAAATCAACTGTATTATCAATTAGAGAGTCAAACAAAGTTTTTATTTTTTGTCACTATTATCAATTATTATATCATCAAATTGTTTAAAGCACTAAAATAAACCTTTCAAGATGTCATTTGTATATTTTGGAAAAACAAAAAGCGTTTATTTACAGAACAATCTGCTCTAAATAATTCAGTTTATGGTCGGTTTTGAGTGGCAATCAAAGTTTTAAAAAATCGCAACAATTATTAAATATTTTATCATCAATGTATCTAAAACAATCAAATAAACATTTCAAGATGTCATTTGTTTATGTTTTGATAACAACAAATTTAGTTGTATATTTGCAGGTCCCGCCATGTCTCTCGACACAAAGAGAGTTCACGGATTGCTACAAGTTGTAGACGGATTTGAGCTGAACAACATGGAGGAGAGTGGATACACAGACAGACCGGGACAATTCTTTAACTTCTGGGGGACTTGTAGTCGTCCGGTCCCCGTCCCTCCCTCCCCCTCCCCTTTCTCCCTCCCATCTTACTGGGAAACAGACAACAAACTTACTTGGTATGAGGGTGTCGGGTGTCCCCTGCAGATGGGGATTGTTGTTGGACGGGGGAATCTGGACGAGGGGCGCTATGTTTCTCGTCTCCCCAACTCTCTCTGTGTAACTGTGGTGGTCGACTGTTACCTTCACCCAGATAGACTCTGTATCCAGGTGTGGAGGAGGAGAGATCAGGAAGACAGTTTACATAAGATTGTTGAGTGTGTCACTCTCTCCCGTCCCACATCTGGTGACAAACTAAATTTCAAGTTCGGTGTGTTGTTGGATGTGAGACGGGGGAGAGTGACGTTCATTGATGTTGAGAGGGGGAACCTGTTGTGTAAAGTGAACGTCACGTTCACCGAGTGTGTTTTCCCCATGTTTCACATTGATGCACCCGGCGGCTGTGCTACAAGAATGAGACTGGTCAGCGGACGCGAGATTTCCATCACTGACCAGAAAATAGATCTTATTCAGCAGGCCTTGTTTGATTAAACACACTTTGATGTTGTTTTGATATGTTGTAAATATGTAAATACAAATAAGTGACTTAGTTTGACAGAATAACATGTTGTTCTATTTTAAGCTATGACTTGATCTCATATGTTGTTCTATTTTTAGCTATAACTTGATCTGTAAGATGGAACTGTAAATGAACCGATGTGTAAAAAAGTAGTTGATATAAGATTGAAAATGTTTTCATTGATTTTCTTTTGACCTAATATGAATAACAAATACACATTTGAACACTTTTTAATCAGTTTTAAAAATATAATTCTCAAATCTGAACTCTAAAGAAATGTCTGTCAGTAATCACATCTGGTTCAGTCACAAACAGACGATTATTTAAAAATTGTCAAATATTTGTTTCAAAGTATTGACATTGTATTTATCAAAACATAACGTGAAAAACAAGTCCTCATCTTCATATTTTTAAACATTGTTTACATATGTTTTCGTTGGATTTGCCAGTAAAACCTGACCTGTAAGATAGATTGATGAATGTACTGAAGTGTGAAAAAGTTTAAGTTTTTTGTTTGAAAATACTCTAATTATTTTTATTTTCACTTAACGTAAAACAAATATACATTAGTTCATGTTTTGATCACTTTTTAAGAATAATTTCTCAAATTTAAACACTGAGAAATGTCTGTTACTGATCACAACTTGTTCAGTGAAGCGGACGTAAAATGTGTTATTCTCCTCTCTGTAACAAACAAACGATTAAAAAATTGTCAAATATCTGTTTGAAAGTATCACCATTGTATACACTATTGCATAACATGAAAAACAAGACCACAACTTTAAACTTATGTTTAACATTTTTGGTTTATTACAAATTGGAATAACATCAAAGTGGCCGACCTGAATCACAGCTCAACTATCAATGTAAATATTTCTACAAAACATGGATATGAAACAGGTATCTACAAACTGGACGACGCTAGACAACAATTCTTAGATGCTGTTGTACTTACATTATAAATAATAGCTGTTCTTGATTTAGGTACTGTAGAGTTTTAAAATATGTTAGTCATTGACAACAACTTTAAATGTAAACATTCGCTATTGCATAACATGAAAAACAAGACCACATGTAACTTCATACTTGCAATTAAGTAACGAGGTAGCTGTTTTGACTAATAAACACTGAATTAACATGGTACCTTTGGTGACAAATCTACATCAATAAACCGTGGTACCCTTGGCAACGAATTTACATTAGTAACTGCAGGGCCCTTGCAGTACCAAACCTACATTAAGGAACGGAGGTACCTTAGGTAAGCAGATATACCCTTGGTAACCAATCTGTACCGAGTAACCAAAGTACCTGGATAACCAATCTACACTGAGTAACCAAAGTACCTGGGCAACCAAGCTACATTGAGTAACCAAGGTAACTGGGCAACCAATCTACACTGAGTAACTAAGGTACCCTGGGCAACCAAATTACACCGAGTAACCAAAGTACCCTGGGCAACCAATCTACACTGAGTAACTAAGGTAGCCAGGGCAACCAAATTACACCGAGTAACCAAGGTACCCTGGGCAACCAAATTACACTGAGTAACCAAGGTACCCTGGGCAATCAATCTACACTGAGTAACCAAGGTACCCTGGGCAACCAAATTACACTGAGTAACCAAGGTACCCTGGGCAACCAATCTACACTGAGTAACTAAGGTACCTGGGCAACCAATCTACACTGAGTAACCAAAGTACCTGGGCAACCAAGCTACATTGAGTAACCAAGGTAACTGGGCAACCAATCTACACTGAGTAACTAAGGTACCCTGGGCAACCAATCTACACTGAGTAACCAAAGTACCTGGGCAACCAAGCTACATTGTGTAACCAAGGTAACTGGGCAACCAATCTACACTGAGTAACTAAGGTACCCTGGGCAACCAAATTACACCGAGTAACCAAAGTACCCCGGGCAACCAATCTACACTGAGTAACTAAGGTAGCCTGGGCAACCAAACTACACCGAGTAACCAAGGTAACCTGGGCAACCAAATTACACTGAGTAACCAAGGTACCCTGGGCAATCAATCTACACTGAGAAACCAAGGTACCCTGGGCAACCAAATTACACTGAGTAACCAAGGTACCCTGGGCAACCAATCTACACTGAGTAACTAAGGTACCTGGGCAACCAATCTACACTGAGTAACTAAGGTACCCTGGGCAACCAATCTACACTGAGTAACTAAGGTACCTGGGCAACCAATCTACACTGAGTAACTAAGGTACCCTGGGCAACCAATCTACACTGAGTAAATAAGGTAACTGGGCAACCAATCTACACTTAGAAACTAAGGTACCCTGGGCAACCAATCTACACTGAGTAACTAAGGTACCCTTGGCAACCAATCTACACTGAGTAACTAAGGTACCCTGGGCAATCAATCTACATTGAGTAACCAAGGTATCCTGGGCAACCAATCTACACCGAGTAACTAAGGTACCCTGGGCAAACAATCTACATCGAGTAACCAAGGTACCCTGGGCAACCAATCTACACCGAGTAACCAAGGTACCCTGGGCTACCAATCTACACTGAGTAACTAAGGTACCCTGGGCAATCAATCTACATTGAGTAACCAAGGTATCCTGGGCAACCAATCTACACCGAGTAACTAAGGTACCCTGGGCAAACAATCTACATCGAGTAACCAAGGTACCCTGGGCAACCAATCTACACTGAGTAACTAAGGTACCTGGGCAACCAATCTACACTGAGTAACTAAGGTACCCTGGGCAACCAATCTACACTGAGTAACTAAGGTACCTGGGCAACCCATCTACACTGAGTAACTAAGGTACCTGGGCAACCAATCTACACTGAGTAACCAAGGTATCCTGGGCAACCAATCTACACTGAGTAAATAAGGTACCTGGGCAACCAATCTACACTGAGTAACTAAGGTACCCTGGGCAACCAATCTACACTGTGTAAATAAGGTACCTGGGCAACCAATCTACACTGAGTAACTAAGGTACCCTGGGCAACCAATCTACACTGAGTAACCAAGGTACCCTGGGCAACCAATCTATACTGAGTAACTAAGGTACCCTGGGCAACCAATCTACACTGAGTAACCAAGGTACCATTGGTACCAAATCTACATGAACTAACCGAGGTACTCTGGGCATCCCTTATGTATATACATTGAGTAACCGCGGAATTCTTGGTACCAAATCTACATGAACTAACCGAGGTACTCTGGGCATCCCTTATGTATATACATTGAGTAACCGCGGAATTCTTGGTACCAAATCTACATCAACTAACCGAGGTACTCTGGGCATCCCTTATGTATAAACATTGAGTACCTGCGGAATTCTTGGTACCAAATCTACATGAACTAACCGAGGTACTCTGGGCATCCCTTATGTATATACATTGAGTAACCGCGGAATTCTTGGTACCAAATCTACATGAACTAACCGAGGTACTCTGGGCATCCCTTATGTATATACATTGAGTAACCGCGGAATTCTTGGTACCAAATCTACATGAACTAACCGAGGTACTCTGGGCATCCCTTATGTATATACATTGAGTAACTGCGGAATTCTTGGTACCAAATCTACATGAACTAACCGAGGTACTCTGGGCATCCCTTATGTATATACATTGAGTAACTGCGGAATTTTTGGTACCAAATCTACATGAACTAACCGAGGTACTCTGGGCATCCCTTATGTATATACATTGAGTAACCGCGGAATTCTTGGTACCAAATCTACATGAACTAACCGAGGTACTCTGGGCATCACTTATGTATATACATTGAGTAACTGCGGAATTCTTGGTACCAAATCTACATGAACTAACCGAAGTACTCTGGGCATCCCTTATGTATATACATTGAGTAACCGCGGAATTCTTGGTACCAAATCTACATGAACTAACCGAGGTACTCTGGGCATCCCTTATGTATATACATTGAGTAACTGCGGAATTCTTGGTACCAAATCTACATGAACTAACTGAGGTACTCTGGGCATCCCTTATGTATATACATTGAGTAACTGCGGTATTCTTGGTACCAAATCTACATGAACTAACCGAGGTACTCTGGGCATCCCTTATGTATATACATTGAGTAACTGCGGAATTCTTGGTACCAAATCTACATGAACTAACCGAGGTACTCTGGGCATCCCTTATGTATATACATTGAGTAACTGCGGAATTCTTGGTACCAAATCTACATGAACTAACCGAGGTACTCAGGGAATCCCTTGTGTATATACATTGAGTAACCGCAGTATTCTTGGTACCAAATCTACATGAACTAACCGAGGTACTCTGGGCATCCCTTGTGTATATACATTGAGTAACCGCGGTATTCTTGGTACCAAATCTACATGAACTAACCGAGGTACTCTGGGCATCCCTTATGTATATACATTGATACTCAGATGAAGTCTGTCATTTTGTATGCTTAAGAGATATGGGGTTTTCAGCAATGGCATGTTGTTGAACAGTTTCATATTAGATTTTGCAAGTATGTGTTTGGTGTAAGTTATAAATGCTCTAACGCTGCTGTATTGGCTGAATGTGGTAGAAACTATTTTTTTGTTGATACCTTATTACGTGTTGTAAAGTATTGGTTTAAACGTTTACATTTTCCTAGTTATAGATATCCAAAGCAGTGTTATATTATATTACCCAATTTTGACAAAGTTGATAGGAAAACTGGGGTATATTTTGTTCGAAAACATTTAATAATATTCAAATTAATATGCATTAATATATTCTGAAATGCACAAATGTAGATCTTTATTCAAGTACCAAAACTGTATTTTGTATAATTCAACCTTATTTATCTTTTGTGAAATCTAAAGATGCCAGGCGCAGAATAACAATGTTAGGAATCGGTGCACTTCCAATATACAAAAATACCGGTAGATGTGATGGACTTTTTAAGGCACCAACGACTTTGTCATATTTGTAATGATAACTTTGTAGAAAATGAATTTCATTTTCTACTAGAATGTAAGGTTTCTCATGATTTGCGCTAAAAATATTTCAAAACATTACCTTATCATATTGATCAGCAATATCTTTTAAATATTTTACAATGTACTAATTCTTCAATAACAACAAACTGTTCTAATTACATAAAGAAAACATTGTTACTGCGAACTCACTACACATGACTGTCAATTGCCATTACCATGTAACCACATGTTTGTTTATTGTGTATTGTACCTGGGGCTAAGGCCTTTTACAAAATAAACTTGACTGATTGA
Source organism: Gibbula magus (assembly GCA_936450465.1). Taxonomy (NCBI): domain Eukaryota; kingdom Metazoa; phylum Mollusca; class Gastropoda; order Trochida; family Trochidae; genus Gibbula; species Gibbula magus. The sequence continues at coordinate 24,438,046 of OW388298.1, read as the reverse complement.
TTGAAATCTACATTCAGTAACCGAGGTACCCTTGGCAACCAATCTACATGGATTAACCAAGTTACCAATGGTACCAAATCTATATAAGAGTAACTGAGGTATCCTTGGCAACCAATCTACATGACTTAACCAAGTTACCAATGGTACCAAATCTATATAAGAGTAACTGAGGTACCCTTGGCAACCAATCTACATGAATTAACCAAGTTACCAATGGTACCTAATCTATATTGAGTAACCGAGGTACCTTTGGCAACCAATCTCCATGAATAAACCAAGTTACTAATGGTACCAAATCTATATAAGAGTAACTGAGGTACCCTTGGCAACCAATCAACACGAATTAACCAAGTTACCAATGGTACCTAATCTATATTGAGTAACCGAGGTACCTTTGGCAACCAATCTCCATGAATTAACCAAGTTACTAATGGTACCAAATCTATATAAGAGTAACTGAGGTACCCTTGGCAACCAATCAACATGAATTAACCAAGTTACCAATGGTACCTAATCTATATTGAGTAACCGAGGTACCTTTGGCAACCAATCAACATGAATTAACCAAGTTACTAATGGTACCAAATCTATATTGAGTAACCGAGGTACCCTTGGCAACCAATCTACATGAATTAGCCGAGTTACCATTGTTACTAAATATATATTGACTAACCGAGGAACCCTTGGCAACCAATCTACATGAATTAACCAAGTTACCATTGTTACCAAATCTATATTGAGTAACTGAGGTACCCTTGGCAACCAATCTACATGAATTAGCCAAGTAACCATTGGTACCAAATTTATATTGAGTAACTGAGGTACCCTTGGCAACCACTCTAAAAGAATTAACCAAGTTACCATTGGTACCAAATCTATATTGAGTAACTGAGGTACCCTGGGCAACCAATCTACATTGAGTAACTACGGTATCCTTGGTACGTTTGGTAAGGATTCATATTTATGATGCATTCTGAACATGTTTCATAATTATTTTCAATCAAGAAACTTTGATAAACATCACAAATCCAGAATAAAGATTTATTAGATAAATAATAAAAGATATATTTGAAATGTTTGACAATCATCAAGATAATCAGCTAAATAAATAACAACTCATACATTTAGATCAGCATAGAATAATACATTGAATAAAAAATTTGAAGTTGGTTAAAATATTGATCTAAATTTAATCACTCCACATAGGTACTACTAAAGTAACAGCTTGTTATGTTTCCCAAAAGACCAGAAACCCCTTTGTCACCCCTGGCAAGCCCTTATTTTATGGAGTAGGGCAATGAAATTTACAAATATTAAATTCACCTCAAATTCTGTGTTTCTTAAGGACATAAACATATAATATGCAATGGATGATATGCTTGCTTTTGGTTTTAAAAGAGTCAGTTCTGAAAATGTGATGTGATTTGATTTGGATCAGGTAAGATAATAACTACTTGATCAACAAGAAATTAAATACATCAATAAACTATTGAATGAGTTCATAGATAAGCACCTTTTAAAACTTTTAAAGCATTGTCAATAGAGAAATATTGTTAAAAGATGAATATTGAAAATTGATGAATATTGACAATTGATGAAAATTGAAAATTTATCAACATTGTCGCTTGATGAACATTGTCAATTGATGAACATTGTCATCAAAATTACAGCAATTTTCAGGTTGGTGACATTTGACCAATCATTTTAATCAAAAGAGGATTTGGTAAAGCCATGGGAATCGTTTTTGTAATTTGAAATAATAAAATGTGTTCACAATAAAATGGCCGCCATGCAATTTTCGCTTTAAGCACGACATTGTTATTACCATTATGGATAATTGGTTTGTGTAATAAGATGTTTTGCCCTCTTAAGTAAATATAAATGATATATACTATCTTTATAAATGGGAAATTTGAAAAAATAAAATTTGCAAAAAACGTGCTACAGCCCCTTTAACATGTATACACCTCGTCCAACCCCAGACCCCACACCACATCTTCGTACCCCTCACACGTTTACCCCTCGCCCCCCCCCCCCCCCCCCCCCCCCCCCCCCCCCTTCTCGATGAAATAAGACCATCTATAACGTTTGCCATATTTGACAAACTATATAGATTCGTTAAAAGTAGTATCTTATCTTATCTTATCTTCTACTTTATTCATTAAGAGTTACCATCTGTCTAAAAATCAAGTATGTAATTCAAACTGGAAACTGTTTTAAAGGTTGCATGGAAATCCTACTGTTTTGTGAAAACAATTTACCCAAACCTTTCACCATAAGCTGCTATCTCAGCAATAAGCTAGTTATGTTGTTCACACCATTAAAAGATCAGAGCATTGATCAAACAAAACAATACACACACCTATCACCATGAGACACCACACACCATTTCATATGTGCAATTCACCTAGTCATAAAAAAGACAGATATGAGAGTCACACAAAATATAAATTCAGGAAGAAATGGCGGATCCAATAAATGAATCTTTCTGAATCAGTCAAAGCATCATTTACAAAATATGACAGGAAGTAGCACTGTTCAGAAAGACATCTGTTGATATGAAATGTGAGACAAAACATTAATTATTCTCACGCCCTGATTGTCCACCTAGCTTTGCCTCGTACCATCGCTAGTTATAGCATGTACTTTGTCAGCCAATGAACTTTTGTGAAATGAAACTTGATGATCGCTCATCGGTCTTCTCACCCCGTTAACATTGCTTGATGTTAGGTTTAGAAGAATGTCCTCAAACTGGCCATTAGTTTTGCACGTGGACCATGTTTGAGGCCGTTAGACGGAAAACATGCTCAACATGCAAAACTAATGGCCAGTTTGAGGACATTCTCCTACTTAAAACAAAGTTTAAGTAAACATGTTCTTGCTACTGGACTGCACGCCACAACGCACCTTATGCAAAGCTAATGGCGACGTATGCTCTCTATATGTTTCATGATCTCCGAATTGTCAGTTGCATTCCCTCTCCTGCCAAGTTATTACATGTAAAAGCATCAAAGGTTGTAAAACTTATATTTTGAAAGATTAAAGTTTAAAAAATTGCGTCTTCTCGAAATAGAAAATCAAAACCACCATGCATAGTATTCGTAATTGATTGATAAATTAATTGGCAATTCATATTTTACTTATTTACTGAACTTATACCACCATGTTTTATTTCATATTGTTTAGATTATGACACTTCGTCGAATGAATGTTAATTTTTAGTTAAGATTACACAGATTCATCAACCTTACGCTATTATTCAATAGTTTTTTTCTTAAGTTTAAGGTCTTACCTTGAAATTCAAGATACTAAGTTGAAAATTCAACTTAATATTTTGATAAACTTAGTTAACTTAAGTATTTAATTGTTTTGAATATCAAACACTATTGTCATGAATATTCAAGTTAGTACCTTGAACATTCAAGTTGGTATTATGAAAATTCAATAAAATTTAAAACTTTGATTTGTAAAATATTCAAATCTTGTAAATACAAATTTTATCATTGGCATTGTACCTTGTAAACATATAATAAGATATAATACGATAATAAGATGTGTTTTCAAAATATTGAGATGATTTATCAAAATATCAAGTTGAATTTAAAAGTAAATTTTCAAGATTCTATGTTCAATTGTCAAGATAGGATCTTGAATTTTCGAGTAACTTTTAGTAACATGATGTTTTATGATGCTAAGTTGAATTTTTTAAAATACTTAGTTTCATTCTTAGATTCTAAATTAAATTTTGAAAATAAAATGTTGCTTAAGGCCCTTAAATTGTCGGACGGATATCTGTTCTTCTTTATCGGGACTGAATTTCCAAACCTATCTCTTTATATAAATTCGTATTTAGGAGCTACATGGGCGGATAAAGAGGTGTGTGCATGGGTGTTTCATTCATAACAATGTGCAATGCCCAGCCTCTCCCCTCTCGGGATTCAAGCGGTTACGTTCAAGTGCATTCAATCTGACGGGAACAATTCTTGCTCTCGATTTCTGAACTATTGAAGCCTTTTCGTAAATTAGTAAAGTATTGGAGACTTGTGTCAATAAAACACAGGCAGTCAATAGGACAGTGTGCTCTCTGAGACAATAAAGCATGCTTGTGATTCAGTTTGAGCGTCGCTTAGCAAATTCCTTCATATTTTATGTCACGTTGATTGTTCTACGACGACCTTGTGACCTTGACCTTGCCGCAAATGAACATTTTCAGAAAACTTTAACCTTGGCCATAACTTTAGATTGCTCAGAGCTACGGCTTTCATACTCGCATGTGCATACCTTGTGATGAGACCTTTCAGATGAGGTCATCATATTTGACGTTGTGACCTTGACCTTGCCGCAGTGGACAATATTCAGAAAACTTTAACCTTGGCCATAACTTTGGTATATCCGGGGGCATCCGTGTTTAACAAACACATCTTGTTTAACTTCATGATTATAAAATATATAATGCTATCCTTTCATACAGGAGTTTGACGTCTGACATCTATCACTTGAACCCTGTAATTTGCATCCGAGCCAATGGTATCGCACATGACCCCAGCAAATATCGAAGATGGCTTTATAATGAAGAGAACACCATCCATTTTATGATAAACAGGAATACTTGTTTTATTTGACCATAAATGGTGGCCGTGCAGCAGAAGAAAGGAGGCCGGGCGAAAAACACTAGAAGACCGTGGCGCACGTGCAGCACGAGCAGCACGAGCAAATTGTGTTGATAGGTGTTTTCGGAAAGATCAACCCGTTCCACAAAGCAATCGTACAACATTAGTTACATTTGATTACGAAACCATGGTTCGCTGGTTCCAGCTATTGCTCACAGGTTTCACCGCAATGCATAACCACCACGGCGTTGCAAGCTTTCTCCCTGCAATAATATTAGCTGCCGTGGAATAATCTTACGTGTTACTACTACTACGTGTTTTTCATGGTTTTTTTTAGATTTGATGTATACAAAAATATCAACTGTCCTGATTTTCGTCTCAATCATCTCACTCGACTTGCATACAATGTATGAATCCCCTAACGCCAAATATTTTACAATAACTTGATTTAAATGAAACTCGAGCAGCGGTTTAATACAGGATGAGAAACCGAATTCATGCATGAATCCAATTTACAAGTATACCAGTTATATGTTCCATTGAACAGTACCAACCAATATCTGTCTCTTTGTCTGCTACATATAAGTTTTCAAAATTACGTTTGAACAATTCACGCGCGCCAGCCGCGAAACATTGTCCCGTTTTCGATCACAATCACGATCATCTTAATAATGTAACTTTACAGAACAGATTGGCACTAAAAGGGTTCTTTTCGACACTAGTCATTACTTCTCGATAGAAGGTAATGTTTGACCTATACTACTACACTAACATACGGAGTGTCCCTTTAAAACAAATCTCACTTCACCTGACCTTACAATTGAGTGGAACACGTTATCAACAGTAAAAAGTTCAATATGAACTTGTTGAATCCTTGAGATCAACGAACATGGTACATACACGTATAACGACATGCGTTATAAATGAATACTTTAACAATAAAGAGGGTGGGATAGCGCAGTGGTTAGCGCGTTCGGCTTCGGATCAAGAGATCCGTGGTTCGAATCCTGCCAGGGGTACGGCAACTTTGCAGTAGAACTGTTATGCATGCAGTGAGGTTGGGTGCAATGCTACACTGAATTTCAGTGCAGTACCATCTATAGTTCGTTAGTTCCAGCTGTTTTCTGCCATTTGGTGTTGCGGGCTTTCTCCCTGCAATAATAATAACAGCCGTGATATAAGCGAAACACTTTTGAAAGAGGCGTTAAACCCCAACTCACCTCACCTTTAACAATAATAAGACGTCATTGATTGTGTAAAACAAACATCAAATACATTCAAACGCATTAGCAGACATTTTACAGCGCTTCGATCAGATCCGACTTTATCCACTACCAAGACGTTAATAAACGTTACATGATATATGGATATAAATGTATTTTATATAAATTCAATATTGGTGGTACATTCCTCGAATATCATCTTTTATCGCCAACATTAAAGACATTAATAAACGTTATATGATACATGGATATAATTGTCGTTTATATAAATTCACTACTCGTGGCACATTTCTCAAATAACGGTTACCATTCATGTGATGTATCTTGTAAAAACAAATTTTAAAAACCTTCATTTTTAGACAATGAAAATTTGAGGTTACGATATGGATCGAAGCACGGATATTAACTATTAATATAATATCGACAAACAAACACGACGACGTGGCGAGACGACAGGATATTTCGAAAATTGCTTCACTATGAATTCAACACCTGATCAGAGGGAAGCTTTGAAATGTGAACTACAGAAGCAGCTCAACGGATCAATCAGGTCGTTCGAAGGGGTGTCTACTGCGGGATAACGTTCACGGGAGAGGTTTTTGTGGCCGATTTTCGAGTTAGAACAACTATTTAAGTTATCTTAGGGGTGACAAATGTTGGAAATTAGCCGTGTTTTGCAGAGAAATGTATAATTTATATAAGTACGTGCGTTCATTTGTGTATGTCACCAATTCTTAGCGTAACTAATGAATGGACCCTTAGATCGGCAACATGGCTGCCCTTGCTCCTTGACTCTATGTTATATACCTATATACCTTATTATCTACGTTTTACCTACATTTTACTTACGATATCGAGTTCCTGTGTCTAAATTCCTCTACAAGATGATATTATACACAGACTATTTTGATTTTCTGAAAATGATGATGTATATATTGATAATAGGAAGCCACGTGATATAGTTACAAAAGAATTTGGACAAACACTACTAGATAAATGTTATGCATTTCAGTTGTTTATTGTTAATGGGAAGGTTTATAGTGACTTACAAGAGGAATACAAGTATTGTGCGAGTCCAGGTTCTAGTGTCAATGATTATTTTATATGTTCGCCGGATTTCTTCAAATTTATTGACATGTTGACTGTCGGTGAACGACATGAATCTGACCACTTATATTTCCTCTTGAGTTAACTTGTAAGTTTCCACGTATAAATAAGAACATGAATGACGGTATCAATACCACAAATGCAAAGAGAATTGTTTGGAATGATAATTCCGCAAGCACTTTCTTATCGAACGTAAGGGAAAAATTAAATTTGTTCCGGGATATTGTTCTGGAGAAAATCGATACAGATGTAAATGGAGCCGAGTGTATACTCAAAGATGTAAATCGCAAACCCCGAGTACTCAAACTACAATTTGTAGAAATGCGAAACGGAATGCTCGTAAAAGTCTTCGAAGATTCGGAGTGACCCGTAGCAATTACGATAGACAGAAATATTGCGCAAGTAGAATTAAGTACAAAGCTTGTTGTCGAAAATATAAACTTGATATGAAAATGTGCAGACAAAAACAACTTGAACGATCTATAAACGACCCATCTGTTTTTTGGGAAAATATCTGTCATTTCCAAAAAAAAAAGAATTTCGCAGGAAACAGCATAACAAAAACCGAGTGTATTCGAACGATATTACATTAGATATATCATTCGTGGGTGAAACTAAATCGGAAGATTGTAATAAAGAGTTCTACACGGATATAGATAAACTTGTACTGGACAGTCCTATCTCTGAACAGGAAATACTCGACGCTATCAGTCATCTAAAAAACGGGAAGGCTGCCGGACCTGACGATATCATAATAGAAATGATAAAAATGTGTTCTAAATGGGAAATTATGCCGTTCCTTAAGAATGTTTCAATAAGCTGTTTGAAATTGGATTTTTTCCCCTTGCAGTTGGTCAATTCCACTTCATAAAAAGGCGGACAGAGAACGATCCAGATACTTATCGAGGTATATCATTAATGATTATCATGGGGAAAGTTTTTACGTTGATATATGCGTGATAAGATTCGTGAATCCCAGGCTGGATTTAGAAAGGGATATTCCACTGCGGATCATATATTTACGTTGTATGCAATGGTCCAGAAAGTTTTGTCAAAACGCTGCCAGAGGGAGTTATTCCAACAGGACAACGCCAGGCCACATACAGCTCGTTTAACCACAACCTTTCTACAGAATGTGAACATCAATGTCCTTCCGTGGCCCTCCAAATCCCAAGATTTGAACTCTATAGAGCATCTCTGGGATGCTCTGGACAAACGAGTGCGGCAACGTAACCCACAGCCACTGACATTTCCGCAACTTGCAAATGCACTAAGGACCGAGTGGGCTACAATACCACAGAACCAGACTCAGAGACTTATTCGCTCCATGCCCAGGCGATGCCGTGCAGTTCTTGACTCCAATGGTGGACACACGAGGTACTGACGTCAACGCCACCAAACGCACCAGTTTGACTCACTACCTGACTTATCCCGAAGTCACTCTATGACCATGACTGTCTCCATGTGAAATATTGTTGAAATCACTTGCTTAACCACCCCGATATATTGTAACAAAATAAAGAGAGAAAAAAACCCTTTATGCGTTTTTTGGGAGAGTATATAATAATGTTAATATACAACTGTAACTCTTCTGTATATGGGCCGGAGGCCTTTCATACAATAAACATCATTTGACTTGCCTTTGACTTTGACTGGTTGCCCTGAAATTCTTCGAAAATCTTTGCTGGTACGGGGAAGTGTATGAAACTTCACATGTAACATGGTTTTCACATTTGTGACCCATGTCATCTTTTATCCCGTATACTAGGTATTTCCTGGAATACATCTCCCGTATACTAGATATTTCCTGGAATACATCTCCCGTATACTAGATATTTCCTGGAATACATCTCATATATACTAGGTATTTCCTGGAATACATCTCCCGTATACTTGATATTTCCTGGAATACATCTACAGTATACTAGATATTTCCTGGAATACATCTCCTGTATACTAGATATTTCCTGGAATACATCTCCTGTATACTAGATATTTCATGGAATACATCTCCCGTATACTAGATATTTCCTGGAATACATCTCATATATACTAGGTATTTCCTGGAATACATCTCCCGTATACTTGGTATTTCCTGGAATACATCTACAGTATACTAGATATTTCCTGGAATACATCTCCTGTATACTAGATATTTCCTGGAATACATCTCCTGTATACTAGATATTTCATGGAATACATCTCCCGTATACTAGATATTTCCTGGAATACATCTCCCGTATACTAGATATTTCCTGGAATACATCTCCCGTATACTAGATATTTCCTGGGATACATCTCCCGTATACTAGATATTTCATGGGATACATCTCCCGTATACTAGATATTTCCTGGGATACATCTCCCGTATACTAGATATTTCCTGGAATACATCTCCCGTATACTAGATATTTCCTGGGATACATCTCCCGTATACTAGATATTTCCTGGAATACATCTCCTGTATACTAGGTATTTCCTGGGATACATCTCCCGTATACTAGATATTTCCTGGGATACATCTCCCGTATACTAGATATTTCCTGAAATACATCTCCCGTATACTAGATATTTCCTGGAATACATCTCCCGTATACTAGATATTTCCTGCAATACATCTCCCGTATACTAGATATTTCCTGGAATACATCTCCTGTATACTAGATATTTCCTGGGATACATCTCCTGTATACTAGATATTTCCTGGAATACATCTCCTGTATACTAGATATTTCCTGGGATACATCTCCTGTATACTAGATATTTCCTGGAATACATCTCCCGTATACTAGATATTTCCTGGCATACATCTCCCGTATACTAGATATTTCCTGGAATACATCTCATACATACTAGGTATTTCCTGGAATACATCTCCCGTATACTAGATATTTCCTGGAATACATCTCCCGTATACTAGATATTTCATGGAATACATCTCCCGTATACTAGATATTTCCTGGAATACATCTCCCGTATACTAGATATTTCCTGGAATACATCTCCTGTATACTAGATATTTCCTGAAATACATCTCCTGTATACTAGATATTTCCTGAAATACATCTCCCGTATACTAGATATTTCCTGGAATACATCTCCCGTATACTAGATATTTCCTGAAATACATCTCCCGTATACTAGATATTTCCTGGAATACATCTCCCGTATACTAGATATTTCCTGGAATACATCTCCCGTATGCTAGATATTTCCTGGAATACATCTCCTGTATGCTAGATAGTTCCTGGAATACATCTCCCGTATACTAGATATTTCCTGCAATACATCTCCCGTATACTAGATATTTCCTGGAATACATCTCCTGTATGCTAGATATTTCCTGGGATACATCTCCTGTATACTAGATATTTCCTGGAATACATCTCCCGTATACTAGATATTTCCTGCAATACATCTCCCGTATGCTAGATATTTCCTGGAATACATCTCCTGTATGCTAGATAGTTCCTGGAATACATCTCCCGTATACTAGATATTTCCTGCAATACATCTCCCGTATGCTAGATATTTCCTGGAATACATCTCCTGTATACAATATATTTCCTGGGATACATCTCCCGTATACTAGATATTTCCTGCAATACATCTCCTGTATGCTAGATATTTCCTGGAATACATCTCCCGTATACTAGATATTTCCTGAAATACATCTCCCGTATACTAGATATTTCCTGGAATACATCTCCCGTATACTAGATATTTCCTGCAATACATCTCCCGTATACTAGATATTTCCTGGAATACATCTCCTGTATGCTAGATATTTCCTGGAATACATCTCCCGTATACTAGATATTTCCTGAAATACATCTCCCGTATACTAGATATTTCCTGGAATACATCTCCCGTATACTAGATATTTCCTGGAATACATCTCCCGTATACTAGATATTTCCTGGAATACATCTCCTGTATACTAGACATTTCCTGAAATACATCTCCTGTATACTAGATATTTCCTGAAATACATCTCCCGTATACTAGATATTTCCTGAAATACATCTCCAGTATACTAGATATTTCCTGAAATACATCTCCCGTATACTAGATATTTCCTGGAATACATCTCCCGTATACTAGATATTTCCTGGAATACATCTCCCGTATACTAGATATTTCCTGGAATACATCTCCCGTATACTAGATATTTCCTGGAATACATCTCCCGTATACTAGATATTTCCTGGAATACATCTCCCGTATACTAGATATTTCCTGGAATACATCTCCCGTATACTAGATATTTCCTGGAATACATCTCCCGTATACTAGATATTTCCTGGAATACATCTCCCGTATGCTAGATATTTCCTGGGATACATCTCCTGTATACTAGATATTTCCTGGGATACATCTCCCGTATACTAGATATTTCCTGGGATACATCTCCTGTATACTAGATATTTCCTGGGATACATCTCCCGTATACTAGATATTTCCTGGAATACATCTCCTGTATGCTAGATAGTTCCTGGAATACATCTCCTGTATGCTAGATAGTTCCTGGAATACATCTCCTGTATGCTAGATAGTTCCTGGAATACATCTCCTGTATGCTAGATAGTTCCTGGAATACATCTCCCGTATACTAGATATTTCCTGCAATACATCTCCCGTATGCTAGATATTTCCTGGAATACATCTCCTGTATACTAGATATTTTCTCTCGTATTAAAAGCTTTTTCTCGAAGTCAGTTTTCATGTGTGGCATTTCTGATTTTAGTTTTTCAATCTCCCCAGTAGTTTCTTCAAATTCTTCCACATTATAGTTGACTGAAGAATATTAAAGGGTTTAAGAGTTGTTCTGTATTATACTGTAGTTGACTGAAGAATGTTTAAGGGTTTAAGAGTTGTTCTGTATTATACTGTAGTTGACTGAAGAATATTTAAGGGTTTAAGAGTTGTTCTGTATTAGTTATATATATTAGGAGAGCACAAGCTATAACAATGTTAATGTTAATGAGATGTCTGCTCAAATAGTAATCACTCCTTTCTTAAAGAGGATTGGTTAGGATAATACAGTGCTCCTCTCGATGTATCTGTGATGTGGGACTTGTATCTCAGTGACGTCACTCTTATATATGACAATGGTGTCAGTGTAACTTTGTTTTTGGTATTTCATACCCACGCAGTTACCTCCCCTCTTGAGTTTCTAACCAGGCGCTGACTTGTGTTAGCATAACACACCTGTCTTCAATATGCATCTGCAAGTTATGCTTCGTATGTCCCATATTATTATGATATTTATGTGATATGCTATTCAATAACATATCATTTATCAAAAAAGAAATCAACTGATTAAATGATATATTATCTCCAATTTGTTTAAGTAACGCTTATGATATTCTGTAGTCTATATGTGTATAACATATGTCATTCAATTTTAAACTAGTAAGTAAATGGGTTTTTTTTTCATTTTGAAGAATCCGAAAAGTTAAGTTTCGGAAAACGACAGTAGCGAATAACTTACTATGTTTCTGTGAATTCCTTCGGAACAGAGCAAGATTGCAGAATACCACATTCCTTCAAAACAGAGCAAGATTGCAGAATACCAAACTCTTTCAAAACAGAGCAAGGTTGCAGAATACCAAATTCCTTCAAAGCAAAGCATTATTGCAGAATACCGAATTCCTTCTAAGTTTGTAGTCATTGGTTATAGTGATGATTTTATCAAATAACAGTTTGCAACATCTCAATTTGTATACATTGGCTTTTTATTGTGAAATCGTGAGGACCTTTCAGCATATAGTAACTACAAGAGTAAGTTATTTCCGAATAAACCGACACATAATATTTCTTATAGTTAGTTTTGTCTCATTTATATAATTTACATGAGATTGTCAGAGCTATATTAATTTAAAGGTTTATCGCTATACGTCATGAGAGGTTATTAGGTTTAAAGGTTAACCACTTCGATACATCTGAGGTTATGAGAACTATATTAGTTTAAAGGTTCATCACTTAAAGTCATGTGAGATTATCAGAACTGTATTGGTTTAAATGTTTATCACTGTAATATAAATAGCGCGAGATTTTGCGAGACCTCACAAATAAGCAATTTAAACAAGCTGACTTTCCACTAGGAGAATACTAAGGCTGGTAACTTAAAATCTATCAAACATACAGTAATACAATGTATCATATTTCACTCTGCATGTATGTGCACGTCTTAACATCGCTTCACTACGTACTGTGGCGTAGCCTAGATCTGGAGTAATCAATATAGATTGGACTCTGAACCGTTTCAATATTTCTGACCTGTGTCAAAACCTGCACGTTCCTCGGGAATCAGTCGAGCGCAATCAATAACGGGAACAGTTCTCGGGTTCTGCTCCTTAATGCCTGGATACTCTAAACAAAACCCTACTTCTGGGGAAGTTTATCACCAAAATCTGATTAACAAAAAGTATAATGCATAAATGACTTTTTTACAAGAAATAATTAGAGAAATATTTATTCCCAATACTGTAAAAGTAGTAAACATTTTCACTAAGTTTTCTTCCGAATACTGTACTACTGGAGTATTCAAATATTCTCTGAGTATGCTCCCAAACACTATTATATAAGTATTTAAGTTCTCGCTGAATCTCCTTCTCAAACCTGAACTAACCAAGTTCTCGAATATTCACCGAATCTTTTTCCCAATACTGTATAATACCCAAGTATTCCAGTATTCACCGAATCTTCTTCCCAATACTGTATAATACCCAAGTATTCCAATATTCACTGAATCTCCTTCCCAATATTAGAAAACCAACATTTTCAATTATTCACTGAGTCTCCTTACTAACTTTTCTAAGTGCCGACAGTGTAACCGATATAAATTTAAGTACCTATTAATCTTCATTTCAACAAGCTAGACTTTGCACCCCTTATCAGCAGGGACCAAGGTGTGCAGATCAATACCTGTTGTACCTCTAGGTCAGTGTTTACCTGGTTCATACCTGTCCTTTGTTAAGGGGAGGTGCATTTGCGTCATGTTGCATGTCTCGGTGAAACAACAAAGTCCACAGTTTTGGAATAAGGTAAATCGAATTCATTTCTTTGTTAACCTTATTTATAATTTCATTCATGTTAAATATGAATATGTCTCGCAATGGTACATCTCTAGATTAAATCCAATGTGAGGTTTATGTCTTAATGTATTTTATCTACACAAAGACTCGATAAGGGGTCATGTTAAAAATGGAATTAAAAAGTATAGTAAGAGCAGCTTCTAACGATGATCATCAAAACTAGAATAAGATGTGCTGTTTAAGCTGTTCATAATTTTAGTATCGGATTCATTGATCAATGCATTTTTAAATTTTAGTTTTAAGGCAAGCAAGTTATGCCAGATTGGCGTTTACAACAACAATATCTGTCCTTTGGTCACCACAAAGACCGCTTAGACCATAACACCCCCACCACCCAGTTCTGATTCCTGACACAACAACTGGCAAATCGGCTTTCATCTGAAACAAAGCATCTGACACCTGTCAGTAACTGCCAACGTCATATTTGTGTTGCCCATAATCACAGTTGCTGATGTACGTTGGTCAGTACCATTCCCCGATATATCCTGATCCCAAAGGCACTGAGGCTTCTAGCAACTGTCCTACAATTGAGATGGTGACTCAGTGCCGTTGCTGCTGATGATGTCACGTTTAAGAAGCAGTCTCTCAGATAGCTTACATTATAATTGAAATCTCTCTCTCTCTCTCTCTCTCTCTCTCTCTCTCTCTCTCTCTCTCTCTCTCTCTCTCTCTCTCTCTCTCTCTCTCTCTCTCTCTCTCTCTCTCTCTCTCTCTCTCTCTCTCTCTCTCTCGTATTATATTCGTAATAAGAAAAGTTAAGAAGCTCATTACGTATTCAGTGATATATTCATATCGATAAATGTAAAGAAGCACATTATTTATTACGTGTAGTGATTTTTTGGTTCGGAGAAAAAATAAGAAACCCATTATTTATTAAATCCAGTGGTACATTAGTATCGTGAAAAGTTAAGAGGCACACTGTCTAGTCTAGTCTAGTGTTATATTCGTCTAGAGAAAATGACAAAGCACAAATGTTTAAAAACAAGTTATTTATAAGGTCTACTAATATATTAGGCTAGAAACAAGTTTAGAAGCACATAATCTATTAAGTTTTGTTCTTTCATAGCTTATCTTCATTGTTATTTTCTTGTTGCAATAAATACAAAAAAAAGACTTTATGTCTTTAAAGAACCACATCCCTTGTTGGTTAATGTTTTAAGTGTTCTAAACCAAATTGTTTAACAATATCATTCATCTAGGATACATATTTGACTGTTATTACATCCCAGGTAAATAGTGTCTTCGTTCAAAGAAATTAGGAGACGAATAGTATACATGTACCTTTCTGATATAAGTCCGCGTAAAACACAATCTCTTTCGTAAGTTTTATATTACCACCGATATGTGATGATTTGTGATTATTTTGAATATATTAATTATTGCTTTATTTTCAACATTAAAAGAAATAGATTTGACATTATGTTGTACACTACCTTGTAGACTGTTTGCTATGTATAGGTTAAACTGATGGGGGTGGTTGTCCCAACATCAGTCCTTACAGTGCACAGAGTGTGGTGTCTCTCATTCTGTGATGCAAGTTTACTGATGGGGATCATTGTCCAAACATCAAACTTTACAGTGCACAGACTGTAGTGTCTCTCATTCTGTGATGCAAGTTTACTGATGGGGATGGTTGTCCCAAAACATATGTCCTTACAGGACACAGTGTAGTGTCTAATTCTGTGATGCAAGTTTACTGATGGGATGGTTGTCCCAACAATTTCAATCCTTACAGGACACAGTGTAGTGTCTCATTCTGTGATGCAAGTTTACTGATGGGGATGGTTGTCCCAACATTAGTCATTACAGTGCAAAGTGTGTAGTGTCTCTCATTCTGTGATGTAAGTTTGCAGATGGGAATGGTTGTCCCAACATCAGTCCTTACAGTGCACAGTGTGTAGTGTCTCTCATTCTGTGATGCCAGTTTACTGATGGGGATGGTTGTCCCAACATCAATCCTTACAGGACACAGTGAGTAGTGTCTCTCATTCTGTGATGCAAGTTTACTGATGTTGATGGTTGTCCCACAACATCAATCCTTACAGTGAACAGTGTGTGGTGTCTCTCATTCTGTGATGCAAGTTAACTGATGGGGATCATTGTCCAAACATCAAACTTTACAGTGCACAGTGTGTTGTGTCTCTCATTCTGTGATGCAAGTTTACTGATGGGGATGGTTGTCCAAAACATCAGTCCTTACAGGACACAGTGTAGTGTCTAATTCTGTGATGCAAGTTTACTGATGGGATGGTTGTCCCAACATTAGTCCTTACAGGACACAGTGTGTAGTGTCTCTCATTCTGTGATGTAAGTTTGCAGGTGGGGATGGTTGTCCCAACACCAGTCCTTACAGTGCTCAGTGTGTAGGGTCTCTCATTGTGTGATGCAAGTTTACTGATGGGCATGGTTGTCTCACAACATCAATCCTTACAGTGCACAGTGTGTAGTGTCTCTCATTCTGTGATGCAAGTTTACAGATGGGGATGGTCGTCCCACAAGATCAGTCCTTACAGGACACAGTGTAGTGTCTCATTCTGTGATGCAAGTTTACTGATGGGGATGGTTGTCCCAACATCAGTCCTTACAGTGCACAGTGTGTAGTGTCTCTCATTCGGTGATGCAAGTTTACTGATGTTGATGGTTGTCCCACAATTTCAGTCCTTACAGTGCACAGTGTGTAGTGTCTCATTTGGTGATGCAAGTTTATTGATGGGGATGGTTGTCCCAACATAACTCCTTACAGTGCACAGTGTGTAGTGTCTCATTTGATGATGAAAGTTTACTGATGTTGATGGTTGTCCCACAACATCAGTCCTTACAGACCACAGTGTAGTGTTTCAATCTGTGATGTAAGTTTACTGATGGGGCTGGTTGTCCCAACATAACTCCTTACAGTGCACATTGTGTAGTATCTCATTTGGTGATGCAAGTTTACTGATGGGGATGGTTGTCCCACAACATCAGTCCTTACAGGGCACAATGTGTAGTGTCTCTCATTCTGTGATGCAAATTTACTGATGTTGATGGGTGTCCCACAAAATCAGTCCTTACAGTGCACAGTGTAGTGTCTCATTTGGTGATGCAAGTTCACTGATGGGGATTGTTGTCCCACAACATCAGTCCTTGCAGAACACAGTGTGTAGTGTCTCTCATTCTGTGATGCAAGTTTTCTGATGGGGATGGTTGTCCCAGCATCAGTCCTTACAGTGGTCAGTGTGTAGTGTCTCTCAATGTGTGATGCAAGTTTACTGATGTTGATGGTTGTCCCACAACATCAGTCCTTACAGTGCACAGTTTAGTGTCTCATTCTGTGATGCTAGTTTACTGATCGATATGGTTGTCCCAACATTAGTCCTTACAGTTCACAGTGTGTAGGGTCTCTCATTCTGTGATGCAAGTTTACAGATGGGGATGGTCGTCCGACAAGATCAGTCCTTACAGGACACAGTGTAGTGTCTCATTCTGTGATGCAAGTTTACTGATGTTGATGGTTGTCCCAACATCAGTCCTTACAGTGCACAGTGTGTAGTGTCTCTCGTTCGGTGATGCAAGTTTACTGATGTTGATGGTTGTCCCACAATTTCAGTCCTTACAGTGCACAGTGTAGTGTCTCATTCTGTGATGCAAATTTACTGATGTTGATGGTTGTCCCAACATAACTCCATACAGTGCACAGTGTGTAGTGTCTCTCGTTCGGTGATGCAAGTTTACTGATGTTGATGGTTGTCCCACAGCATCATTCCTTACAGAGCACAGTGTAGTGTCTCATTCTGTGATGTAAGTTTACAGATGGGGATGGTTGTCCCAACATAACTCCTTACAGTGCACTGTGTGTAGTGTCTCATTCTGTGATGCAAGTTTACTGATGGAGATGGTTGTCCCACAACATCAGTCCTTACAGTGCACAGTATAGTGTCTCTCTTTCTGTGATGCAAGTTTACTGATGGGGATGGTTGTCCCACAACATCAGTCCTTACAGTGCATAGTGTGTAGTGTCTCTCATTCTGTGATGCAAGTTTACTGATGGAGATGGTTTTCCCACAAAATCAGTCCTTACAGTGCACAGTATAGTGTCTCTCATTCTGTGATGCAAGTTTACTGATGGGGATGGTTGTCCCAACATAACTCCTTACAGTGCACAGTGTGTAGTGTCTCATTTGGTGATGCAAGTTTACTGATGGGGATGGTTGTCCCAACATAAATCCTTACAGTGCACAATGTGTAGTGTCTCTCATCCTGTGATGCAAGTTTACTGATGGGGATTGTTGTCCCACAACATCAGTCCTTGCAGAACACAATGTGTAGTGTCTCTCATTCTGTGATGCAAGTTTTCTGATGGGGATGGTTGTCCCAAAATCAGTCATTACAGTGCACAGTGTGTAGTGTCTCTCATTCGGTGATGCAAGTTTACTGATGTTGATGGTTGTCCCACAATTTCAGTCCTTACAGTGCACAGTGTAGTGTCTCATTCTGTGATGCAAGTTTACTGATGGAGATGGTTGTCCCACAACATCAGTCCTTACAGTGCACAGTATAGTGTCTCTCATTTTGTGATGCAAGTTTACTGATGGGGATGGTTGTCCCACAAAATCAGTCCTTACAGTGCACAGTGTAGTGTCCCATTTGGTGATGCAAGTTTACTGATGGGGATTGTTGTCCCACAACATCAGTCCTTGCAGAACACAGTGTGTAGTGTCTCTCATTCTGTGATGCAAGTTTTCTGATGGGGATGGTTGTCCCAGCATCAGTCATTACAGTGGACAGTGTGTAGTGTCTCTCATTCTGTGATGCAAGTTTACTGATGGGGATTGCTGTCCCACAACATCAGTCCTTGCAGAACACAGTATGTAGTGTCTCTCATTGTGTTATGCAAGTTTACTGATGTTGATGGTTGTCCCACAGCATCAGTCCTTACAGTGCACAGTGTAGTGTCTCATTCTGTGATGTAAGTTTACTGATGGGGATGGTTGTCCCAAAATAACTCCTTACAGTGCACAGTGTGTAGTGTCTCATTTGGTGATGCAAGTTTACTGATGGGGATGGTTGTCCCAACATAACTCCTTCGATGCACAATGTGTAGTGTCTCTCATCCTGTGATGCAAGTTTACTGATGGGGATTGTTGTCCCACAACATCAGTCCTTGCAGAACACAGTGTGTAGTGTCTCTCATTCTTTGATGCAAGTTTTCTGATGGGGATGGTTGTCCCAACATCACTCCTTACAGTGCACAGTGTGTAGTGTCTCATTCTGTGATGCAAGTTTTCTGATGGGGATGGTTGTCCCAGCATCAGTCCTTACAGTGGTCAGTGTGTAGTGTCTCTCAATGTGTGATGCAAGTTTACTGATGTTGATGGTTGTCCCACAACATCAGTCCTTACAGTGCACAGTTTAGTGTCTCATTCTGTGATGCTAGTTTACTGATCGATATGGTTGTCCCAACATTAGTCCTTACAGTTCACAGTGTGTAGGGTCTCTCATTCTGTGATGCAAGTTTACAGATGGGGATGGTCGTCCGACAAGATCAGTCCTTACAGGACACAGTGTAGTGTCTCATTCTGTGATGCAAGTTTACTGATGTTGATGGTTGTCCCAACATCAGTCCTTACAGTGCACAGTGTGTAGTGTCTCTCGTTCGGTGATGCAAGTTTACTGATGTTGATGGTTGTCCCACAATTTCAGTCCTTACAGTGCACAGTGTAGTGTCTCATTCTGTGATGCAAATTTACTGATGTTGATGGTTGTCCCAACATAACTCCATACAGTGCACAGTGTGTAGTGTCTCTCGTTCGGTGATGCAAGTTTACTGATGTTGATGGTTGTCCCACAGCATCATTCCTTACAGAGCACAGTGTAGTGTCTCATTCTGTGATGTAAGTTTACAGATGGGGATGGTTGTCCCAACATAACTCCTTACAGTGCACTGTGTGTAGTGTCTCATTCTGTGATGCAAGTTTACTGATGGAGATGGTTGTCCCACAACATCAGTCCTTACAGTGCACAGTATAGTGTCTCTCTTTCTGTGATGCAAGTTTACTGATGGGGATGGTTGTCCCACAACATCAGTCCTTACAGTGCATAGTGTGTAGTGTCTCTCATTCTGTGATGCAAGTTTACTGATGGAGATGGTTTTCCCACAAAATCAGTCCTTACAGTGCACAGTATAGTGTCTCTCATTCTGTGATGCAAGTTTACTGATGGGGATGGTTGTCCCAACATAACTCCTTACAGTGCACAGTGTGTAGTGTCTCATTTGGTGATGCAAGTTTACTGATGGGGATGGTTGTCCCAACATAAATCCTTACAGTGCACAATGTGTAGTGTCTCTCATCCTGTGATGCAAGTTTACTGATGGGGATTGTTGTCCCACAACATCAGTCCTTGCAGAACACAATGTGTAGTGTCTCTCATTCTGTGATGCAAGTTTTCTGATGGGGATGGTTGTCCCAAAATCAGTCATTACAGTGCACAGTGTGTAGTGTCTCTCATTCGGTGATGCAAGTTTACTGATGTTGATGGTTGTCCCACAATTTCAGTCCTTACAGTGCACAGTGTAGTGTCTCATTCTGTGATGCAAGTTTACTGATGGAGATGGTTGTCCCACAACATCAGTCCTTACAGTGCACAGTATAGTGTCTCTCATTTTGTGATGCAAGTTTACTGATGGGGATGGTTGTCCCACAAAATCAGTCCTTACAGTGCACAGTGTAGTGTCCCATTTGGTGATGCAAGTTTACTGATGGGGATTGTTGTCCCACAACATCAGTCCTTGCAGAACACAGTGTGTAGTGTCTCTCATTCTGTGATGCAAGTTTTCTGATGGGGATGGTTGTCCCAGCATCAGTCATTACAGTGGACAGTGTGTAGTGTCTCTCATTCTGTGATGCAAGTTTACTGATGGGGATTGCTGTCCCACAACATCAGTCCTTGCAGAACACAGTATGTAGTGTCTCTCATTGTGTTATGCAAGTTTACTGATGTTGATGGTTGTCCCACAGCATCAGTCCTTACAGTGCACAGTGTAGTGTCTCATTCTGTGATGTAAGTTTACTGATGGGGATGGTTGTCCCAAAATAACTCCTTACAGTGCACAGTGTGTAGTGTCTCATTTGGTGATGCAAGTTTACTGATGGGGATGGTTGTCCCAACATAACTCCTTCGATGCACAATGTGTAGTGTCTCTCATCCTGTGATGCAAGTTTACTGATGGGGATTGTTGTCCCACAACATCAGTCCTTGCAGAACACAGTGTGTAGTGTCTCTCATTCTTTGATGCAAGTTTTCTGATGGGGATGGTTGTCCCAACATCACTCCTTACAGTGCACAGTGTGTAGTGTCTCATTTGGTGATGCAAGTTTACTGATGGGGATGGTTGTCCCAACATAACTCCTTACAGTGCACAGTGTGTAGTGTCTCATTTGATGATGAAAGTTTACTGATGTTGATGGTTGTCCCACAACATCAGTCCTTACAGAAAACAGTGTAGTGTTTCAATCTGTGATGTAAGTTTACTGATGGGGATGGCTGTCCCAACATAACTCCTTACAGTGCACATTGTGTAGTATCTCATTTGGTGATGCAAGTTTACTGATGGGGATGGTTGTCCCACAAAATCAGTCCTTACGGGGCACAATGTGTAGTGTCTCTCATTCTGTGATGCAAATTTACTGATGTTGATGGGTGTCCCACAAAATCAGTCCTTACAGTGCACAGTGTAGTGTCTCATTTGGTGATGCAAGTTTACTGATGGGGATTGTTGTCCCACAACATCAGGCCTTGCAGAACACAGTGTGTAGTGTCTCTTATTCTGTGATGCAAGTTTTCTGATGGGGATGGTTGTCCCAGCATCAGTCATTACAGTGGACAGTGTGTAGTGTCTCTCATTCTGTGATGCAAGTTTACTGATGGGGATTGTTGTCCCACAACAGCAGTCCTTGCAGAACACAGTATGTAGTGTCTCTCATTGTGTTATGCAAGTTTACTGATGTTGATGGTTGTCCCACAGCATCAGTCCTTACAGTGCACAGTGTAGTGTCTCATTCTGTGATGTAAGTTTACTGATGGGGATGGTTGTCCCAAAATAACTCCTTACAGTGCACAGTGTGTAGTGTCTCATTTGGTGATGCAAGTTTACTGATGGGGATGGTTGTCCCAACATAACTCCTTCGATGCACAATGTGAAGTGTCTCTCATCCTGTGATGCAAGTTTACTGATGGGGATTGTTGTCCCACAACATCAGTCCTTGCAGAACACAGTGTGTAGTGTCTCTCATTCTTTGATGCAAGTTTTCTGATGGGGATGGTTGTCCCAACATCACTCCTTACAGTGCACAGTGTGTAGTGTCTCATTTGGTGATGCAAGTTTACTGATGGGGATGGTTGTCCCAACATAACTCCTTACAGTGCACAGTGTGTAGTGTCTCATTTGATGATGAAAGTTTACTGATGTTGATGGTTGTCCCACAATCAGTCCTTACAGACCACAATGTAGTGTTTCAATCTGTGATGTAAGTTTACTGATGGGGATGGCTGTCCCAACATAACTCCTTACAGTGCACATTGTGTAGTATCTCATTTGGTGATGCAAGTTTACTGATGGGGATGGTTGTCCCACAAAATCAGTCCTTACGGGGCACAATGTGTAGTGTCTCTCATTCTGTGATGCAAATTTACTGATGTTGATGGGTGTCCCACAAAATCAGTCCTTACAGTGCACAGTGTAGTGTCTCATTTGGTGATGCAAGATTACTGATGGGGATTGTTGTCCCACAACATCAGGCCTTGCAGAACACAGTGTGTAGTGTCTCTTATTCTGTGATGCAAGTTTTCTGATGGGGATGGTTGTCCCAGCATCAGTCATTACAGTGGACAGTGTGTAGTGTCTCTCATTCTGTGATGCAAGTTTACTGATGGGGATTGTTGTCCCACAACATCAGTCCTTGCAGAACACAGTATGTAGTGTCTCTCATTGTGTTATGCAAGTTTACTGATGTTGATGGTTGTCCCACAGCATCAGTCCTTACAGTGCACAGTGTAGTGTCTCATTCTGTGATGTAAGTTTACTGATTGGGATGGTTGTCCCAAAATAACTCCTTACAGTGCACAGTGTGTAGTGTCTCATTTGGTGATGCAAGTTTACTGATGGGGATGGTTGTCCCAACATAACTCCTTCGATGCACAATGTGTAGTGTCTCTCATCCTGTGATGCAAGTTTACTGATGGGCATTGTTGTCCCACAACATCAGTCCTTGCAGAACACAGTGTGTAGTGTCTCTCATTCTGTGATGCAAGTTTTCTGATGTTGATGGTTGTCCCACAATTTCAGTCCTTAGAGTGCACATTGTAGTGTCTCATTCTGTGATGCAAGTTGACTGATGGGGATGGTTGTCCCACAACATCAGTCCTTACAGTGCACAGTATAGTGTCTCTCATTCTGTGATGCAAGTTTACTGATGGGGAAGGTTGTCCCACATGTACAATTTCAGCCCTTACAGTGCACAGTGTAGTGTCTCATTCTGTGATGCAAGTTTACGGATGGGGATGGTTGTCCCACAACATCAGTCCTTACATTACACAGTGTAGTGTCTCTCATTGTGTGATGCAAGTTTACTGATGGGGATGGTTGTCCCACAACATCAGTCCTTACAGGACACAGTGTAGTGTCTCTCATTGTGTGATGCAAGTTTACTGATGGGGATGGTTGTCCCACAACATCAGTCCTTACAATGCACAGTTTAGTGTCTCATTCTGTGATGCAAGTTTACTGATCGATATGGTTGTCCCGACATTAATCCTTACAGTGCACAGTGTGTAGTGTCTCTCATTCTGTGATGCAAGTCTACAGATGGGGATGGTCGTCCCACAAGATCAGTCCTTACAGGACACAGTGTAGTGTCTCATTCTGTGATGCAAGTTTACTGATGGGGTTGGTTGTCCCACAGCATCATTCCTTACAGTGCACAGTGTAGTGTCTCATTCTGTGATGTAAGTTTACTGATGGGGATGGTTGTCTCAACATAACTCCTTACAGTGCACAGTGTATAGTGTCTCATTTGGTGATGCAAGTTTACTGATGGGGATTGTTGTCCCACAACATCAGTCCTTGCAGAACACAGTGTGTAGTGTCTCTCATTCTGTGATGCAAGTTTTCTGATGGGGATGGTTGTCCCAGCATCAGTCATTACAGTGGACAGTGTGTAGTGTCTCTCATTCTGTGATGCAAGTTCACTGATGGGGATTGTTGTCCCACAACATCAGTCCTTGCAGAACACAGTATGTAGTGTCTCTCATTGTGTTATGCAAGTTTACTGATGTTGATGGTTGTCCAAAACCATCAGTCCTTACAGTGGTCAGTGTGTAGTGTCTCTCATTCTGTGATGCAAGTTTACTGATGTTGATGGTTGTCTCACAATTTCAGTCCTTACAGTGCACAGTGTAGTGTCTCATTCTGTGATGCAAGTTTACTGATGGGGATGGTTGTCCCACAACATCAGTCCTTACAGTGCACAGTGTGTAGTGTCTCTCATTGTGTGATACAAATTTACTGATGGGGATGGTTGTCCCACAACATCAGTCCTCACAGATAAATGTGCAGTGTCTCTCATTCTGTGATGCAAGTTTACTGATGTTGATGGTTGTCCCACAGCACCAGTCCTTGCAGAACACAGTGTAGTGTCTCTCATTCTGTGATGCAACTTTACTGATGGTGATGGTTGTCCCAACATCAGTCATTACAGTGCAGAGTGTGTACTGTCTCTCATTTTGTGATGCAAGTTTACTGATTTGGATCGTTGTCCCACAACATCAGTCCTTACAGTGCACAATGTGAAGTGTCTCTCATTCTGTGATGCAAGTTTACTGATGTTGATGGTTGTCCCACAACACCAGTACTTGCAGAACACAGTGTGTAGTGTCTCTCATTCTGTGATGCAAATTTACTGATGTTGATGGTTGTCCCAACATCAGTCATTACAGTGCACAGTGTGTACTGTCTCTCATTCTGTGATGCAAGTTTACTGATGGGGATGGTTGTCCCACAACATCAGTCCTTACAGTGCACAGTGTGTAGTGTCTCTCATTCTGTGATGCAAGTTTACTGATGGGGATGGTTGTCCCACAACAACAGTCCTTACAGGACACAGTGAAGTGTCTCATTCTGTGATGCAAGTTTACTGATTGTGATGGTTGTCCCAACATCAGTCCTTACAGTGCACAATGTGTAGTGTCTCTCATTGTGTGATGCAAGTTTACTGATGGGGATGGTTGTCCCACAACATCAGTCCTTACAGATAAATGTGCAGTGTCTCTCATTCTGTGATGCAAGTTTACTGATGTTGATGGTTGTCCCACAACACCAGTCCTTGCAGAACACAGTGTGTAGTGTCTCTCATTCTGTGATGCAACTTTACTGATGGTGATGGGTGTCCCAACATCAGTCATTACAATGCAGAGTGTGTACTGTCTCTCATTTTGTGATGCAAGTTTACTGATTTGGATGGTTGTCCCACAACATCAGTCCTTACAGTGCACAATGGGAAGTGTCTCTCATTCTGTGATGCAAGTTTACTGATGTTGATGGTTGTCCCACAACATCAGTACTTGCAGAACACAGTGTGTAGTGTCTCTCATTCTGTGATGCAAATTTACTGATTTTGATGGTTGTCCCAACATCAGTCATTACAGTGCACAGTGTGTACTGTCTCTCATTCTGTGATGCAAGTTTACTGATGGGGATGGTTGTCCCACAACATCAGTCCTTACAGTGCACAGTGTGTAGTGTCTCTCATTCTGTGATGCAAGTTTACTGATGGGGATGGTTGTCCCACAACAACAGTCCTTACAGGACACAGTGAAGTGTCTCATTCTGTGATGCAAGTTTACTGATTGTGATGGTTGTCCCAACATCAGTCCTTAAAGTGCACAGTGTGTAGTGTCTCTCATTGTGTGATGCAAGTTTACTGATGGGGATGGTTGTCCCACAACATCAGTCCTTACAGTGCACAGTGTGTAGTGTCTCTCATTCTGTGATGCAAGTTTACAGATGGGGATGGTTGTCCCACAACATCAGTCCTTACAGTGCACAGTTTAGTGTCTCATTCTGAGATGCTAGTTTACTGATCGGGATGGTTGTCCCAACATTAGTCATTACAGTGCACAGTGTGTAGGGTCTCTCATTGTGTGATGCAAGTTTACTGATGGGCATCGTTGTCTCACAACATCAATCCTTACAGTGCACAGTGTGTATTGTCTCTCATTTTGTGATGCAAATTTACAGATGGGGATGGTCGTCTCACAAGATCAGTCCTTACAGGACACAGTGTAGTTTCTCATTCTGTGATGCAAGTTCACTGATGGGGATGGTTGTCCCAACATCAGTCCTTACAGTGCACAGTGTGTAGTGTCTCTCATTCTGTGATGCAAATTTACTGATGGTGATGGTTGTCCCAACATCAGTCATTACAGTGCACAGTGTGTACTGTCTCTCATTCTGTGATGCAAGTTTACTGATGGGGATGGTTGTCCCACAACACCAGTCCTTGCAGAACACAGTGTGTAGTGTCTCTCATTCTGTGATGCAAATTTACTGATGGTGATGGTTGTCCCAAAATCAGTCATTACAGTGCACAGTGTGTACTGTCTCTCATTCTGTGATGCAAGTTTACTGATGGGGATGGTTGTCCCACAACATCAGTCCTTACAGTGCACATTGTGTACTGTCTCTCATTCTGTGATGCAAGTTTACTGATGGGGATGGTTGTCCCACAACATCAGTCCTTACAGTGCTCAGTGTGTACTGTCTATCATTCTGTGATGGAAGTTTACTGATGGGGATGGTTGTCCCAACATCAGTCCTTACAGTGCACAGTGTGTAGTGTCTCTCATTGCGTGATGCAAGTTTACTGATGTTGATGGTTGTCCAACAACATCAGTCCTTACATTGCACAGTGTGTAGTGTCTCTCAATCTGTGATGTAAATTTACTGATAGGGATGGTTGTCCCACATGTACAATTTCAGTCCTTACAGTGCACAGTGTGTAGTGTCTCTCATTCTTTGATGCAAGTTTACTGATGGGGATGGTTGTCCCACAACATTAGTCCTTACAGTGAACAGTGTGTAGTGTCTCTCATTGTGTGATGCAAGTTTACTGATGTTGATGATAGTCCCATAACATCAGTCCTTACAGTGCACAGTGTGTAGTGTCTCTCATTCTGTGATGCAAGTTTACAGATGGGGATGGTCGTCCCACAAGATCAGTCCTTACAGGACACAGTGTAGTGTCTCATTCTGTGATGCAAGTTCACTGATGTGGACGGTTGTCCCAACCTCAGTCCTTACAGTGCACAGTGTGTAGTGTCTCTCATTCTGTGATGCAAGTTCACTGATGTTGATGGTTGTCCCACAACATCAGTCCTTACAGTGCACAGTGTGTAGTGTCTCTCAATCTGTGATGTAAATTTGCTGATAGGGATGGTTGTCCCACATGTACAATTTCAGTCCTTACAGTGCACAGTGTGTAGTGTCTCTCATTCTTTGATGCAAGTTTACTGATGGGGATGGTTGTCCCACAACATTAGTCCTTACAGTGAACAGTGTGTAGTGTCTCTCATTGTGTGATGCAAGTTTACTGATGTTGATGGTTGTCCCATAACATCAGTCCTTACAGTGCACAGTGTGTAGTGTCTCTCATTCTGTGATGCAAGTTTACAGATGGGGATGGTCGTCCCACAAGATCAGTCCTTACAGGACACAGTGTAGTGTCTCATTCTGTGATGCAAGTTCACTGATGTGGACGGTTGTCCCAACATCAGTCCTTACAGTGCACAGTGTGTACTGTCTCTCATTCTGTGATGCAAGTTTACTGATGTTGGTGGTTGTCCCACAAAATCAGTCCTTACAGTGCACAGTGTGTAGTGTCTCTCATTCTGTGATGCAAGTTTACTGATGTTGATGGTTGTCCCACAACACCAGTCCTTGCAGAACACAGTGTGTAGTGTCTCTTATTCTGTGATGCAAATTTACTGATGGTGATGGTTGTCCCAAAATCAGTCATTACATTGCACAGTGTGTAGTGTCTCTCAATCTGTGATGTAAATTTACTGATAGGGATGGTTGTCCCACATGTACAATTTCAGTCCTTACAGTGCACAGTGTGTAGTGTCTCTCATTCTTTGATGCAAGTTTACTGATGGGGATGGTTGTCCCACAACATTAGTCCTTACAGTGAACAGTGTGTAGTGTCTCTCATTGTGTGATGCAAGTTTACTGATGTTGATGGTTGTCCCATAACATCAGTCCTTACAGTGCACAGTGTGTAGTGTCTCTCATTCTGTGATGCAAGTTTACAGATGGGGATAGTCGTCCCACAAGATCAGTCCTTACAGGACACAGTGTAGTGTCTCATTCTGTGATGCAAGTTCACTGATGTGGACGGTTGTCCCAACATCAGTCCTTACAGTGCACAGTGTGTACTGTCTCTCATTCTGTGATGCAAGTTTACTGATGTTGGTGGTTGTCCCACAAAATCAGTCCTTACAGTGCACAGTGTGTAGTGTCTCTCATTCTGTGATGCAAGTTTACTGATGTTGATGGTTGTCCCACAACACCAGTCCTTGCAGAACACAGTGTGTAGTGTCTCTTATTCTGTGATGCAAATTTACTGATGGTGGTGGTTGTCCCAAAATCAGTCATTACATTGCACAGTGTGTAGTGTCTCTCAATCTGTGATGTAAATTTACTGATAGGGATGGTTGTCCCACATGTACAATTTCAGTCCTTACAGTGCACAGTGTGTAGTGTCTCTCATTCTTTGATGCAAGTTTACTGATGGGGATGGTTGTCCCACAACATTAGTCCTTACAGTGAACAGTGTGTAGTGTCTCTCATTGTGTGATGCAAGTTTACTGATGTTGACGGTTGTCCCATAACATCAGTCCTTACAGTGCACAGTGTGTAGTGTCTCTCATTCTGTGATGCAAGTTTACAGATGGGGATGGTCGTCCCACAAGATCAGTCCTTACAGGACACAGTGTAGTGTCTCATTCTGTGATGCAAGTTCACTGATGTGGACGGTTGTCCCAACATCAGTCCTTACAGTGCACAGTGTGTAGTGTCTCTCATTCTGTGATGCAAGTTTACTGATGTTGATGGTTGTCCCACAAAATCAGTCCTTACAGTGCACAGTGTGTAGTGTCTCTCATTCTGTGATGCAAGTTTACTGATGTTGATGGTTGTCCCACAACACCAGTCCTTGCAGAACACAGTGTGTAGTGTCTCTCATTCTGTGATGCAAGTTTACTGATGTTGATTGTTGTCCCACAACACCAGTCCTTGCAGAACACAGTGTGTAGTGTCTCTCATTCTGTGATGCAAATTTACTGATGGTGATGGTTGTCCCAAAATCAGTCATTACAGTGCACAGTGTGTACTGTCTCTCATTCTGTGATGCAAGTTTACTGATGGGGAAGGTTGTCCCACAACATCAGTCCTTACAGTGCACAGTGTGTAGTGTCTCTCATTCTGTGATGCAAGTTTACTGATGGGGATGGTTGTCCCAAAACAACAGTCCTTACAGGACACAGTGTAGTGTCTCATTCTGTGATGCAAGTTTACTGATTGTGATGGTTGTCCCAACATCAGTCCTTACAGTGCACAGTGTGTAGTGTCTCTCATTCTGTGATGTAAGTTTACTGATGGGGATGGTTGTCCCACAACAACAGTCCTTACAGGACACAGTGTAGTGTCTCATTCTGTGATGCAAGTTTACTGATTGTGATGGTTGTCCCAACATCAGTCCTTACATTGCACAGTGTGTAGTGTCTCTCAATCTGTGATGTAAATTTACTGATGGGGATGTTTGTCCCACATGTACAATTTCAGTCCTTACAGTGCACAGTGTGTAGTGTCTCTCATTCTGTGATGCAAGTTGACTGATGGGGATGGTTGTCCCACAACAT
The DNA here is from genome assembly GCA_936450465.1 of Gibbula magus. Taxonomy (NCBI): domain Eukaryota; kingdom Metazoa; phylum Mollusca; class Gastropoda; order Trochida; family Trochidae; genus Gibbula; species Gibbula magus. The sequence continues at coordinate 24,408,055 of OW388298.1, read as the reverse complement.
TAGTCCTTACAGTGAACAGTGTGTAGTGTCTCTCATTCGGTGATGCAAGTTTACTGATGGGGATGGTTGTCCCAACATTAGTCCTTACAGTGCACAGCATAGTGTCTCTCATTCTGCGATGCAAGTTTACTGATGGGGATAGTTGTCCCACACCATCAGTCCTTGCAGAAAACAGTGTGTAGTGTCTCTCATTCTGTAATGTAAGTTTACTGATGTGGATGGTTGTCCCACAACATCAGTCCTTACAGTTCACAGTGCGTAGTGTCTCTCATTCTGTGATGCAAGTTTACTGATGGGGATGGTTGTCCCAACATCAGTCCTTACATGACACAGTGTGTAGTGTCTCTCATTCTGTGATGCAAGTTTACTGATGGGTATGGTTGTCCCACAACATCAGTCCTTACAGTGCACAGTGTGTAGTGTCTCTCATTGCGTGATGCAAGTTTACTGATGTTGATGGTTGTCCAACAACATCAGTCCTTACATTGCACAGTGTGTAGTGTCTCTCAATCTGTGATGTAAATTTACTGATAGGGATGGTTGTCCCACATGTACAATTTCAGTCCTTACAGTGCACAGTGTGTAGTGTCTCTCATTCTTTGATGCAAGTTTACTGATGGGGATGGTTGTCCCACAACATTAGTCCTTACAGTGAACAGTGTGTAGTGTCTCTCATTGTGTGATGCAAGTTTACTGATGTTGATGGTTGTCCCATAACATCAGTCCTTACAGTGCACAGTGTGTAGTGTCTCTCATTCTGTGATGCAAGTTTACAGATGGGGATGGTCGTCCCACAAGATCAGTCCTTACAGGACACAGTGTAGTGTCTCATTCTGTGATGCAAGTTCACTGATGTGGACGGTTGTCCCAACATCATTCATTACATTGCACAGTGTGTAGTGTCTCTCAATCTGTGATGTAAATTTACTGATAGGGATGGTTGTCCCACATGTACAATTTCAGTCCTTACAGTGCACAGTGTGTAGTGTCTCTCATTCTTTGATGCAAGTTTACTGATGGGGATGGTTGTCCCACAACATCAGTCCTTACAGTTCACAGTGCGTAGTGTCTCTCATTCTGTGATGCAAGTTTACTGATGGGGATGGTTGTCCCAACATCAGTCCTTACATGACACAGTGTGTAGTGTCTCTCATTGTGTGATGCAAGTTTACTGATGGGTATGGTTGTCCCACAACATCAGTCCTTACAGTGCACAGTGTGTAGTGTCTCTCATTGCGTGATGCAAGTTTACTGATGTTGATGGTTGTCCAACAACATCAGTCCTTACATTGCACAGTGTGTAGTGTCTCTCAATCTGTGATGTAAATTTACTGATAGGGATGGTTGTCCCACATGTACAATTTCAGTCCTTACAGTGCACAGTGTGTAGTGTCTCTCATTCTTTGATGCAAGTTTACTGATGGGGATGGTTGTCCCACAACATTAGTCCTTACAGTGAACAGTGTGTAGTGTCTCTCATTGTGTGATGCAAGTTTACTGATGTTGATGGTTGTCCCATAACATCAGTCCTTACAGTGCACAGTGTGTAGTGTCTCTCATTCTGTGATGCAAGTTTACAGATGGGGATGGTCGTCCCACAAGATCAGTCCTTACAGGACACAGTGTAGTGTCTCATTCTGTGATGCAAGTTCACTGATGTGGACGGTTGTCCCAACATCAGTCATTACATTGCACAGTGTGTAGTGTCTCTCAATCTGTGATGTAAATTTACTGATAGGGATGGTTGTCCCACATGTACAATTTCAGTCCTTACAGTGCACAGTGTGTAGTGTCTCTCATTCTTTGATGCAAGTTTACTGATGGGGATGGTTGTCCCACAACATTAGTCCTTACAGTGAACAGTGTGTAGTGTCTCTCATTGTGTGATGCAAGTTTACTGATGTTGACGGTTGTCCCATAACATCAGTCCTTACAGTGCACAGTGTGTAGTGTCTCTCATTCTGTGATGCAAGTTTACAGATGGGGATGGTCGTCCCACAAGATCAGTCCTTACAGGACACAGTGTAGTGTCTCATTCTGTGATGCAAGTTCACTGATGTGGACGGTTGTCCCAACATCAGTCCTTACAGTGCACAGTGTGTAGTGTCTCTCATTCTGTGATGCAAGTTTACTGATGTTGGTGGTTGTCCCACAAATTCAGTCCTTACAGTGCACAGTGTGTAGTGTCTCTCATTCTGTGATGCAAGTTTACTGATGTTGATGGTTGTCCCACAACACCAGTCCTTGCAGAACACAGTGTGTAGTGTCTCTCATTCTTTGATGCAAATTTACTGATGGTGATGGTTGTCCCAAAATCAGTCATTACAGTGCACAGTGTGTACTGTCTCTCATTCTGTGATGCAAGTTTACTGATGGGGATGGTTGTCCCACAACATCAGTCCTTACAGTGCACAGTGTGTAGTGTCTCTCATTCTGTGATGCAAGTTTACTGATGGGGATGGTTGTCCCAAAACATCAGTCCTTACAGGACACAGTGAAGTGTTTCATTCTGTGATGGAAGTTTACTGATTGTGATGGTTGTCCCAACATCAGTCCTTACAGTGCACAGTGTGTAGTGTCTCTCATTCTGTGATGTAAGTTTACTGATGGGGATGGTTGTCCCACAACAACAGTCCTTACAGGACACAGTGTAGTGTCTCATTCTGTGATGCAAGTTTACTGATTGTGATGGTTGTCCCAACATCAGTCCTTACATTGCACAGTGTGTAGTGTCTCTCAATCTGTGATGTAAATTTACTGATGGGGATGTTTGTCCCACATGTACAATTTCAGTCCTTACAGGGCACAGTGTGTAGTGTCTCTCATTCTGTGATGCAAGTTTACTGATGGGGATGGTTGTCCCACAACATTAGTCCTTACAGTGAACAGTGTGTAGTGTCTCTCATTGTGTGATGCAAGTTTACTGATGGGGATGGTTGTCCCAACATTAGTCCTTACAGTCCACAGCATAGTGTCTCTCATTCTGCGATGCAAGTTTACTGATGGGGATAGTTGTCCCACACCAACAGTCCTTGCAGAAAACAGTGTGTAGTGTCTCTCATTCTGTGATGCAAGTTTACTGATGGGGATGGTTGTCCCAACATCAGTCCTTAAATGACACAGTGTGTAGTGTCTCTCATTGTGTGATGCAAGTTTACTGATGGGTATGGTTGTCCCACAACATCAGTCTTTACAATGCACAGTGTGTAGTGTCTCTCATTGTGTGATGCAAGTTTATTGATTGGGATGGTTGTCCCAACATAAGTCCTTACAGGACACAGTGTAGTGTCTCATTGTGTGATGCAAGTTTACTGAAGGGGATGGGTGTCCCACAACATCAGTACTTACTGTGCACAGTGGGTAGTGTCTCATTGTGTGATGCAAGATTACTGATGGGGATGGTTGTCCCACAACATCAGTCCTTGCAGAACACAGTGTGTAGTGTCTCTCATTATGTGATGTAAGTTTACTGATGGGGATGGTTGTCCCACAACATCAGTCTTTACAGTGCACAGTGTGTAGTGTCTCTCATTCTGTGATGCAATTTTACTGATGGGGATGGTTGTCCCAACATAAGTCCTTACAGGACACAGTGTAGTGTCTCATTCTGTGATGCAAGTTTACTGAAGGGGATGGGTGTCCCACAACATCAGTACTTACTGTGCACAGTGTGTAGTGTCTCTCATTGTGTGATGCAAGTTTACTGATGAGGATGGTTGTCCCATATGTACAATTTCAGTCCTTACATTGCACAGTGTGTAGTGTCTCTCATTCTGTGATGCAAGTTTACTAATGGGGATGGTTGTATCAACATTAGTCCTTACAGTGCACAGTGTAGTGTCTCTCATTGGGTGATGCAAGTTTACTGATGGGGATGGTTGTCCCAACATCAGTCATTACAGTGCACAGTGTAGTGTCTCTCATTCTGTTGATGCAAGTTTACTGATGGGAATGGTTGTCCCAACATCAGTTCTTACAGTGCACAGTGCGTAGTGCCTCTCATTCTGTAATACCAGTTTACTGATGTTGATGGTTTTCCAGCAACATCAGTCCTTACATGACACAGTGTGTATTGTCTCTCATTCTGTGATGCAAGTTTACTGATGGGGATGGTTGTCCCAACATCAGTCCTTACAGTGCACAGTGCGTAGTGTCTCTCATTCTGTAATGCAAGTTTACTGATGTTGATGGTTTTCCAGCTACATCAGTCCTTACATGACACAGTGTGTAGTGTCTCTCATTCTGTGAAGCAAGATTACTGATGGGGATGTTTGTCCCAACATCAGTCCTTACAGGACACAATGTATAGTGTCTCTCATTCTGTAATGCAAGTTTACTGATTAAAATGGCTCTCTCAGACAAGATCATCAGTCATTTGAGCAATATGACTGTGGATATAATCCCTTGCATATTGTGTAACAGTTAATATAAATCATAATCCGTTCAGTAAACTATCAATACCAATGTAAGATCAATAGTCATTTCGGCAACAACACTGGCAAACACATTTATTTTAAAAACGTGTAAGATGTGACAGAAATAGTTTAATGCAAAGATAAGTTGATTATAGTATCATCGTTCCCAATTCTGGTGCGTGTGACCTTTTAACATGAATTTTTAAATATAAATATTTCTCCAGTCCAGTTTGATATACATCTAATATTTTCATAGAAAAGTTTCAAGTTCGTTGACACCTTGAAATGATGTTTTGGACAAGCACAACACACATCTAAGAAAACTTAATTTAAATTATTTATTTTAAATGAAATATACTTGGATCACAATTCAGTCAAGTAACACTGATCAGCGAGTGGTTTCAATATGAAGCAAACATACTAAGGTAGTCAAGCACCGAGCAGAAAGCAATACGTGACATGTGACATGTGGCAGATTTATATGCACTTGCTCCCCTCGTAAAGTGTACTGCAGCTATGCAGAGATATTGATTTCTGTTTTGACAAGATTGAGGAGTGAGGTACATAGGTATTTAACGCATCTTGTGCAGTATGTGACCCATATGCAGAGGCGATATTAAAAACCATTGAATAATTTAACAAATTAGTTAACAAGTTGAAATAGTAGACGAGTATAAATATCTGGGTACGATAATTGACATCAAACTTTCATGGAAATCTAATTCACACCGTAAACATGCAAAGGCACAAAAAAGGCTTTTCTTCCTGCGAAAATTACGATCTTTTGATGTAGACCGCAGTTTTCTGAGATTATTCTACCAAACTTTTATTAATAGTATTCTGACTTTCTGCTTCCATGCATGGTATGGAAATCTTCCTCTAAGACAAAAAAAAACAAAATTGACAAAATTGTAAACACCTCCAGTAAAATATGAGGCTTAAATTTTGAGCATCTTTCATTCCAGTTTGATTCTAAAGTTAAAAAGAAGGCACTAGCCATTCAGTCAGACCCATCGCACTTTCTAAATGAATATTATGAATTTCTACCATCTGGACTTCGTTTCAAAATCTGGCATTTAAAAACTAACATAGCATCAAAATCGTTTGTCCCATACAGTATAAAAAATCTAAACCTTCACACCAAATAGCAATTATGTTACTCTTGAAACCCGACATGGTTGATAAAAGTATGGCATATATATATATGTCATATTTAGTACCCATCAACACAATGTATATTATTATTGTTTTGGTTTTTTATGTTGTATTCATGTATTGTTATTTTGTATTGTATTCTACCAAAGACTCTTTGAGTGTGAGACGAATTTCCCATCTGGGATAATAAAGTTTATCTTATCTTATATATTGACGGACTTGGGAACGTATGATTACATCTAGCTTTTACAAGACTGTATTCATTCAAACCAGTTTTAAGATATATCATGGTTAAATATGAATATAACACACAGTCTTCCTGTAACGAATTAGTAATGTTTTTCCTCACTTCAATGACTCAGTATGTGTGTAGGAGGGAAGATAACCAGCACCGTGTAAAGTCTTCTATCTAAGTACACATAGTAAATAATATGGACACGACGTCATCTTTACATCTCCTAACTTAACTTCAACATACCTAATCAAAAGAAAGGAAACTACGCAATATTTACATCTTCTAACTAAACTTCAACATATCTTATCAAAAGTAAGGAAACTACGCAATATTTACATCTTCTAACTAAACTTCAACATACATAATCAAAAGTAAGGAAACTACGCAATATTTACATCTTCTAACTAAACTTCTACATACCTAATCAAAAGTAAGGAAACTACGCAATATTTACATCTTCTAACTAAACTTCAACAAACATAATCAAAAGTAAAGAAACTACGCAATATTTACATCTTCTAACTAAACTTCAACAAACCTAATCAAAAGTTTGGAAACTACGCAATATTTACATCTTCTAACTAAACTTCAACAAACCTAATCAAAAGTTTGGAAACTACGCAATATTTACATTTTCTTACTAAACTTCAACAAACTCATCAAAAGTTTGGAAACTACGCAATATTTACATCTTCTAACTAAACTTCAACAAACATAATCAAAAGTTTGGAAACCACGCAATATTTACATCTTCTAACTAAACTTCAACAAACATAATCAAAAGTTTGGAAACTACGCAATATTTACATCTTCTAACTAAACTTCTACATACCTAATCAAAAGTTTGGAAACTACGCAATATTTACATCTTCTAACTAAACTTCAACAAACATAATCAAAAGTTTGGAAACTACGCAATATTTACATCTTCTAACTAAACTTCTACATACATAATCAAAAGTTTGGAAACTACGCAATATTTACATCTTCTAACTAAACTTCAACAAACATAATCAAACGTATGGAAACGACGTCATATTTTACATGTTATTTCTAAACCCGCACGTCTTATTTATTTTATTTGAATTATAATAATAATAATAAGAGTTCTTATAAACCGCAGAATTCCACAAACAAGGTCCATACTCAATGCGCATAACATACAATTGAATAAGGTAAGTATAAACATATATACACACAGCAAGAGATTAATATAAGTTTAATAATAGAGTTTGAAAATATGTGTTTCAAGGTGGGACTTGAAAACAGTTAGAGATGAAGGACATTTGAGTTCATGAGGCAGTGTATTCCATAGAGATACACATAGTTGGAATCATGTTATTAAGTAGGAACAGGTAACTTTAATAAGGGCGGTGTCTTATCTGGGTTTCTCTCTGGTATATTGTGTCTAACATCTACAACACTATATTGTGTCCCTTTAAGTAATGCTAAGCAAATCCATACATTGTTGTAAAACGGACTCAAGGGCGTCCAAGGACCAAGGTGAGCTCACACGGCGGGAACATGATACAACTGATTTTCAAGAAGGATAGATTTATTACAAGGAGTTGAAACTAAAATACGTTCTGACGGGTTTATTTATGATCGTGTTGTTGATACATGTCATCTGTTTAAACTTTTGATTCAATTTACAACATGTAGCGGGAATATGAAAACCAGTTTGAAAGGGTTTGTTTAAATAAAATATTGTAAAGCTGACATTTGCAGTTTATTTATAGACCCTCATACCCAGGGTGTACACACTTTTTTCTTCTTTCATTTTCCCTGTAAACACTCAGTTCGAAATGATAGTAATGACCACACACTTGTTTAATACAGTGTACACCAAATCTATTCAGTTATCCACTAATCTCAATTCCAGCTAACTTACTTACCGAACCATACGTATTAGCCTCTCCCCAGAGGTCACAGAGGCGCTCTAGTGAAGGTGTAGGTGGGGTAGCACTCGAGTTGAGATGTCCTTCTTTCTGAAATATATTGTTACAATTCTAACTGTTTTAACTTGGTTGAAGTTGGAATTCATATCTCAAGTTTCTGTTCCGTTTATGAAGTGATGCGATATGAATTGTGTTAGATATGTACCAGAATAATCATTCTTTGTTTCATTTTCTCACAGATAAGTTTTACTCGATTTTAAGGATCTGACATGAGGTTGGGAGGATACATCTGATATCACCAGTTAGAATGTTTGTATAATAAGCATTCTGCCTCTCTGACATGACCTTGCAACGGACATAATATGCCGGCTTTAAAAGCAAATGATGAACAACTTAACATTTACATTAAGCATTCTGATATATGTGCCTTGTAGGAAACACCTGTTAGTCATACAATAAATAATATTTAAGCCTAGCATAGTGTTGTTGTCCGACCGTAGCATATAATAACCATATCGACTATACACATTATTATGTTCTTGTAATAACTGATAACATGTATTACATATGTTCTTGAACATATTTTGCTTAGCTGTAACTTAATGGCGAATTCGTAGATCGTAGCTATCTATTGCGAAATGACAAGTTTCTTATCTCCTAATACGTTTCACAGTGGCCTTTCAGAGTATGGTAACATTTAAGCAACCTTGTTAAAATGTTATAATTTCTCCAGAGGTATACAATTAACGAAGCAATAAGTTATACGATTACAAGTTAAAATCTATTCTACGTGTTATGAGTCACACATCCTGTAACAAATACATGTGATATTAACACAGATTATTTCAAGTGTAAAGACTCATGCTAAAACTCAATACACTGTTGCACTTCAGAGCAATAAAACGGACTCAAGGACATACCAAGGTACGTGAGGTCTCACTGCGGAACACGATACAACTGATTTTCAAGAAGGATAGCTTTACTACAAGGAGTTGAAACTGAAATACGTCCTGATTTGATGATCTTGTTGTTGATACATGTATTCTGTTTTAACTTTTGATTCAATTTACAACATGTAGCGGGAATATGAAAACCATTCTGAGAGTGTTTCTTTAAATAACATATTCAACAGCTGACATTTACAGTAAAACGAGATTTCCCCGTACCCAGGGTTCACACACATGCGTGTTCTTTCATTTTCCCTGTAAAAACACAGTTCGAATTGATGGTAATGGTCGCCTACGTTTTAACAATGTAACCAAATGTATTAATAGTTATCCACAAATCTCAATTCTAACGATCTTACTTACTTACCTAAGCCTACTTATTAGCCCCTCCCCAGAGGTTACAGAAGCGATCTTGTTCAGTATAGGTAGGGGTAGTGCATTCCAAAATATGCATCTTTCTGAAATATATTTTATAGCTCATCTAATCAGATGAAACTATCATCTAATTAGATGAAACTATCATCTAATTAGAAGAAACTTCCATTTAATTAGATGAAAATTTTATTATCATCTTATTAGAACAAATCTACCATCTAATAAGATGAAACAATCATCTACTTATATGATATGTATACTTTTCTAATTAGATGTTATGTATAATTTTCCCACTACGGGTAGCAATACGAACTATCATCTAATTAGAACAAAACTATCATCTACTTAGATGAAATTATCATCTAAATAGATGTTATTTGTACTTTTCCCAATACTGGCAGTAATGCGCTTCCATAATAATTTACCAACAGTTAATATCCAACTCTGAGTTCTGAACCTAAAGATCTTGATTGTTCAGATGATTTTCTAACTTTAGTTACAGAAGATCACCCCATTATATCATCATCTGGGAAAACAGATTTATGTTTACATGAGTTTATATGAAATGGATATTATAATAAATGAAAAGGAGACGAACAAAGTTGCTAGGGGGATGACCCGTGTGGTTCTTTTAACGGGCCTTCGAGTCACCAAGTATAAAAATGATTTTTAAAATAAGTAAAAGCAACAGGGTAAGCACATATTCAGACATTTCAAGGATTTTGAGATTTAGTTCTGCATAAACATGTATTATAAATGACAAATTTGAATATTTTAGACATGTAAACACTGTGCTACTGTGTCTTTAAGAGTGACAATAAAGTTTTCAAATATACAATGCATATCTCAATAGGTAAAGAGTTCAGGTTTTTAGTTTGAAAAATAAGTATTTGGAACTTCTATAGTATTTCGATGTCGTGCACATTTTCCATGGAACCACTATTAAGACTGCTCATAGTCGTCCCTAAATGGATGGTCGTAATTCTCAACATCAGTTCTGGGTTCCTCGTCAGATGTTGAGTCCTCAGTCTCAGTGTTCCCGAAGCAGTCGGCGATAAGAGGAATTCTGATGTCGCCTCCAGTTGCATTTCCACTATCAGGATCTTCCACCTGTACATGTACATCAGCTACAACAGAGAATGAGGAGTTGTTGACGACTGGGGCGGGTCCTTCAGCTCCTTGATAGGGTTGTGGAAGGGACACCATGAGATCCTCGTTGATCTCTATGTAATGAGGAAGCACGTAGCTGTCTGGTCTATCCGACCACTCGTCGGAGCCTCGTAGAACGTCGCGCCGTCGTCTGTCTGGTGGTGAAGCAGCTGCCGCCTGGGGTTGTATCTGGAGGTTGTCTGTAGAGTCTCCGCTGTGTCTAGGTCGGATGTAGCTGGTTTGTCTGATAGGACGGAGGCAAACTCTTTGAGGAGTAACTGTCACCTCGTCATCAACTTCAGCGTATCCGGGAGCGGCAACATGATTAGCATCTTGTACAACACCAGAACTTGTATCTTGTACAACACCAGGACTTGTATCTTGTACAGCAGATTGAGGACGCCTCCTCCACTTCACAACATCGTACATTACACCGTGCATCCTGCAGAGAAAACATTAGTGTCACTAGGTACCTCTTACATATATGTGACATCCAACAATATGTGAACCGAAATATGATTACTCTCAACAAAATATGATTACCGGTATACATTCTTGTCTACACAAATGATTCGCTGCTTTTTCAAATGGTTCTGTGTTCGACCGACAGTTTTTAAGAAATACTGACCGTTTCATACGACATACGACGTACACAAGCACTGCTGCAATGATGATGACAACAGCCACACCTCCACCCACCCAGTACTGTACTCCACTCCACGTCTCTCCCTTGTCTTCTGAAAACACATCACAAATATGTTAATGCTTACTTTTGAAATATTTAAACAAACGTTAATAGTAGAATTGAACGTGAAATGATCTTTATTGATAATAAAAACCGTTCTTATTGTTACAATGTGTCATTGACAACGCACTTCAGAACAGAACAGAACAGAATTGTATTTTGTATATGGGCCTCATGGCCTAAAGTACAATAAAGTTACATAAATACAATTGAGTATCACGTGACATTCACGTTTGCACGTAAAGTAAATACATTTCTCAAAAAGATAGCGACATTTTTAATAGTTTTGACATTTGTAGTACATAAAAGGCTATACGCATTATGGTCGGGTGGAATATACTTTTTACGAAGAGCTGAGTAATTATCACAAACAAACAAAACATGATTTTCATCTTCTAAAGCGTTGAGGTTGCACAATTTACATACTGAGTTACTCATATCATTATCTTTTGACTTACGATAATTAATTATCCTCAGATTGTGTAAAGAAATTCGAAATTTACAAAATGATCTGATTAAAGTTATGTCATTTAACTTGAGAATATAGCATTTAGGCTGTAACATAGAATTTAGATTACTATAATAACCTAAAAACTTCGAATTATTAATACCTTCCTGCCAATTTTGAAAAGAAATATCTTTCAAACGTTGAGAGAAAATACTTAAAAACATCGGGACATTGCCAACATCTTGGCTCATCCAAACATAAGAAAAACCACTTGTAAATAACAACATTCTTAAATCAGACACCCAGCTACATTTTCCGCTTTCATCCATTCCTTTCAACATTATATAACATTGGTGAGGATAGCGATGGCTATTCATTCTAATTAACTTAATCCAATACTTAACAACACGCATCTGTGTGATAGTAAACATATTATATCTGCCAACCTCACCCAAAATAGCTTTATTAGATGCAAATTTCCCCACCCTTAAAAAGCGTTTAAAGAAGGAAGCATGAATTTTCTCAATAGAGTTGTAATATTTTGCACCCCAAATTTCAGCGCCATATAATAAAATAGGAGCAATTTTACTATCAAAAATAGTGCAAGCTGCCTTTAATGATATTTGGTGGTTTTTACTAAAGATATTAAAAATAGGAAACATTGCTTTCTGAGCTTGTGATGCTAAGACTGAACACCCCTTTGACCATTTAAAAGCAGAAGAAAATGTTAAACCCAAATATTTATAGTACGTAACAGAGCTTAATATTTTTGTCCCAATTTTCCACCTTTCATGTTGCGCAATTTTTCCACCATTTCGAAAAACAATAACATTACTTTTATCCATGTTTACTTCAAACCCCCAGGTTAGACAAACCTTATGAAGAATATCTAGTTGCTTTTGTAAACCATTTACATAAAATGAAAAGGTAACAATGTCATCTGCAAAAAGTAAAAGTAAAATATCCTCTATGTCTTGAGTCACAAAAATACCATGGTTACAACCTTTATACATATCTAGTACAAGTTCATTAATGAAAAAGGTAAACAAAATGGGGCTGAGCATACAGCCTTGTCTAACCCCCATATTTGTAGAGAATATCGACGTCTTGCCTTCAGGTGTCCTGACGCATGCCTTAACTGAAAGATACATACTCTTAAGCACATTATACATTTTACCCCTGCAACCTTTAGTATGAAGCTGAAATAATAACTTTTTTCTGTCAACAAAATCAAACGCCTTTTTGAAGTCAATAAATGCACAAAAGAACCGCCCGCCAGCTTTGCATAAGTACTTGGAGCACAATGATTGTAATATGAATATATTGTCTATGGTCGAGTAGGAGCTTCGAAAACCCGCCTGGGATTCCGAGAGCAATTCGTTGACTTCGGCCCATAGCCTGAAACGTTTTTCTAGAATACTAGTAAAGATTTTACCAATAATGTTGAGCAACGAAATCCCTCGATAGTTGTTAGGATCCTTTGTGCTTCCGGATTTGTATATTGGAATTATCATTCCGATATTCCATGAGCTGGGAAACTGACCTGTTTCCAGTATTTTGTTAAATAAAAGTGTTAAATAAGGTGTTAAACAAGTTTTAAGAAGTATAAGCATTTCCGGTGGTATTCCATCTTCCCCCGGCGCTTTACCTCGTTTCAATCTGTCTACTGCTGAAATTACTTCCTCTTCAGTTATGGTCGCCGACAATAGGACGTCTGAGTCGCCATCTTGATAGCAATCCTCACAGTTATGAGTATTAACGAAGTTATCTAAGTCCTCATATTCACCTCTCTCACGATTTGCGTTATTTAAGAGCTCTTTAAAATAGACAAACCAGGTGTCGTGGTCTATAGATAGTGAATTGCTGCTGTTACCGAGACACCGCTTAACGGTCTTCCAGAATTCCTTGAAGTCCCCAAATTTAGCAGACTCATTTAGTTCTTCAGCTTGCCTTCTCTGAAATAGCATCCTCTTCTCGTCACAGCATTGCTTAAAGTTTGATTTCGCAAGTAGATAATTTTGAGTGTTTCTGTCACATTTATATTTCCTTAAATAGTTAAGTTGTTTATATTTTTCAGATTTCAGTTTTTCACATTCCCTGTCAAACCATGGTGGTTGACGTTTACGTGTTGAGTTACGATCGATCAATACAGCAGGACTGCATGTTCCGCATATGGAGAATAAGTCGTTAAGCTTGTCAAGCGCTGCCGGGATATCAGTTTGTAACTTATTTTGAAATGAATCAAGAATGCTGGAAAACTTGACAGATTGCACTTCACCAACAGTCGTCATATAGATACCCATGAGTTATTTTAATTAAGCTAACAGTAGTAAAAAGTGGTGATACAGTACCTTCAAGTCTACATTCCCCAGTGTCTCTGTCACAGTCACCATCTTTACAGTAAACACATTTCTGGCTACAGAAGAATCCATAGTAGCCTCGCTGGCATCCCTCTGTACATTCTCCTGTTGTTTGATGGCAGCCTCCGTCTGTACATTTCCCGCACATCATATCACACCCTTCACCGTAGAAGCCCCTCTGACATCCATTGATGCATTCTCCTGTTATCATTTCACAGAATTTCCCTGCGCATCTTTGACATTTCTGTCCACAGACAGTCCCGTGGTATCCCAGCTTGCAAGTGCTACAGGTTCCTTTTAGATCACAAATACCTTCATAGCACTGGTCTGGACATGTGGACTCGCACTTCTCTCCATAGTAACCCTTGCCACACCCCTCAATGCAACTTCCGTCTCTGTCACAGTCTCTGTTAACCCCTGCACATCCGTCACTACACTGATACTGACAGGTTGAACCATACCGACCTGCTTCACACTGGACACACTCTCCTGACAGCTGATCACACCCAGACACACAGTGAGTAGAACACTTCAGCTCACATCTCTCTCCATATGATCCAGGTGTACAGCCATCAACACAGGTACCGTTCCTGTGACAGTTCTTGTTTATACAACCTGGATTACAGAGAGATCCGAATTCTTCTCCATACCATCCTGAGATACAGCTTGTACATTGTCCTGACTCTTTATGACAGAAACAGTAAGGAGAGCAACTTTGCTGACACAATTTTCCGAACCATCCCGGTTTGCAGCCTTCCAAACAATCTTGTCTGTAAGCTGATAGGCACATGTCGTTCAAGCAATGGTCATTTGATCTGCACTTCACACCTGACAAGCATAAGAAAAAAAAAGTATTTTATTAGTAAGTCATTATTTTACAAATTCAGTAAACAGGTAAGTGGTTAGTAACCTGACTTTAGTCAAGTGAATATATCCTCATCCCCTTGATAACCATTGTCTCGGTTCGGCTTGTCGTGTTCGTCATATCACATCTCGAAAGCAAATAACCTCTTTTTGTGACTTTTGACCTTCCTCAAATCATTTTTGGTTTGCTTTCAGCTTTGGAATGCCATACTATTTAATATCTTACACAAACAATATATGACAAACATGCTGATTTAAAGATTGTCAAAGATAAAAAAAAAGTAGGAAATAGAAACAGAAAACAGCATCAACATAATTCATTTAAAACTCATTTTCATATGACAAGTTCACACAAATGTATTCGATATCCTTATTACAGATATACAACGAATCATTTCATTGGTTCACATCCTCGTAATTGTTATTCAAAGTAAAACTAAAAATGTTCACAAATTAAATTAGCATACAGTACCCACGATTTTCCTCTCTTTAACTGACGGAAATGTAATCTATCAATATTGAGAAATCAGTTACATTTTCTTCAAGAGATGATTTCAACATAAACAAGTGTCATTCTTTTATTCAGACGTTAAATCGAATGCATTTCAGGAAAAGGAAAGGTTACCATATCTTCAATTGTGTACTAAATAAAATTCTGAAGCCGGAGAAATTCGATTTTGAATGCTTTTTATAGCGACCAATATATTTGGCATTTAATTTAGAAGTTCATACAATATAGACATTTAATTAATCAAAGATGTTATTAACATGAATTACCGTTTTGAAAGTAAATTTGTCCGCACGTCTTTACTATAGGACGTCATAAATAAGAAACCCATTTTTACTCTCCTTCTCGTCTAGTTAAGGAGATTAGAAACGATTTTTTCTCAGAAATATGAACAGATCATGTTTTGAAATTTGAAGTTTAGTTTAGTTTGCTTCTAAAGACATTATTCATTTCTGTTTCAGTCGTGTATATCACTCGTTGATCGAATAATCTTGAATTTTGTGTGGAGACGTTTTTTTGTGGTTGAGTGTAAGTAAGTGTGGTCACAAATAAGCACAGATAGTAGATCTCAATGTTCATACATTCATAACATCCTGTTTGGCAGGTTGCATGGGTATAAACAAGGGTTTAACAGTTCTGTACACCCTACCACAACAGCGTGTAACTAATAGTATTACCTACGAGGGTAGTCATATGAGGACTATATTTTATACGATGCTCTATAGGGCAAAACATCATTTCGTCATGGTAACGTTACATCGTATACAATGTTGTTGTGTTGCAGTCACACGTACCTGGTCTGGGTTCACAAGAACCTGTATTGTATTTGTATGCTTGTACACAGGTGCAGGAACCGTCACGCTGCTGGCATGTCTTCCCTTGACAGTTAACATCGCACTTCATGTTACATGTGTTTCCATAGTAACCAGATGTACAACCACGGAGACAGGCTCCTGTGTCTGTGTTACACGTGGGAAGAGTGAAGTTCTGTATCAACTTACAGTTCAGTGGACAGGGTCGAGATCCTGAAACTGTATTTAGCTCATCATTAGTTCTTTAGTAAAGTTTGTATGAAATAGCATCGCAACGCTTGATACAAATGTGTGATTACTCGTCAACCCATCGCAACCTCACTTGCTTCAACCTTTCATGTTCAAACTGTCTGTCAATTCGTCCTTTCAGGCCAAAACATTATCCAGGGCAGATCTCCCAAACTGTACATGCTAGCTTCCCCAAATTTGAAACACAACCATTATCCCTAGATATGCGTTTAAGGGTTAACTTTTTGTTCAGATTCCATAGAAACATAATCTGTGAGCAAGTCATCAGTCTATACAATGAATTCCAACTAAACACAATGTACAAGTCCACGATGTCAACCAATACACAGGTCATTTAAAATTCCTCATGAGATAATGTAAAACACAGACTTTGAAAAAGTGAAAACATGGAAAGTTTATTTGTATGATGAAAATCTTAAACTTGCATTCCTTGGTAACATAATGAAATTATAAATTATTTTGTTTACATTTACTTGACTCGAATTATTGTAGCTCTGTTGTTCTACAGTTCTTGCTTCTTGGCTGTGTCACTGTCAGATCACGTGGTTTGTTTGACTGGCTTTCGAGTAACAATCATATGGCCATTCTAACGTCACGCTTAGTTTTCGTGACGTCAAGGGAAGTTCGTATAACATTTGTGTGACCAACGATTGAGATTTTAACAAAAACATTTCAGTCTAGTGTAACCTTTGTGTGACCTTTGGAACCTTAGTGTAGACTTCGTGTGTTGTCCAAGTTGGCTCTACCTTCCTCCGGGATTAACACCGGCAGTGAATTCCAAATTTTACATTCGTATGCTGTCTGGGATATCGAGTCCTAGAATGTGTGATGCACTACACATGCGGTCTCCGCCAAACTTGCTACACATGTCAACCATTACCCCCAGATGTGCCTCATAAGGATTATAATATTTTTTGGTAAATTCCATGTTTTACGATTCTATAGGAATGTGACAGTCACTGTGTCCGAAGCAAATCTCCAAAACTATAAATGCTGTCTCCACCAAACTTACTACACGTATCAACCATGCCTTTGATTGTTAGACATTATATTTAACTTTAGCAGTGACTCAACGTGACAGTCAACTCAGAGCATATCTCTAAAATAATTCATGCGATCTCCACCAGACTTAGGATACCTTTGGACCATAATCTTAAAATGTGATTTCTGTGTGAATGTTTAAATATAGAATCAGGTAAACATAATCTGCTCAGTGAATAAATCAACAATAACTTGAACAAGTGAACAACATTAAACATACTTTGGAAACGGCATGCACCACTTTCATCCTACCTCAGATATAATTTCAGCTTTATCCATTGATGTGATTTTTATTAATTTAAAAGTTATTTAACCTAGGTGAGAAGCGGGAGTATGTGAGCTTAGCTCGCTTCTCTACATTTGTTAAATTAGCTTAACTGATATGCTGATGCTTAAATGAGGAGATTCAGCATAAGAATGTAAGTATGGGAACATAGTGTGATTATATAAAGACACAAATTATTTATTCAAAATTTTAACGCAGACTGTAAACTATATTCGATATGTTGTGTATCAAGTTACCATAACACAATGGTACAGCTGGAGATATTTTACACACTATAAAGTAAAATAATTAATTAAGTGTCTAAGAACCTACCACAGTAGACCCAGTAGATGACCAGGACAACGACTTCTCCTGATAGCCTCATCATGGTGACTGCAGGAGAGAGAGAAACTGTGATCCTCTGGTTTTGTTTTCATTTATCGTTTCCTCGTCACGACTAATTATGAACCCACTGGTGGTGAGATGACATTGAAATGAGTTTTATTATTGTTGTTGTTTAGAATATGTTTCCGAATCATGAAATTAGCGCCAAAACGTACCCTGCTTCGCGGAAAATTATCATTCCTCCATTTTGAATTCATAATCGACATTTTGTATGCTTGCTTGTCCCTTAGATTAGGCCCGTCATTTTGTCAAAAGATGTTGGTGTTAGAGCTTCAGAAAAATGGTTTAGGTTGAATTAGAATTTATGAAATGTTACATTAGTACAAACAATTAGACAAGGTTAGTAACACAAAAGCAATATTTACACTTGAACAAATTAGATTGTATATACATTTGTAAATATGATTTTGTTATTAAAACTTGTATATAAAAAATATACGCTTTGTTATCCTGTTCAACCACAACTCTGTTATAAATTGTGTATTACATATCATTGTACAGGGTACCATATTCAACATTTCAGACTACATGTATATACAATGTTAATATAGAAAAACACTATGCGATGGTGAATGCAATATATTATTTTATGATTACAGCTCATCCTCAAGCAGAAGTCTAAAAATGATTAATACTGGCACTCTAATTGGTACGTATATACCTTATGCTAACGAGCGATACATGCGAAACATAAGAACAAGTTGATAAGCATTGAACATTGCAATGGATGTAAATATTGCTACATGTAACTAATATATACTATTTTAAATAAGTATTAATCAAAAGTATTAATAACTTTACTCCATTCATGAACTAAGATTGAGAATACATTTGACGTAGTTAATACATGATGAGGACTCTCCTTTTGGTCCATTGTCCATTCTTGTTTTCATGAATGTACTGGCCAACAGCGCAACACCTCAACAGATTTGAAATTACTTAGATTTGTAATATTTTGCTTATTGGTATGTGATGTCATGCAGTAATGAACTGAATCGCTATGGCAGTGTTCAGCATATCAGGTCCACGAAAAGCTCTTGCTAATTATTGATTGACATTTAACAAATCTGACATCATAACTCCTTGTTGCAGGTTGTCTTATTCTGCTGGCCAGTTCCTCGATGGTGTCTGGACTGTGTTCAACTTGTCGAGAAGAACGATGCTATGACAATGGAGAGTGTATCATCGGATGTGTACCTGGGTTTGTGGGTGAATACTGTGATGAGGACTGTCCCTCTAGGTGCTTGAACAAATTATGTCACCTAGCCAGATCAGATGGAACTGTTACCTGTACAGATGGGTGTGAAACAGGTTACTGTCATATCAGGTGTGACGTACCGTGTCCAGGAGATTGTGAGACATGTGACAGACAGTGCAGTTCCTGCAATGTGACTGTAGTTAAGATATGCAGTCCGAGGTATGATAAATGTGACAGAGAAACTGGAGAGTGCATCGTCTGCAGACGAGGATACTACGGGGACGAGTGTGACCAGAAGTGTACGGCTTGTTTTACTCGAGCAGAGACCATTTATGACAACTGCTTGTCTGGCTGTGACATCTGCCAATCAAAAGGTACTGCAACTTTTAGGTAAACTTGGTCCATCCCCTCTCATTGCTAAATATATTGCTATGTTAACATGTCTTTTTAATAACTGTACAAATCAAATCAAAGATGTATACGATAGGCGAGTAAAATCAAACGTATATCACCATGTATGTCACCAACATAGGGACTGGTATTGTGTAGAAATAGTGCTAGAAAGTCATATACCTATTTTAACCCAACTCTATTAAGAATAACACTTTATTGTCCTCAATACAAAGTAAATTGGAAATTCATTTTGTGCTCTGGGCACCCGACAGCCACAGTGCAGTGCCACTTCAAGCGTTGTTCTATCCTTATAATGCTGAGTGCCAAACAAGGAAGCAACAACTCCCATCTTTTAACGTCTTTTGGTATGACGCGGCCGGGAATCGAACCCCGACCTTCCGGGTGATGAGCGGACGCTCTACCAACTGAGCTACATCCCCGGTAATATTAGCATATAAAAGTATATTATCTAGGGCACGGTCTTCATAAGCATTTGTCTTTTTCACGCAGGTCCCCCCCCCCCCCCCCCCCCCCCCAACCAAAAAAAATAATCCTGTGATTCAAAGATAAAAATTCTTAAATAGTATAAATGATAAAACAATTCAAAAGTATTTTCAGGTTGTTTTATATTTTGTTCGATACAGGGACATGTCAGACTGGTTTCCATGAAGACTCGTGTAAACTTCCATGTTCACCTGGCTGTGATAACCCAAGAGGATGTAACAGAGCAACAGGAGAATGTTCTGCTGGGTGTGTGTCTGGATATCATGGACTGACATGTACCTATAGGTGTAGTGAACACTGTCTGTCTGGGAGATGTAACAGGGCAACAGGAGAATGTTCTGCTGGGTGTGTGTCTGGATATCATGGACTGACCTGTAACTACACGTGTAGTGAACACTGTCTGTCTGGGAGATGTAATAGAGCAACAGGAGAATGTTCTGCTGGGTGTGAATCTGGATATCACGGACTGACCTGTAACTACACGTGTAACAGCTTCTGTGTTGGCGGGATCTGTAACCAACACAACGGAGTCTGTACATCTGGATGCATCAGTGGATACACATCCAACTTAGACATGTGTGAGAAAGAAACCAGCGCTGGTAAGTATGTTTCCAGCTCATACCGCGATAACTCTATAGTTTATTAGTTTTGCACCACCATATCTTGTATTTTCATATAGTGTTACAGGGGTGGCTCTAATATCTCTGACATCAACATGATTGTTTGATCGCATTAATATGACAAATGTATTAATTACTAGCTAAGTTACTAGCGAGTTATTTCTCGTTCAAAGGATTTCCAATGCAAAGCCTTTTTGTGTTTCATCTAAATAACCACATGTTTGATAACAGTTCTTATCAATCTTGTATTTCACCATGGCTTGGATTTGTGAAGCTAAATCAAACAGTTTGTAATGCTAATAGACGTCTTGGGAAGTTTCGAGTACAATCTATTACCATGAAAGATAAGGAAATGCGTTCAAATCTAGATAATTGCATACCATATCAAGTGTATATATCTCATACGATATTAGTACAACAAAAGCTAAGCATCATTATTTTATGATACGCCACTGCCTGCCTACATTGTCCTCGGTTGGTACCTTGCAAGTACCGCTAAAAAAACGTTTTGCGTCCTTTATTTTGCTGTGTCAATGGTTTAGACCTACAGGAAAGAGATTAGTTCAAATATGTCATTGCAACATGCTTCTCTATATTGTGTGCATTGTTCGAGTTTAGACTGGAAAGTCGTTTGCCTATGAGTTTGTTGGATGGCATTGACATGCTCAAATAAGGTAACGTTTTCCATACTAAAACATTTTTAAAATGGTTTTATTGTAAACAGACCGAAAGCGCCCACTACAGAGAGCAAGAAGAGAACAACTCCCAACTTGAAGATGATATGGGATAGGAGAATATGTATTTCAATTTACCAAAAATGCTTGGCAGTTTTCAAATACCAAAAACACAAGTTGCAATATATATAGAGTGATCAACGATGCTGTTTTGAATGTTTTCAATCAGTTGTAACTCGAAAATGACACAGTGAATATTTAGTATTTCGGTGTTCTTGTCAGAATGTCGCTTTTTTAGCTAATAGCAGTTGTGTGATAGAAAGGGCTTTCTTTTAAGATTAACAGACTGAACAACACTGAAGTCAATGGGGACACAAACTGTATAAAGAGACCTTTATGTAGATATCCAAATCTCACCTTTGTTCATTTTCATTTTGCTAAGACTCTCCTCAGTATTCTTCGGAAAGAATTTACAAAATATACACTGTTTTGGAGAATTATGTTACTGTTAAGGTATTATGCTGATGAAGGTGTTGTGCTACATTTAACGTTTAAATCGTTTTATATCAGCGGATGATCTGAAATTCAGTTATCATACATCATTCTGACGGCATTGGTTGTAAAGCATCATGCATGCACACACTAATGTGACTGTATATGATTGTTTAGATCACACCTGTAAAAACCTAACTGCTCGGTTCACTTCAATACAGGTATTAAATGCATCATTATTTATGTCATTAAGTGATGCCTGTCGTAGAAGTTCAGATTTATTTTCTTTGTTTCAGGAACGTCTGTTGCCATTGCTGTACCCATCACTCTAGTCTGGTGAGTTGTGGGTTCCATCTGATAATCGTGATCTGTAATACCCATATGGTTTAGAATAACCGAGTTGAAATTTTTGGTATATGACCATATTATGTTGCTTAGCAACCTTGTTTCATCTGAAGTAGTCATAGTTATATTTCGTCTTCTTTATAATAACAGTTACAATAATTGTTTGTTGCGTCATTGTAGCTGGTTGAAAAATAGACGGCCGTTTTCTGACGCTAAACAAATGGAAAACAATGAGTAATAAATAATTTCTTCCCCGAGGAAGTGTACTTTAAGATTCTTATGAAACTAAAACTGTACATAACTCTCACTCGTGCAATACTCAAATTCATACCTGTTTTGTAAATATGAACCTCCTTGTTTAATAACCTATATATGCATGACATTAAAGTAGATGATCCAACTAGTAGTTCGCTTATGAACTTATGATTAACTATAACTGAACTGGTTGAAGCAAAGTCAGAAAGAGTGAAATGTTTCCTTAATGCAAACAAATATGACATGAACTTAACTTTACCATATTGCTGTCAAATAATCCTAAGTTTCGTGATGCTGGTAACAGTATTGAATAATCTGAGGTCTGTGATATAATTTTAATTAAATGAATTTGTGTTTCAGCATTGTTGCTGGGATGGTAGCCGCTGCTGTTATCTGGAGAAGACGTCGAGCTAGAAGGTAATACATAAACATGTGCTGGGTTTTGTTAAAACATTGACAACATTTGTTGATATAGAAGCCTTGATGTATCATCCACTACTAACTTATACCGAGAGAAAATATTCTGCATTACTTTGTTATACATGGGTCTGTGTGGTCTATTTAAATCAACTTGAATGACGTTTAGACAAATACATGGGTACCTGGTAAAGGTTGTGTTGGAGGTGTTGAAAGACTTATGGTGTCACTCTGGGTGGTTGATGACCTTATAAAGATGTACCTCTGTACATGCAGCAGTACACATGGGTACCTGGTAAAGGTTGTGTTGGAGATGTTGAAAGATTTATGGTGTCACTCTGGGTGGTTGATGACCTTATAAAGATGTACCTCTGTACATGCAGCAGTATACATGGGTACCTGGTACAGGTTGCGTTGGAGATGTCCTTCTAGCAATATTTAGTTTAATAATGTGGATTGTCAAACTCCCGTGAACAGTCTTGTTGAAACTGAGGCTAATAAAAGCTAAATATTATTAGTATTATTGAAATGAAGATTATAAATGTGATGATTCAAAACCAAATATGGTATCTGGAGAATTTATAAGTATGCTTTATGTAAGTTATATTCGATTGTTTCATACCGAGGTATGAATGAATGATAGTTGATTGCCTAAATATGATCAAAGTACTCAAATACTCATATGTTGCAATATTGTGATAAGGAAAATAGTGTTTTTGGATGATATCAATACCATTTTATTGCAGGTCCAACACACCAAGTTCAGAACTAGATGAGAACGGTATGTATATGAAGAGAAGAATGTATTTTACAGATTAAAATCCTAGGCAGATAACAATAATTCAACATCGAATCATGGTTTCAAATAGTTGTACTGCATGGTTTGTTGGGAAAACTGTACCCCTCATTATACAATTACAATTTTTGTTATTCAGCCAACATTGTAAGTACAACCAGATTCATCAGAAAGCACAATCTATTTTTTTGAAACGATAATGACTGAGAGAAAAAAGAAATTCAAGTAGGCATATACTCCAGATAATTATTCAATGACACAACTTGAATGTGAGCAATGTAAAACGAACCTTTAGTTGAAGTAACTACACACTACACAACTATACAGTTTTGTATATTCAAGGATACACCTTGAACGTTTGCAATGTAAAATGAACCTTCAGTTTCTTTTGAAAAAATTCAACAATACACTACTAAACAGTTTTGTAAACAATTTTAAATTCAAGGGTAAGTACGTTTCTGTTGTCCTATCAAATACAAATCAGAATGTTTAAGCTTAAGTATCATATTCACACATTTACATGTTTACAGGTGCAAACCGTACTGCGGATGTTGCTCAGCCTCTCCTGCACTACAAGACAGGTAACGTATTTCATTATATCAATTTATTATTCATTATTTATGACTTGTATTTAAGTCTCCATGTTAGCATCATTATTTCACTATGAAACTGTGAATGCTTGAAATAACATATCCAAACAAGGGCAATATACACTTTACTGATTCTACTATCACAGTCCACTAGACAGTGTCACTAGACAGTGTCCTTAGACAGTGTCCTAAGACAGTGTCCTTAGACAATGTCATAAAGCAGTGTCATAAGATAGTGCCATTAGGTTGTGTCATTAGGTAGTGTCATTCGACAGTGTCATTAGGCAATGTCATTAGGCAGTGTCATTAGGCAGTGTCATTAGACAGTGTCATTAGGCAGTGTCATTAGACAGTGTCATTAGACAGTGTCAGTGGGCAGTGTCATAAGACAGTGTCATAAGACAGTGTCATTAGGTAGTGTATTAATGCAGTGCCATAAGGCAGTATCATAAGGCAGTGTCATTAGGCAGTGCCATTAGGCAGTGCCATTAGGTAGTGTATTAAGGCAGTGTATTAAGGCAGTGTCATTAGATAGTGTCATTAGACAGTGTCATTAGGCATTGTCATAAGGCAGTGTCATAAGTAGTGTCACTAGACAGTGTCATGCTCAAACTGTTGCATGTAATATATCGTTTATTTAGCTTGTTAGTAGCTGCGTGATAGTCTATGACCTATTTAGTATCAAGGTCACTGCAATGTCAATGTGAAGTAACACACAGGATCTTAAACCCTGCATAAGAATTGGTCTATGCCTGTAAGACAGCACCGTCTGTGAAGTGTCATGGATTTCTTTAGGTAACTTATCGTCGATTTGAGTGATGTCACAAGGTTTAAACTAACGTTGTCATTCAAAGTGAAAAATAGAGCCATGGGCTCTGTTTTATACAGATTGTTCTGTAGACAAAGTGCAATGGTCACAGGGTCACCATTTGTTTACATTTGAGCTCTCAAGACCTATAGGTAATGGACAAGAAGATGAACATAGGTTTTTGAGGTCGTGACCCCTGTGACCCTGTTTGGGATCACCGGGTCATTAAATCTACAATTTAGAATCCCCATTAGCCAAGGAATCTCCACACAATATTTCAGCTCTTTAGATCTTTTAGAACTTGAGAAGAAGATGGAAATAGGTTTTTAAGGTCGTGACAACTGTGACACATTTGGAGACCTCTAGAGTCAATGGTTCTGGAGAAGAAGTCGAAAATCGAAATGTTTAGGGATGGACGAATGGACGGACGCCGGCCTGATGAGTTAAAATGCATTAAAACCGTGTATATTTTCTAAAGCACCTTCATATTTGGAGAAAAAACATCTGAAGTCATTTCCAAATATGTATCTCCCCTGCAAAATTACTAAGATTTGGAATAAGTGACTATATTGACAAGGATCAAGATATGATATAAAGTAAATTTCAATTTATGTTTAGAAAACAAGAGGAAACAACACTAACCTAGTAATATAACCACTCTTTCTAATAAGCAAAGTTGATACAATAATTGCACAATAAGAACAAGCCTTAGCCTTTTAGTCCACTCTTCCCCACTTCTTTTTAACCCCTGTCATTGTTCGGTCTTGTATCTCTGTGCTTCTTCTAGTCCACTAATCCCCACTTCTCATTAACACCTGTCATTCTTCCATTTTGTTTTTCCGTCCTTCTTCTAGTCCAATAATCCCCACTTCTAATTAACCCCTGTCATTGTTCTATCTCTGTTAATCTTCTAGTTCATTAATGTCATTGTTCCATCTCTGTTAATCTTCTAGTTCATTAATCCCCACTTCTAATTAACCCCTGTCATTGTTTCATCTCTGTTAATCTTCTAGTCCATTAATCCCCACTTTTCATTAACCGATGTCATTCTTCCATCTTGTATCTCCCTCCTTCTAGTCCACTTATCCCCACTTCTCATTAACCCCTGTCATTCTTCCATTCCGTCCCTCCTCTCTCCTACTGATGGGCTTGTCCCTCTTTACTTCACCTTCCCTCTCTGTAGCTCATACCTTTTCTCTGCCCACTTACCAAGCAAATCCTTGTGCCTGTTAGGGTTTTCAACCTCTCAAGATATATATTTTCAGAATGCTATTACTGGTACATTTAATCTGCATTGCTTACAATGCCGGCTGTAAGCATACGGCCTATTAGTTGATATTTTCAGATGTGTATTATTTTCAATTTTCAAACAAATCACCATTAATGAACATATGCAATATCGCGTTTCCTCCTTTTTCCGACTTTTAATTTTTAAAAGATTCCTTAGGATTTGGGTCTTTGAATGTATTTTCAAGCTCAGAACTAAACAACAACACATACTTGTACAATTAAATTTGGTGAAGCAAAATTGTGTTTCCTTTGTAATGTGTTCATCGACTTTAACTTTAAAAACAAAATTGTTACATGATAATTGTATGTGCAAAGTATTAGTTATATTCCGTTGATAACTTATGTAATTACTGCAATGTTTCCAAATGTTTCTAGCTGTTCTTGGTCCAGTATATTACACTTGACAAAATTAATTAGGTAACTGATTTACACTTTGTACCTCACCCAGGCTTATACAGTTGTCCAATAAAGAAAGTACCAAGTTTCGCGAAATTTCGCGAAACTCACGCGAAACTCACGCGAAAGTTTCGCGAAAATCTCGCGTGAGTTTCGCGAAAGTTTCGCGTGAGTTTCGCGAAAATTTCGCGGGTGTTTCGCGAAAATTTCGCGTGCGTTTCGCGTGAGTTTCGCGAAAATTTCGCGTGAGTTTCGCGTGTGTTTCGCGAAAGTATCTCGTGTGTTTCGCAAAAAATGTCGAATGTTTTCATTTCATATGTCTTTGAAAAACATTTTCCCGTGGATGCGTGGTATTTATGCTTGAGATTGGAGAGAGGCTAGATGTAGCAGATGTGTCAAATATTATATCATTACTATAGTCTGATTGAATGTGTTTCAGTACCGTAACAGATATATTACCTTGTTTAATTGCCGATTGATCATAAGAAACTGAATTCTCGTACACATGTGATAAGTTCATGTCTAATACATTTGAAATACATTTGATATGCCAGATGTTTTGCAACAACGTAGTAAAGGGTTTAAAAAAGTGTTACGACAGTAACATGTTCAAATTTCAATGTATATGGTATATCAATGTCTATGAGCGCGAGTTATGCTTTCATATTTGAATAGGTAACATAATTAACTCATTAACGCCGACAGGTAATTAACAGCTCAACGCCTGGCCCGCCAGGTCCGTTAGCACCTGAGTGCAGCGAGACCAATTAGACTTCGTCACCTCTGATTTAGCGAGAGCGAGTGGCATGTCATAAACATGACTGATTGTTTGTTGTGTCTTGCATAACGATCAAAAGTAGACAGGAAATGGGTGATACGAAACTATTGTAAATGATGTAACATTAAGATATCCGATATTGAATTTATTTGCTGCTTATTAGTTATATATTGTCAGATCTTACAGATGAACAATTATGATATATACAGTGCTGTGATAAGTTTGCCAAACTTAACATCCTGTAAGATATCTATTTAATCAATGTGTAAAAGTGAACGTCTTTATTTACCTGCATTTATATTTATTCTTGGTCTGTATCACTTGTAACTGTTTGTCACTTAGTATAGTTACATGTTTTTAAAATTTGGATATTTTGTATGTATTAGACGAGACAAAAATACTTTTATTATAACAGTGTGGAAGTTTTCATTTTACAATTAGGGAATTTAGGGAAAAGTGTATTATTGAACACTAAAATAATGCCAGTAAGTTTATGAATATGTTTAAAGAGTGTATTATTTATATCTACCGCCGACAGTGAAAACAAAAAAACACGTTATAGAAGAAGAAGAGAAGAAAGAGGAAAAATATTTTATTTCGGTGTCACGTGCATACATACATTTCACATATGGCATAATATAACAATATTCACATGATATAAAAACATTGCAGATAAAAAGATAGCACCCGGTCTACAAAGGCCTATGAGGCACCATATTACTTTGTTCATATTAAAATATAGATGAATATGGATATAAAACATTGCATATACAAGAATGGAATTATTAAAATTAAGTGAGGCGCAACCTCCGTCTGTATATTAAGGCAGCCAGTTGCTTACATAACCTACTGCTAGATAATAAATATACAGCCTGGTCAGTCGGGTTGAGATGTAGAAAGGAAGGGTCAGCCGAAGATACAGATTTCCAAAATTCATACTTTAAATCTGAGTAAAAATTACAAACAGCGAGAAAGTGAATTTCATCCTCTGTACAGTTACTGTTACAGAATTTACATAATATTTGATCAAGAGGTACTTCAGGACGGGATAACCTACCTAATTCTATTTCTAAGGGAATAGTGCCACAACGCTGAACGCTGAAAAGAAGCTGAAACATATGATTCAGTATTTAGGGAATGTTTAAATAAGCGGTAAGTCCGCAACTTATTACCATTACACTGACCACTATCATTCCATAGATGAAATAACCTATCCGCTCTATCCTTATTCATTAAATAATTCCTAGCAGAAGTAAACTCGCTCTCAGAGATAGACATATATAGAAACATTCAATAATCCTATTTCTCACCGACATGTGTTTATTTACAAATGTTGTGTAGAATTGTGATTATTGAGAAGCCTGTCACAGAGAGGTACACGCGATTTGCGATGGTCGCAAGCATGAAAGGGAAATACTGAAAGCGAGGACTAACGAAACAGATAAATGATGTTTATATACTTGAATATATTTGAAACATATAAAACTAAAACATGGTTAAATTTGGGATAACACTACCTTCAATAATACAAATTCTTGTACTTTTTGGGTCGAGTCCCATGCGGGATTCGAACCCACGCCCTCAGAGTAAGGCAACTATCGCCAGCATTGACTGTACCTACAGCTTACCACACGACCATTTCGCCTCGAAATATAAAACTATTTTCATCGCTCAACATATATCGTATTTGAAGTAAATGCGCAAGACATCATTGACATTCGATGCTCAAACAAGATTGTATAAAACGCTACATATAGGGGCGTGACTTTAGGAAGAAGATTGTCCAATAATATGCTTGTTTTACATCGGTCACGCACCTGTCACCTGTCATTCAATTAGGATGTGTCTCCGGCTGATTTGTAATCCCTAGACTGTTATTTCAAGGTCAAATATGTTATTTCTATACTCTAATTGAATGTGTATTCGCGTAAGTATCAATCCCGTAACTAAACAGCATCTTGCATTTATTGCCAATGAATCAACAGAAATCACTAAATACACCGGATGTATTGTTATATGAGATACCCAAGCTGACACTTCATTTACTGAACTCAAAATACAATTGAAACATATTATATGGTTTACGGGTAATGATTAAGTTATTCCGTTATGCTCACTCGCTGTGAGGAGCTAATTAATTTGTCGCATATGTGCGGCTCTCAGTCTTAATGAGTTAACTATTAATATGAAAATAGATTCTTACAATTTAATAAGTTCAGCTAGACAGCGTAAGAATACTTTAGAAATCATTCCTAATAAAGTGTATCAAAATCATAACTATGTAAAGTAACTATGTTCTTTTTATCCGACATGTGTTTACTAAATGGTGAGTATTTACTATAAAGTGGGTTTCAATAGGTCGTATTATCCATACTTAAGTGACTCTCTACCGAAAGTTTATCCAAATGAGTGGTTATAGGAATTAGTTTCCTGTGATCAAAGTTGTAGTGATAAACATAAGCGACACTCGCTGAATGAATGGGGTAAATGAGGCATGTGAACGTCAATCGCTTTGTGTAACTGTAAGGAGCTTATTTATTTATGAAGCAAACATTGTATATGCATTTTCTTCATTATGGAGGTGGGCGATGTCTGAAAAAGGAAAGAGTATTAGTCAGTGGCATGTGGCTTAACTCCCTTCAATGTGGACGTTATGTGTATTGCATTAACTGTAATTGAAAAATTGTGATTTGATTAACACTTGCCTTGTGTTGGCACGCAGCAGGTCGGCAATCAAATCACGAACGATTATCTAATTGCAATTAATTCAATACATCAAACAACTACGTTATGCAATGGAACTGCAAACCAAAACCCGTTCAAATGAGATAAGAGTGCCTTAAATACAGTAAAGTTCTATGCGTATTTGCATATGGAACTACACTGATAGTTTCTAGTCATGCTTAACAGTTGATAAATGTTCTTGGTAACACATTAATAACCGAAAACAGACACTGTTTGGCAGTTCTGTGACTCATATATTTGTGAAATATCATATTTGTAACTAACTCAAAGAGGAATATGACGTCGATGACGTCTTGCAGTAATGATGCGTCAACAAATTGAAGTCAATGAACGTACATGCCGCCATGTCACTAACATAATTTCCATATTTCATATCAGTTTACTTTAAATACCAAACCGTATGTCCTGAAAACCACTTTGAAATAATAATGCAGCACCTCATGTGTGTTGGAACATACCTTAAGACTATCAAGCAGCATACTCTCATGTTTGAAGCAGTGTATATCATGTAACGAGATATATGTCATCACAGGCATTCAAAATCGAGTTTATCCGGCGGAAATATATTCCGTTCGTCCCGTCACCAACAGTGAAACCTAGCATACTGTACTGCTCTTTATTATCACGACAATCTTGTGAACTCTTGTCAATGAATGAATGAATGAATGAATGAATGAATGAATGAATGAATGAATGAATGAATGAATTAATGAATGAAGTTCACAAAAGTGACATAGAGAAATAACGACAGTTTACAATATTATTATGAGAGCATATTAGACAAGATTTGTACATAGTTACAAACTTTCCACAGTAGTGCGTTATGCTTACAGAGCATAAGAGATATGAATTGATCTCTAGAAGGGTTATTACAATAATAA
The DNA here is from genome assembly GCA_936450465.1 of Gibbula magus. NCBI lineage: Eukaryota > Metazoa > Mollusca > Gastropoda > Trochida > Trochidae > Gibbula > Gibbula magus. The sequence goes on along the minus strand of OW388298.1, from coordinate 24,377,002 downwards.
AGTGGTAAAAATGACCTTCTTATATTATTATAACATGGACAAAACAACAGGAGCTGAGCCTCATTACCGAGAGCACTTTTACAAAATGTACGTAATCTATATTCTTAGTTAACATTATATCAACTTCAAATTTCAATAGGAAGTCCGTGATTACAAGTTCTAGTTCTAGTAAACCAACTGTAAACATTTAATGGAAAGTGTAATAGGTACATGTATGTTTCTAGATTTGGGGATTGTTTTAAAATATTATAGTAGTAGCCTTTAGAAGATGTAGATTTACAATTGTTCCAGCGTTGAACAAACTGGTTACATAATATAGATTTAACGGTACCTTAATGCCACAATCTGTTTGTGCAGGTTTTTTTTTTATATATATAACCTAATGTAATTAAAACCAGTACCTTCCAAGGTAGTTTTAATAACTTTGATAAGAGGTAAATATATATTTGGATCACAAGCAGTCATTGATAACATAAGACTATATAAAATGCTGGACAATGTACATGTATGAGTAGATGAGATAAGTTTGCACCAGTATGATATGATTCGAACCTTAACAAGAACATCTAACGGCAATCTTCCCAATTTATCATATACAATATAATCTTGGGTTGACTGTTTTACTTAATTACAAAATTTCAAGTGTACTCTTTCAAGAATAACACACTTTTCGAAACCCAAACTTTGGAGCCATACAACAAAATTGGCTGTACAAGGTTGTCGAACAGTTTAAACTGACAATCAATTGGTATATCTAACAATCTCATTTTTCTAAAAACAGCATGCATAGTTCTAGAAATTTGCTCAGCATCTTCCAGCGAATACCTCACACGAATTAACGCAGACGACAAAGAGAACAAGTCCCACCACGTGTCACTCCCCCTCTGACATGTGACATATGTGTCTATTCAACCGTTCGATATTATTCCCAATCGATCATTACTTGCAAATTACTGACAGATTTGTATCCTGTTCTTATGTATACCATTTCTAAATGCCCTTCAAAGACCAGATGTGTATTAGATGCGATACTATATAAACTGTGTCTCAAGTGCTGTTTGCATTACACATCTCATACGATAACTAACGGTATATTTACAATACACAAACTGTTATGTCATGTCTAGGTTTACCATGAGACGAAACGATTGGATAAGTTAACAAACACGAATCAACTGCTATATTGTTAAAAACAATTGACCACGCACACACACACATATACACACGCGCGCGCGCTTTTGATAACCCCTGGATGATTCCTTGTATACACAAACCACAACGTCAAAGCCTTGCCGCAGGTCCATCTGTCTTGGATGACCAAAAGGGTGTCGATCCCGCTTGAAGACACAAATCGTAGCTATAGAGACTGACATCGGCTTTCGTTTCATAACACAATAAAACAATCAGCACAAGACAGTTTCCTGTCATCAAACTTGCCAGAGAAATCCGGCATGAAAATCATTTGGATATTATCTGGAGCGAGACGACAATCAGTGATAAAAACAATATAATATGTATAATGTAGTAATGAGATGTAATGGTGTAAAGTTTCGTAAAACGTACCGAAGTGCTTACAAATGGCTGTTTTAGTGATGAAAGAATAAAATCCAGGTTTTGGCAGTAAAATATACATTATGTTTAAAAAGTAGAATACATTTATCTTCATCATAGTGCTCTGTAAATTTGGGATAGCCTAAAAGACAGACAGACAGACAGACAGACAGATAGTTTATTTTGGTCTCACCTCGTACAATGCAAATACAAATACATATAAATATTAACATAAAATAATAAAACATGTTCATACAACCTTTCACTCAACTCATCATACACACGGCAATGACCAAGCAAAAGCAAATATATTTTATGGATGATCAAATTCTTTATTTCACAATGGCGACGATTCGGTATAGATCCTTATACCGTCATCAAGCACATAGCAGAGGTTGTTTTATTACAGCAGATTATACAGGGTACATATTTGTATGATAAAGAGAAAATAATTACAATCAAATGAGATAAAAATGAATTACAAGGTTTAAACGAGTGGAGTTGTGATAACAAGGAGATCTGTAAGTAACCAGCGAGTGCTAAGTTAATTAGCATGCGGGGCAGATGAGAGGACAAATGCAGGATGAGGGTACCAATTAGTGGGGAGGGGAAGTCAGAGTGAGTAGGAACACTTGCAGTACACTGAAAACACACTCTTTATTGGTATATCTTCCCGTTTGCAAATGCAAATGCGACCGATCGAACAAAATGTCAGAGAGACGGTTGAGTTATAGAATATTTTTTATGGGCAGATGAAATTGCAGTTTTAACGAAGAAAACGAAACTGGAATTTTAGACTTTATGAACAGTTTTAGAACATTAATTTAAATCACCTATTCAACACAGATGTGAGAACAGAAGAAACTCTTAGTGAACACAGTGGGAGAACTATGTTTTCAAGTTACAAAGTTACCTGGAATGAGGCACTAAATGTAGATGATTACAGAAAACTACGAACATATAAGACTATTAAACATGCATATGGATGCGAATAAATATGTCAATGTCAACATGCCAAGGACGCATCGAAGTGGGAGAGGTATTAAGATAGGCTGTTAGCCTGTTTACCAATCCCTTTCTTTTTTTAGAAAAAAATATTGTTTAAACCACACATCGAAGTGCGCTAGCTATATTAAGATGCGTTGTGGCACCCCTGAAGATAGAGACTGGCCGATATGAGAGGATCCCTGTAGAAAAAGGTCGTAGGACAAAATCCCCAATGGACAAAATCCCCAAGGACATAATCCCCAAGGACAAAATCCCCAGTGGACATAATCCCCAAAAGGGTAGGACAAAATCCCCAAGATGAAAAATACAACAGAGCAAGGAAGTAATAACAAGTAATTTTATTCATACAAGCAAGCAGTAACAATCCCGGTCTCGCATTTTACATAGCACTTTCAAACAGTATAGTTTCAGTGATTGATGAGTGGCTTACTTTTACTGATCAAAGAAGAAAAAATATAATGTTATCAAAACAATAATTCTCAATAAACTACTACTTGTGATCAAAGAAAACATTTATCAAAACAACATTTACTACCAGTGATTAAAGACAGCCATTTGTCAAAACAATAATTTCTCAAACTTCTCAGTAACTAATACCTTTGATTAAGTTGATTAGGTTATAAAAACAACAATTTACCAAAGTTCATTGTCAGTAAAGAAAACAAAACAATTTTAATCACCTTAGGGATTTTGTCCATTTTGTTGTTATAGGGCTGGGGATTATGTCCACTGGGGATTATGTCCTTGGAGTTTTTGTCCTTGGGGATTTTGTCCATTGGGGATTTTGTCCGTTCACCTAGAAAAAAGACTATGGTTCAATTTTTTAAACTGCGTTGAAGACGAAGCACATATGCTACTAAAGTGTCCGTTATACACACATTACAAGTGATTTGTAACTGTCACACACATGCAGATTCTTAAAATTTCGATACGTTCTTAATTTATTACGTCCCGTTCTACCATTTGGCTCATGTAAGAAATCACACTACTCATTCATATGTACTTCTGCATACACACATGTATAACTTGTACTCGTCCACATACACGCTTAAAACTGATATCACCGTCAACATAAACGATACATTCTTCAGTTTGCTTTCACTTGAAAACTCTAATTTTTCACTCGTCCACCCGCACATCTCTCCGACCACATAAAAAGATTTATTATTTATTTAATCTAATTAAACTATGTTCCTCCAAGAGCAATTACAAATAATAACGCATGTGGTTTTGATGTTGTATAAAGGATAGTATTAAAGGATTTTTACAATTCCTGTTAATTGTGGAATTGATGTGTATATCACATGTTATCATCAATTCTGTCCTGTATATTGCATTCCAAATACACAGACCTCTCACATAACTTTGTACCGTTGTCTCTCGTTAGGTAATTTATGACGTGTCTTTTGAAGTCGCCGCTGTTAGGCGATTTGGGTAATTAGTCAGCTATCTTTGACTGGAACTCAATTGAAGAATAAGAAGTTATATATCCTTATGTTGTTGTTTTTATTTCAACAATTAAAAATGTGGTTCGTTTATGATGAAAACTGTGTATTTCCACAATATTAACAGAAATGGTTATATGAATGCCTCTCCTGGGACAAACAAACCTATTGTAACCTATAATCAATTTTATACATTTCAGAAGTACAAATGTGGGTTTAAATAGAAAGGTTTATGGTAATGTCGCTTTGCGACCAATGTAATCCACGTTTATGTATGCTGCTTGTTTGGGGTGTAAACTGAGCAGGCCTCGAATTTGGATAGGAGGTAGGGCGCCTTAACTCGTCACGTAGGTCACTTGTATATTATTGATACAGTACTATCATAAAATCGAGCTCTCTATGATATTCGGAGTTTTCAGTGAATTCTTCACAATGTTAACAAGTTTATCAGTTTACGGTACATCCTGATTCTTCAAGTGTTCGGGAAGTTCTCGTGTATCTATTTCAATTTGTTGAGTTGATGTTTTGATTTATAGTATCGTTAAGCACCGAGAGAATTATTAAACACTAAAATTGTGTAACAAAGCCTTACATACATTTTTATAGGTATACAAATGTTAATTATTGGTATTAATTTATACGATGCAGCAAATATGTACAAGCACTTTTCGAGTTTATTGTTAGTATTCAATACTATTAGGATATAAACCAGCTCGCTATTCCCATTGCACATGTTTATAAATATTCAAATGCACTTTACCACTACTGTGGGGAACGAGGTATATAAAATGGAATTGACTATATAATAAAATATATTCCCTTATTGCGAATTTACAGGCATTGTCTTTATAGAAAGTGATTTCTTGTACCATTTATCTAATATATGTGTATACTTTATTAAAGTCTCACACGCACAAGTACATTTTAAATACAATACATTTTACAACAGTATAAAACCCTGTGTCGAGGCAAAAATTCGCTTATGAGACATTAAAAGCTTATGAGACGCTAAAAGCTAAATATTTGCTTACATAAGTGCTAAAATCATGTCATATAACATGGTTATATTTGGGATAACAAATGTTAACAAATGTTATCCCAAATATAACCATGTTATATTTCTGTCATTGTCATGGCAATGATATTTCTCGTCGTTTAAACTCACGTGAAATTGAATATGCTAACATATTTGTAAATGATAAATACAAATTTTTGAATATCATTTAAGTTACAACATAGACAATTACACTTTAAGACATTGCTGTCCGTGATGCATGAACGTATTCTCAGAACTGTACTGTAATGCCGGAAAAGTATGTAATTAAACTTCAATACACAGCGTTAACAGGTGCAGATGCCATCTCCTGGAGACTTTTTTTTATTGCATAAGACCGATTCATTCCCGTGGATTAGAATATCTAACGAGCGTGAAAACAAAATAGGTGGGCTGTCAGTGTGCGCGTGCATGGTCCAGTGGTCTTAAACTACAGATGAGAAGTGTGTTTATAACCACGTGGCTATTACTTCTTATCCACACACATAGCGGTTATTCCTAGCTAACAAGCCCTGGATTAATTAATCTTGTGTATCTGGGGTTAGGATTAGCCTAGTCAGTCTCGTCGAAGGGGAGAGATTATATACAGGAAATCTTAAATCAAAGAAAACGTTTAATAGAATTTAGCTTAGATAGTATGGATTGATGGTTTGATATTTGTTTCAAATCAATTTATTTTAAGTATGTGGATATTTTTATTTATTATACATTTTCCATTTGTTGGATTATAAAGCAAATAAATTACACATACATCTCTGAACGTTTAAGTGTTATATTTATAAGGAATCATAGTAAATATTGTTGTTTGACTGTAATTACCGTTGAAGGCAAATGGTGTTGTTAAGTGAATAGTTCAAATCATAGATCATTGAGAGAGAGAGAGAGAGAGAGAGAGAGAGAGAGAGAGAGAGAGAGAGAGAGAGAGAGAGAGAGAGAGAGAGAGAGAAAGAGAGAGAGAGAGAGATTTATTAAAATGTCACGTACTTTTAAAAAAATACAATACTGATATACATACAATATTAGAAAACGCACCCGACCGTATTGCCTATGAGACACTAAAATCATTTCATATTACATTAATGACATAACATGAAGGCAGCGGCATTTGAGTGTGCGTGGCTTAAATATTTGTAGAGCACGTGCACTTACACGATAGCTTGAACATAGATTGATTATTGAATTTAGCATCGACCGATCGGTTTATTTCTTAAGTAATTGTCCTTGATATACATATCTCAGATATAAGCTATTTAATATTTTTTTAATATTTAACCCAAATTTCACCCTGTTATCAGATATTGAAAAAGCTTTATTCCTTCTACAAATGGAAAACATTGTTAATCCACTGGCCGCTTTAGTTAGTTGTTTGTTTAAACGTAAGCTTTCATCTCAATGATCTATATCTTTCTTGTCCTCCAAATGTGTGATATATTTGTATTGTAATCTTATAACTAGTATATTCATTGTTTTGTGTGTCTCATTGGTCCCATGGCCTGGTATTTGTATATTATTGTTTTAAACTGTCATTGTACACGTTTTATATCACTACACTTGAGACAATAATAAAAAAAAATCTCTCTCTCTCAGTGCAGTGCAGCGGCGGTTAAAATGTTGTTCTGTCTTTATAATGCTTAGTATCAAGCAAGGATGAAACGACTCCAATCTTTTAAAGTCTTTTGGTAGGACGCGGCCGGAAATCGGTTGATGATCTTAACTGCGTTAGACACCATCAACCAGATTTGATTTATGGTCATCAACTTCAAGTCTACGTGGGAATCATTGTCTGTCTGTCTGTCTGTATGTATGTCAAGGACTCTACCAACTGAGTTACACACATCATATAGTCACGTGGCTGAATGAATAAAATAAACAACAATAATAGAATACTATAAGTACATGTATGATAGATTTTAAGAAGTGAGAACATGCTTCTTGACACGTGTAATGTATAAATATACTAACAACAGGATATATGGTCATTAATATACACAAAGAATGTCTATACCAGATATATATTATATGATAAACTAAAGAAGAGATATCGGCCGTTTATAAAAGCTGTTTCAGTTACATGCCATGAATGCCGGCGCTTACTGTCGACAGTGTTATTTTCTTATCATTGAGACAATAACTTACGCCAATACATACGTCTAACTTAAGTGGCCAGTGAATTAACAATATTTTCAATATTTAAAAGAAATGCAGCTTGTTCAATGTCTGATATCTGGGTGAACCTTGGGTATAAAATACTCACGTTGTGAAATAGGTAATGTCGGAGATTTGAATATTAAGGACACTGTACTAGAAAGTAAACATCGCCTTCGACAACCTGGCGACTGCAGTGACTGCAAATTCAAACTACAATAGGTAATCCTAAATATTTATTGGCCTTTCAGAACGGATTGTATAGTATCATTAATCACCAAGTGAAGAATGTATAATAAAGTCTTACAACACTTACAATACGTTTGCATTTCCGAACAGTTGAGATTTACGTATATGTAGGAATAAAAGTTATTTCTTTTACAGAAATACGAATTAGTTCCAAAAATTACTTGTTTGTTACATGGTGGCACTTGGTCCTGTGTATAGCTAAATTGACAGCTATCGTTGAAGTGCAGCCAGAAAGGGCGGGTTACCCGCTGCATTGCTGGATAAACCGAGAGTTTGTAGGGTTGATTCCTTTCCCCACACAGAGACATGAGTTCTAAAAAAACGTGTCTCTGTTCTCCCTGGCAGTACCATATGGTACCTGATATGGAGGGGAACCTTTAGAATCGCCTTAAATGGCAGCTAGGTTGCATACTCCCAGTGAGATGAGAATGGAAAAGAAACGATGTTAGTCTTTACATTAGGGCAACAATGTGTTTGCGCTTCGAGCATGGCCTTCGTGGCGTTGAATTCAGCCTTTCTATAAATATATTTTTACATTGTACCGGAGTTTGTTATATCAGAAACAAACATGTCATTGCTGTATGTAGAGTGTCTGCTTGAATATCGATTCACATTTATACCAATGCCGTGACTGATTCATTTGTTTCAATTGAGTTGATATGTTTAAGAACATTTTGCACCTGCCTTAAATGAACTGGTAAACGGATGTTCATTTAGAAACATGAATATAATTTATAATGTACAAACATGTAAAAAAAATAAACTGGAAACAAATCTGAAAATTGTACACTTGCACTTTCGTATGTTACTACCTTTACATCTTCGTGAAACTCCCGCGAAAGTTTTGCGAAACTCACGCGAAACACACGCGAAATACACGCGAAACTCACGCGAAACACACGCGAAACTCACGCGAAACACACGCGAAACTCACGCGAAACTCACGCGAAACTCACGCGAAACACACGCGAAACTCATGCGAAAATTTCGCGAAACACACGCGAAAGTTTCGCGAAACACACGCGAAAGTTTCGCGAAACTCACGCGAAAATTTCGCGAAACTTTCGCGTGAGTTTCGCGTGTGTTTCGCGTGTGTTTCGCGAAACGGGGTAACTTTATTGATTGGATAACTGTACATAATGTGATAAGAAAACACCCATATAATACTATCTATGTAACTTTAACTTGATTGTATCTGACTCACATGGTTAACAGAGGATGGGCTGCAGCTGCTGTCGGACGAGTCCCTGGAGATACAGCGTTTGAACAGTAAGTTTCTTTATGACATTCTTGTAAACTTGTGTGTTTTATATTCAAAATATAAATGTGTTTCCTATTGTTTGCTTTAATTATGTGTTTGCCATAATAACATAATAAAGTTGATTGTAATCTATTCTTGCCTGTTGTTTGAAAAAGAAAATCAAGAATCACATGTAGATCTAGTCATATTTTTTAGACCAGGTCAGGGAAAAGATCCTGTGAAGCACTGTGTATTCAAAAAGGTTGTTAATAAATATAGATGCATTTGTTATTGTTGTAAACCACCCATTTTGCACCGGTTGAAATCTCAATAATCAGACATCTGGAATCACATTTACTTAATGGACTAAATGATTTTTAAAGAAATATTTAAAAAGGAAAGAGGTCGCTCAACATATCTCCAACTAAGTCATGTTATGTCAAAATGTCAGTACAACAAATGGACATATAATTATTCATATACTTATTTTAATTTTTCCTCATTTTCAATATGTTAGCTAGAACCAAGGAGGAGATAACGATGATAACATGCGGGATGGTTAGAGTGTCTGCTGTGGACATCGTTCTGGACAAACTGAGAGCAGGACAGCGATGGGTCACCATAACAGGGAATGCTGGAGACGGCAAGACAACTCTAGGCTACCTGGTACTGAAGGAGTTCCTGCAGAATGATGTCCATGTGTTTACAGTTGACAAACCTGAAGAGTATGATCTGATATCAAAGATGAGAAAAGAAAGGGTCATCATGTTTGATGATAGATTCGGTGCATTTCTTGCAGATCATCAGCTGATAAAGGGGTGGTTAGACGTAATAAGGAAATTCTTAAGCTTCAGTGAAAATGATGAACTCAAAACCTGTGTCATCTTTGTAAGCAGAAAGAACGTCGTGAATGAGTCTAGGGTGCATCTTGGACAATTCAGTGACAAGATGTTTGACCCGACATGTGTTGTGGACCTCAGTAAAAGAAAAGTGACTAACGAACGAAAGAACATTCTCGAATACCATCTGCACCATGAGAAAGTGACTGATGTAAATCATGAACTAAAGAAGATAGTTTCCAACAAAGACATAGCACATGGGTTCCCCCACTGCAGCAAGATGTATTCAAAGCTTAGGTCGAATGGATTTAATGTTGACATTGAGGAATTCTTTGAATCTCCTCTGAAGTTTCTGGACATGACAACGAAGGTTTTGTACAATGACAACTGCAAGGACTTGTTCCAGATGATGATCAAGAATGACGGGGAGTTTAATGTTTACTCTGTTAAGGATGAAGACCAAAGACAGAAACTTCTTCAAGTAGAGAAGGAGCAAGAAGGCAGCTATATCACTAAGTGGAGGAATGGGATCTGTCACTTCGCTCACCCATCTGTGTACGAGAGTGTACTGAATGTCATCAATGAAATTGACCCTCTGTACTGCGTTCAGTATGCAACTCTCTCTGTTATACGACAGAAGATGATCATCTCTACATCTGATGAAGATGACAGTAGAAGATCACCTTGTTACATCATCGTGAAACCAATCCAAGCTGTATTAGAGACCTTAGCTAGGAGGTTCCAAAGAGAAGTACTCAAGGGAGATTACTCTGTATTCGAACACAGACTTTGTCAGAGTAGAGAATTCTGTGAAGCCCTTGTCTCCTGCTGTGTCTACACAGATGAAAAAGAGGTAAACAGTGATTAATTGTACATTCTTGGTAAATCCAATAAATATTTGTATTTGATTGAAATACTTAAATGTCTGATTTGAATTTTTAAATACAATACTAACTAACCTTACTATTCATGAATTGTTTTGTTTCAATATATGTTAACTCGTGTTTTATGTACCTTAAATCCATCAATAGACATCTGCCTTTAAAAACAAACACTTGGTCTAAGCCAACGTTGACAAAGATAATCACCTTGAAAAATCAATGGATAAATCTAACTGATCGACTTTACTTACCTCTGTTTACTACTGTAGTGTGTACTTTGACCATCTAAATATTCATCAATTATTTACTCGACGTATTTGTAAATTGGCGTCATAAAAGCGTTTGTCACAAAGAAAATAATAAAATATAGTGCATGGAATGGAATAACTAAAAAACTATTTACTGTATAATTTCCATATTAACCACAGTAAGAGAAAGTATCCCATCGAGTGTAGAGACCTTGACATTCATTTCGAGGTCACAACTAGATGTAATTTTACTCTTGACAGTTTGATATTTCAATCGATCACTAGATTCTCCTCATATCTTAAACAAAGCCTCCAATGAGGGATACAAATTCTCAAGGATACAGTTTATTTTGGAATAGTTCAACAAGTTCGTTCGAACTTTAATGTCAACACTGTGGGAGCTGTATTCAGATAATCTATTACAGCTTGTTAACCAAATGAAAAACAAAGTGTTAATCAGTTTCCAAGAATTGTTCAGTAGATTATATTCATACCTCACACAATGGTTGACATGGACTGTGCTATATTAAAAACATTAAAGTGGTCAGGTTGACTTTAGTCAGAATGACTTATTTATTATGGTCACACGCTAGTAACATAGATGTACTGCCGTAATGGTTAAATAATGACATTGCTGTCAAGATGGTACACTGTCGGCCAAAGAAACGCCTACCAGATATATTATCAGATTTCGTAAAAACTTTAATGAATAGTTTAACAATATTATAGCATTATGAAGGTGCACCACCATTTCTGCATAATATGGTTCAATGAAAGAAGTTGTCATGTCACATGATCAGCTTTCGATCAGTGCAAGATTAGAAAACTTTTTTATAAAACAGATTTTCATACAACCACGAGCACGCATAATCATTCAAGTGGTGATGACGCCATATGTTCGTGGTTACGGTGTGCAAGTGAATCAACCGGAAATAGCGATCATAATTGGGCGTAGTTTTCATGAATGTTATTGACTCGAATGAAAGCCTTTCAATGGATTTTCATATTAATCATTGTTTCAGCATAACGTGCAGACTACAATTAATTATATTTCAAAATGTTTTCATTTTTCATATTAAGGAAAATGAAGTAGGCGTAGGCGAAATGTAATTTGTCATCATGTTGTCCTTGATTTCTTCTGTTTGTAAGTGATAAAGTTAAATTGTAGATAAACGACCATAATTACACTTATTGGTAATTGTTTTCTTGTGAAATAAAAGTGAATGGGATTTGTAAAAGTCGATAACTATCTGAAAATAAAATACGTATCAACAAGAATCAGAGACAATGATTTGATCTTTCAATCAGAGGTATCCTAGCATGTGATTTTAGAAATAATCAACAGGAAAACTATTGAAGAGGTAGGACATAAACTAATACTGATATGTAAAGAAATTGTTACAATTTGGTAGTATTTTGTACATAAAGGTATCCTCAATATCATGTAGTCATAGAAACAGCAACCCTGATTGTGAGAAGGATAGTATCAATAAATATTAGTCAGCCTATGCTTGTTTACAAAAATAGTTCAATATTCAGAAGAGCAAGAATCAATAAAAACAAGTATTGATTCATCAATCATAAAGAGTATTTATAAAATCAAGAATTAAATAAAAACACATGTTATAGTATTCGATGCTAAATAAACATTAAAAATGTCGTTTTAGTTGTGCAGTGTGTTACTAGAGGATAGCCAAGCAAATTATCAATCAACAATAAAATTCGTATCTCAAAAACATTCACATTATTTAAGGTAACCAAAGAAACAGAAGTGTACATATGCCTGCGAACAAATCCTAGGTTTAGATAGTGCAGTAGGAAATTAGAGTCAATTCAATTAGCACATTCATTGATTTAACACATGTTGAAGTCCTTGACTACATTTAGTTTGTTTTTCAGGATGATTCAAAACGATTCATCAACGAACCAGGAGAGGATGGAGAAACCATGTTGTGGACAGCTCTGAAGAGTAGACACTTGACTGCTGTTCAGAGCTTGGTGAAGGCTGGAGCTGAAATGAACATGAAGGACGAGAGTGGGAGAACAGCCGTACATTACCTCTGTCAGTTTAAGACCTCTACTGCTGCTACTACTGCTACTGCTGCTACTGCTGCTAGTGCTGCTACTACTGCTACTGCAACTGCTTCTGCTGCTACTGCTGCTACTGCTGCTACTGCTGCTGCTACTGCTGCTACTGCTGCTACTGCTGGTAGTGATGATGATACTGATAAACACCGCGTGAACATGGACATTATACGAGAGATCATCATTGAAGGAAGAGGAGACGTTAACATCCCTGATCAGAATGGGAAGACACCGTTACACTTTCTGTGTCACTCATTTGCTTCTACTTTTGCTGTTGCTGTTGATGTTGATGTTCCTGCTGCTCCTGCTCCTTCTTCTGCCGCTGATGATGATGATGATGATGATGATGATGATGATGATGATGATGATGATGATGACGAGCACCGTGTGCGTATGGGCACTATACAAAAAATCATCATTGAAAGACGAGGAGACGTTAATATTTGTGATCAGTATGGACAGACACCTCTTTTCTATCTATTCAAATATCGAACAGTTACTACTGAAGAAATTGAGTGGATTATCACTGAGTGTAAAGGTGATCTGAACCAATGTGAGCAGAATACGAGCACCCCACTGCACTATTTATGTGCATACTCTGGCCTTCAACTGGACACTGCAGATCTGCTGATCAGGGAAGGGAAAGGTGACTTCAATAAAGCTGATGAACATGGTACCACACCACTCCATCATCTGTGTGGCAACGTGCAGGTTGATGTTAATGTAATCCACCAAATTGTCAACACAGCAAAGGGAGACATCAACAAGCAGGATCACAATGGAGTAACACCGCTCCATGTTCTGTGTAAGAGATCACATCAGATAAAGGATATTCTGACATTGATCCATCAGAGAGACAAGGCCGACATGTACGGAAACACATCACTTCACTTCCTATGTAGGATGCTAGGAAACAATGCTGATGACTTGCAACAACAGCTGAAGCAGATCCCTGAAACAGACATGAAGAAACAAAACTCCATCGGACACACACCCTTGGACTACCTTACTGACCAAGGTAATAGTCTGTGTAATATGTCAATACTGGATATTTGATCATAGTAATAACGTGGCATTATCCCCAAAATAACTATTGTAAGTAAATTATTATAACTTGTTAAATATCAACAGTTTTTCAGGACATATGTATATATGCATTTCCAAAACTCATCGTAACTCAACATAACTTTATTTCATTGAGAGTTTCTTAACTAGTAAAATCATCATCATGTTGTATATTACCCTCAGAGGCCATTAAATACATGTGATTTACTAAAACTTTAATCATCCTAATGGACAATGGACGATTTGTGATTAACAGTTCTGTTTAAACGAGAATTAATAATATAATAATAATGGATATTTATATAGCACCATTTTCATATACAGGTACATGCTCAAGGCGCAACAAAGATTATTTAACTTATGTACAGAGTAGGTTGAGTATATACAGATGAAGATTGAAGAAGGTCTGAACATTTAATCATGAGCCTGTCTGAAGAAATAAGTCTCAAGTTTGGCTTGATGCCATCATTTGAGTTAGAATTTTAGATTTCCATGGGAAGGGAGTTCCAAAGAAAGCAGCGGCATATTGAAAGAATGTTTTTTTCCAAAGGATGTTAGCTAGAACGGTTGCACTTTGATCAAGCACTGATTTTGGGATCTTAGGGTTCGAGAAGGGATATAAGGTGTGATGATTTCTGTGAGATACTCAGGCGCCAGGTTATTGAAACTTTTGTACACGAATCATAGGATCTTGAAATGTATACCCCACTTCCTGTCTCGTTGCTATGGTTTCTTTTGTTACAAGTGTAGGTGTATTAGCAGATACACCTACACTTTTTTCTGATATACCTACATATTTTAACAACTGAGAAATCAATGGAGTCAGTTTTCTAAATTTCACAATCTTTGTGATGATACTTTATAAAATGTCACACTATATATGAACATATACGAAATTTACAAATGTTTCATTTTAAACCTGGGATCGAACCTGTGTCCTGTTGCTTTCTGGCCGAACGAACTAACCATTACTAACCATTTTTTCATGACCAAATGAATAAGGTTACTGTAATACGTGATATAATACCAACAATCTCATTTTTTCTTAAGAATGTTATTTATTTTGTGGTGCAAAATGTCTTAACATTACTGAAAGTTGCTTCTGTTTTCTCAAAACCTTGGCCTTGTTGACATTAGCCATGCCGTTTATGCGTGAGCTAATACATTTCAACGAGATGCAGGGGCGTCTGCGTTGACAATAACGTCATTTGGCCATATCAAATAAATTTTGAGACCCAAACATGAGTAAGAATACAACGCAGCACGGGCTGAGCGTACCCGGGAGTTATCACAGATGAGGCCGTATTTGGGTTGTGTGTTTCACAAGCTTGTTTACAGTAATATTTGTTTAGAAATATTATGAAATAGTATCCGTTTACATTCGACCGTAAGTGGGGTATACAACAAACATACCCATACTTTTCCTTGAGTATCACATTTGTAGCAGGAGTGAAAATACAAATTTCAACATCCAGGGGTATTCGAGCTAGGGACCCCCGGGTGAGATCAGACGCTCTACCAACTGAGTGAAAGGGACATCCCACTAGTCCAAGCTAGTATGAACGCTATTGACCTCTACAAAATGATAGCCTACACTTTTCCCTGTGGAGCGTTACTCGGCTATGCCTCGTGAGGGCCCCACGCAGAAAAGTGTAGGGTATTATTCGATACACTCGGAAAAATATGGGTATATCTCTCACCTGTGGAGCTGTGATGTACTGAGACCATACAAACTACTGTTACAATAATGCAGGCGAGAGAGGACCAGATACCTGACTAAGATGTGTGCTGCCTCTCTAGTGAGGAATTGTTATGAGATAACAGACTTTACAGAGGTTGTTAATCTGTGAATCCATAGAGATTAGAGTAGATGTACACTCCTAGATCTTTCACGATCGTGGCTGGCATGCAGGCTGGCTGATGAATCAATTTTGACCTCTGACATTAGTAAATTGGTGGTTTCATCTGGGCAAATAGACAGAGATTATTACCAGAAAAGTGTGTCAAATGATAAATTTGCACGAGTTTCGTAAAAGTCATACGGATCACTTTCGAGTGTAATAATTTCCCTACTACCCATCTTGTTCCCTTTGATTCGCGTTAAAATAGTCAGGAAACGGCCCACTTCCATTGCGACGGCAAAGTATAGTGACGTCACAATCGTTTTATGACGTCACAGACGTCGCAGTGAGACAATGGTTGCTAGCAAAGGTGATTTGTGCACATGTACACATATCAATAATATTAACTTGGTTATTTTCAACCATACGGGTAATAATAATTTTATTACTCACGCGTTGACAATATTACGGTTAAATAAATCTGCAATGTTTAACACATGAGTGTAATAACATAGCGGGCTTTCGATTGAGGTGACGTCATAATGTTTAAAACATGACATCACGATATCAGCGCTGTGGTCGCAATGAAGTTTGTCCCATTTATTGATGAGACCGTGCCATTTAAATCAGCGCGTAATAAATAAAATACTAAACTTGTTCCCATTTAATAACATATTTATGAAACTCGTGAATGGTATCGGTATCTAGCTCGCTTTCGCTCGTCAAATACCAAACAACTCATTCGTTTCATAAATATGTTATTAAACGTCATTTAGTATTCTCTAAGTTTTCCGGTATGTTTAGAATCATTCATTTAGACAATGTATTTAGGCTCCAAATCAAAACAAAGCAGAGTCGTATTTTCATGAATTATATGGCCATATAGAGTTTTGCGCTTTTGATAGTGCCACGAGAATGTACCACACACAAATTACAATACTCATTTCAATATTTTAAATATCATAAGTATACTAACATATTAGCACTTTGAGCTATAATGAGTTAAATAAATCACACTATTATATATTGGCAAGGCGTTTTAAATCTCATTCACTTTTGTGTTTAAAGTCTAGTGAATGTTTGTCAGATGACAGTCTCCCCTGGAGAGACGGCATTGTGACGAGGTCCTCTGATGACCTGGTGATGTGCAGGTTGAATCAAGGGGACAAGTGGATCGTTGTGCTAGGTAAATATAATGTAGTGTCTACCATCATTCTCATCAGATTCATACATTTATCTACAATACTCACTGTTTGCCTGTATTGTACTGAATTGAAACCATACCGTCCAGGAAATCAAACATCGTATCATATTTTTTATATGTGCACGTTACTGTGGATGTAAATAATTTGAGAGAGACAGTTTCATTCTGATGATCTTAGTTATATCCAGCAGAAGAACCATGCATAGCCGTAGGGGGAAAAATACAGTTTAGGGGCCTTTTGGACTAAAACAGCATTGTCAAACCCAATAAATATGACCTGGTATTATATTATTTGGCAATTTATAGTAATATTTAACGGTAAAAGGTTCCTTATATATTACACCTTGGCGCTTCTATAACACACAGCATTACATTGTGATTATCGCCGGTTGATACAAATACAATACACTCTTTCATATAATTCTAAACATTTTGTACACCAGTCGAAGATTAAAATCTATAACTGTTCACAAAATTTATGACAGTCTTAATCCAAACAAATCAAAGAACACTATGTATTTGGTGATGAAAAAGTCTCTCATCTCATCTGGTTTCCGTGGTGTAATGGTTAGATCATCCGACCAGAAACCATAGGGTTGCAGGTTCGATCCCACATTTCATCTTAAGTATTTGTGATTTGCTTGTGTTGAGAAATGCTATTTTATGAATTATCATCACTTGGAGAAAAAAAAAAAAAAGCAAATATACAAACAATATAAGCACTCTCATATCAAGTGTTCACGGCTGTACCAGGTGTTCATGATGAACACCCGGTATGCTCATGAACACCTCTGTGAAATCATTACGATAGACAACTTAAGTTAGTATGAAAAATGAACAACCAAATAAAACAAAAGAGCCAGTGTGTAAAATACATCAACAACAAAAACATTATTGTTTTGATCTGATGATAGTTGAGTTACGTTTGGGTCGAGAGTTGATCGAAACGTTAACGACATGCCCTTGAAGGGTCGATAGGCACAAAGACAAATGTTGAGGAAGTTAGGATAGGTATGTATAGGGTTATATTTGCGTATTTGACTAGGATGTATTATGTTTAGTTGAACTGGCCAGGAAGTAGCAGTCTTTAAGAAATTCAACAGTAAATTAACATCCGTGTCATATATAACATATGTGCATATGACTGCGGATATTACGGATTTAGGGATAAGGTCTCATTTTAAGGCTTTTAGTTTGTCTAGCAGGTAAACCTGTATACCCCTATATAGCACTTGAGGCTAAGCCTTAGTCTATAGTCCAAGGAAACGGAAACATAGCCACATTGTCAACTGAGTAAAAAACGAAATACTGCTGCTGGAGAAGGACAGGTTTGAATGTCTAACGTTTTGCAAAGACGTACTCATAATTTTCATCGTCAGATACGTATTAATATATATATTAATTTTAGTTATAAAGGATAAATTAGAACATTATAAATAGTCTTTATATAGATAACTTCAGTTTGAGCTCCTTGACACTTCTTTATTGTATGATGTCATAAAACAAAAATATAATAATATAGTCGCAAGCGACGACAAGCGGATTCTGCGCTTAAATGTTTTATTTAATTCAAAGATAATGAATAAGGAGATCTTCAAAATGTAATTGAATATATTTTTTAAAAGTTTCAAGTCTCTTGAAATGAGCTATAGCATAATTTTGTATGTATTGCTGTCATTTAGGGGAAGATTTTTGAAGACACGTACCCTAAAAACTGAGAAAGTTGATTTTCTTTGAGATTTAAATTTTTAACTTATTGGACCCAAATCTCATTAAAGAAGTCGAAAATCAAAAATCGGCAAAACGACAAACGTACCAAAATATTTCATGACATCATCTTATTGGTTACATGTAAAGAAATATTCAAAAATACAACCAAAAAAAGTAGCCAGTACACTAATGTTGACAGTGTTGCCAATATGAATTTTTAGATGAATGAAAGTTCAAAAACAAGTCAAAACAATTTAACATACAAAACACAATAAGTTTTTAACAATTAAAATTATATTTAAGTTAAAAAAGCTTTTCACTAGTGGATTTGAACTCTATCTGCTGGAATACAAATCCAACCTCTTACCACGGGACTACAAGTCCAGTTCCTTTCATTTGCGGAAATTAGTGATTATATTTTATACATCTATAAGACCCTGTTTTGTTCCGATAATATTTATCGAAATTAAGGGAATTTATGTAGCTTTTGTTGATATTTTGTCCAAGATCATTTCTTTGCTCTTGGGAGAATCATTATGCATTGATGCAATTATGTCAACATACAATGTACAGGCAGCTGTACTGTATCACATTCGTCTAATAGATTTGCGTTAATCGTGGTGCAGTGTCCGGTTTTCGATCAGAACTACTTTTACATATATATTGCCATTATCCTGAGTCGACTATCTTCAAATTGGTAATTTTCGGCAACAGTCAGTATTTCTCGATACAATAACACAATCTATAATCTTTAGCAGGACTGACCCCCCAGCAAAACAATGTATGTCAAAACAAAAGTAGGAATTTCCTCTGTTTACACATCAAAATGAAATGGACTACATTGTTTCTGAATTGCTTCCGGGTTGAACTAAAAGTTCGTAGCTATGTCCAATGCCTCTAAAATAGAAATTACTGAAAATCAAATTAGGAGTGGTCTATTGTCTAGTGACGCTTCAATAAAATCTTCATCAAGTCAGTTCAAATAAAAAATATTCAAAATTACCATACTTTGAAAGGTGATTGTGAAACAAGTATTAGGAGTTTACTCAAAATATAACAAACTTGTTATTCGCGAATGCTTCAGCTGCATATAAATCTAAGATTCAGCACTTAGATGCAACTGTCTTCAAAGTGGTGTGCGCAAAAGTGCATGATCAAAAATGGTTAAAATTCAATATGGCGTCGAAACCACGTGACCTACGACTTCGCAGGGGTAACATATTTTGCTTGTCTAGTTATTAAGCATCTTTTAAAACAAGTTGCGAGTCTCTAGTATGTCACTGGGATTATTTAGACCCACATTTAACATGTCAAAATCAGACAAATTTTAAGAAAATCAAAATGGCGGCTAAACCACGTGACCTACGAATTGGTCATGATTTACTTTTTTGCTTGTATTGTTCTTGCACATCTTTTGAAAAAGTTTCAAGTCTTTAAGTGGATTAAAAAAAATTCCCCATGTTAAAAGTTTGTCTTTATTATGACCGGAAATGACTGTACGCGAGCGATGTTATTATTGATGCCTAATGGCCATAGTCCTGTCTTACTCTCCTGAAAAAAACTTGAAATTCGGTGGGTATGTTTTTGAATTATCTCCCTTCGAAGTTTTCGATTTTCAAAAATTGTCGGACTTTGAAAGGTCACTGTAAAAAAAGTACAAGGAGTTCGCTAATGCTTTGGACTATCGTTTAATCACCAACCCTTTAGCTGCACATATATGCAAGTTTGAGCTCTTAGATGCTAGTATCTTCAGAGGAGAAGATTGCCAAAGGTGCATGGGGTCGGAAAATTGTAAAATGTGTCTAAAATCAAAATGGCGGAATAACCACGTGACTTACGAATTCGCCATTATTTACTTTTTTGCTCGCATTGTCATTGCGCATCTTTTGCAAAAAGTTCCAAGTCTCTAATTGCATTTTGAATTTTTTTCCAATGTTAAAAATCGAAAATTGGATGCGAACTGGACCTAAAAAAAAACACGCCGATAAAAATAAGGATTCTGCCCCAAAGGGCAGAATCCTTAATAATGATCTTTTTACTCTCCTATCTTGCCCGATCCAAATCTGCAGTTTTTAAAGGGGGGTTTTCTTCAGAAAGTTGAACAGATAGTGGTTTTACAAAAATAAATTTAGTTGAGACATGATGTAACGTTGTTTCAGTCGTATTTACCACTCGTGGGTTAAAATAAAATTGTTTTTTTCACTTTCTCGCATATAAAACGAAAACTGCTGGGGCCAATTTAGTTAAGAACACCTTTTAATAAATCCAGGGTGGGAAATGACTCCTCGTTGCTTAACAAATCAGTAACCAATCGTTTTAGAACTCATTTAGTGATCGAGGACTGTTTGATAACATTTCTTTTGTGAGATATCTTTATTTCCATTTGGAAACATGATACAGCCTCTTTTATAGCTATATCGTTCTGTTTCTATTTTCGTTTTTTCTTGTCAAGAGGTCCTGAGTTCGAATACCGTCAGAGTCAGTTGTAGATAACAGTTAACAGTTCTACATGCAGTAGGTTTCGCTGGGGACAAAAAGCTGAAGCGAGTGGATATGGCTTGTATCTATTTATAGCCTTCCCGTATTCTAGGTGAGTAATGTATGGGGAGTAAAGATCAAGATGCCACCGATGTTATTTCTAAATGCCTTTAGAGCGGAGAGTAGATTGTCAGTATGCAGGTCATTCCATAACATTAACTTGTTATAGCAAACTTGGGTTATTTTACGAATGCTTCATATGATCTGTGGTCGTTTTGGTTATTTCAAGGAATTAAATTAGATGGATATGTGATATACGTCTTTGGTTATTTTTAAATCAGACAATATCTTGTTGACATGACCGAAATGTATCCTATTGCTTACTAATACTAACTACAAGAAAATTATTATGTATGCCAAATTTCTAAATCACTATTTATACTCTACTAGATCAAAATATCATTACACTATCTCAGAACACTTCACTTCCACAAAAGATGCAAATGAACTACATAATTTGTGCAACCAGAGTCATTTATAACATTGCGTATTATAAGAAGGAAGTATACACTTGATTAAAAAAGTTCAGTTTTTGATGTTGTCGTACTTAGGTTCTGTTCATGTCGTACACACGGAGGCCACACGAGTGTCAAGGTTGAGTCCTCTCAGTCCTGATACACGTACTAGTACACGCACACTAGTTCACGCAGCTTTACTCACAGGTGGCAACTGGCTCGGGTCCTTTTAGGGTACACACTTGACGTACTCACGCCAAAACTCGACCTTGTCAAGGTCACTCCCAGGGATACCGTCGACTCAGTCCCAACACTGCTAAACTATGTCGTCGTCACGACACCACTCCTGGGGTCCTGAGTACACCATAACGTCTCCGATGACGTCACTACCGCTACCGGTCTCTGGCGTCAGTACATTTTTGTACCCGTTTGTACCCGTTTGTACCAGTTTGCTGTAACATGAAGTGAATAATAACTATTGTCATTTAGAACCACACATGCTAACGCTATTAATACATGTCAATCAGACTACCATAAGTAAAGAACTAAAACATACACCATTCAAAACACTGCGAAGCATATACATGCTTATTACTACACACGGGTCTACATTGCATAAACTATTCATAAAAATTACACCAGCACAATGTAAATACATATTTTAGTCAAACATTTCAAAATCATAAAATTAGGATAATCTACGCCCGTCATACAATTACCGAGCAATCCCTTAGAGTTCAAAACACGTGGTCCTGTCCACAGCTCAGAAAACCGCAATCAGTGAAGTTCAGCAACAACGGGCGGGGCTCGCTTGATGGATGGGTTACCCGCCTCATTGCTGGATGCTGGCTCATGGGGTGACCCAACTTCCAAAATGCAAGGCATAACTAAAAAGCTAATTTAACCCTTGCCGTATTTCCCTCGCTTTGTTGTGTGAAGATAGTGAATTGCTGCACCAGAAATGCATACTGGGCCTGGATTTTAAAAACACTGATTTCTTAAGGAAATACTGCAAGGCCTAAATCAGCCAGTAATGGAGACTGGCAAGAGTTATGACTTGCATTGGGAAGTTGGGGGGTCACCTTGGCCAAGAGACTTTATTCGACATGTACCGCTGTTCACTCAGCAGTACAATTGAGTACCTGGTTTGAAAGTGAAGGCAATGTGACAGTCCATCAAGCCCCTTAATTGGTAGCTAGGTTGCATACTCCCAAGGGGGTTAAGAATGAAACATTTGTAAACATAAAGAAATTTAAGCGATCATTAGCACGGTTCCGATGCTCATCACATGATCTATTGATTGAAAGCGGTCGATATAAAAATATTAATAAAGAATATAGAATATGTAAACTTTGTGATTTAAATCAAATTGAAGACGAATATCATTTTCTACTCATCTGTCCATGTTATCTTTCACTACGATGTAAATATATCAAAAGATACTATTATGCCCATCCATGTGTCATCAAATGTTCAACTCTTATGAGCAGTAAAAATCAAACATTGTTACAAAATCTTGCCCTGTTCATCCATCATGCAATGCTGTTTTGACATCATGTATTATCTCTGTAATATGTATTTATGTTTACATTTATGTAAAAACTATAGTTAAGTTGTGTACTATAGGCCTGTGGCCTTTTCAGTATGAATAAAGATTGATTGATTGAATGAAACAGGAACGATGTTGGTCCTTATACCAGGGTAATAATGTGTGTAGTGCTATGAGCATGATTTTTGTGCTGTGGATTTGACGCGATAGAAGTATCCTCATTATTATTACAAGCCTACAATATATAAGTACACTACACCTTTAAACATCATACTCACATTCCCTGTAAGGAAGAACAGTTACACATCCTAATATAGAACTAAGAACTATACATAATCTACGACTATCATACATTAAACAGTTTTGTGAACAGTAGTTTTACTCTTTTTTTAAAGTATGATGATATGCGAAATTACCTATGATTTTACGAAATCAATTACGTGTCCCATAGTTTTCATCCTCCCACAGTTAAAACCTTTTGGGCGTGACTCATGATTAGCTAAAATCTCCAGGATGTCAACAACACGCAACCATGTGTCGTAAATCAATCTCATTAAATCATATCTTTGATTCGTTCCAGAGACTTACAGTTTAACATTGTGCTTGACGCGAATTAAAGAAATGATTTTAATCAGACTAAAAATGAAAAACATTCATTGAAAATAAGCCATGTTTTCATTATACTGTGGCAAGAAAAAGAACAGATTCAAATTCACACTTTATTGTTTAGTTCAGAAGCGTCACGCCATCTTTCAAGACTAGTTTCAAATCTCGGGGATCAGCAGGAGGCAGTTCTTTTGTCGATGTAGATTATGTCGATGACGTAGACGTCGATGGCGCAAAGGTCGATTCGGATGGCGCCTTTCTTTGAATAATCGCATCAACTGTTGCTTCCATTTCAGCTGATGTTCTCTGTAATGAATACAAAAAATATGAAACAATAAGCAACAATAAGGTAACAATAACCGTAGAAAGTCTTAGGGACTAGAGGACAATGTATTGTTACTTAGAGCTCATATGCTAATCTAGGGAGATTGGGAGTGATGGGTGTCTATCAAATCAACTTTCGAAAGAAACATGGCCAAAGGGTATATTTTTTTATACGCAATGTAATACTCATAATGATTGAAGATATCACATGGACAGATTTGTTTTTAAATATTGCTAGTTTTGCTAGTATTCAATATTCTGTGTAGCCTTTAACAATTTCGAGTTCCCATGTGTCTTATGGACATAAAATACCGTGGTAACATAAGTTTCGACATTCAAATTTCAGACAAGTAAAAATGGAATTCATCTTGCACAAAATTATAAGTAGACTTTGTATACTTAATTCAGTCGACAAGATTTATACATTTTTCATAACGGTATTGTTTTATCTTAAAGATATGTGTAAGGATCACGTGAGTCAAATTTCGTAATTTGTGCTTTTTCATCGATAAAGACTAACTGAAACAAATTTTTACTAAAGCAGTTAAGGAGAAAAAATCCGTTTAATATCATTCAATAGGTGTTATGACCCTGATACGTAATTCCAATGCAAAATCTTGGCTTGGTCCCACAAATATGAACTTTAATCGGTGGTTCTTTGAAAACATGTACATGTAAATTGCATATAGTGGACACTTGGGGATGAATAGGTATGAAAATGATAGTGGAGTGGACTTCAGTCAACTCAAATAGTATTCTGATAAATATAAATAAAATGGGATGAAAATCTGAGTGTCACTTTATGACATCTAAATTTACACAGAGTACGTAATAAGTTGAGATAAGATTTAAGATACAGATCTCCGATTCCAGAACACTATTGTAGGTACAATTATTATGAAAAATATAACGGTGAACCTAATTTACTTATATTTGAATATACTATACTTTATTTGAAACTGGATATTAGTTAGACGAAGTGAAGATCCAATTTTGAGAATTTGAAAGCTTGAGAGGGGTTGCCCCTAAGGGTTTTTGTCATTCGCGCAAAATAAAAAATAAGTCTAGAAATATTATGTGCACTGATATTCATCAGTTCATTTATGAATTTGAATGCTTTATCAATCTGATCCGCTCCTGTTGGGGCTCATTGTCCGGTTTTCGATCGTTATCTTCATATTGTAAGCCAAATGGATCAATAAGTAGATAAACACTAAACAGTCTCTAAACTCACCTTGTAGCCTCGGATTGCTACAGATTTATGTGTCCCGTCCTCTCTGCGATGAGCTGTTCATCTATTCCACTGTCGTAGAGCCAGGTAGCTGTAGTAGCGCGGAGTGAGTGGTTGCTCAAGATGCCGGGGAAGTTGGCTTGCTTATACAAGCGACATTCTATAGTGTATATAATGTTCCTGCTCATACCAGCGACATTCTATAGTGTGTATAATGTTCCTGCTCACACCAGCGACATTCTATAGTGTATATAATGTTCCTGCTCATACCAGCGACATTCTATAGTGTATATAATGTCCCTGCTCATACCAGCGACATTCTATAGTGTGTATAATGTTCCTGCTTATACCAGCGACATTCTATAGTGTGTATAATGTTCCTGCTCATACCAGCGACATTCTATAGCGTGTATAATGTTCCTGCTTATACCAGCGACATTCTATAGTGTACATAATGTTCCTGCTTATACCAGCTACATTCTATAGTGTATATAATGTTCCTGCTTATATAGACGTCCTATCCCTCCCCTCAGTGGATGGGTGCCGATAGCACAGTCGGAAAACCACCTGTCGGCACTGACGTATCTCATAGGCCGGAGGTAAATTGCGCTACATTTACCATTCCTCGATTGGGAGGAAGAAATCAAAAGTCAAAAATACGCTTTTCATTAACAAATAGAATCATCTTTTTTAGTAAATCAAAGGCAATTTTCTGATACCATGATACAAACTAGTACATTAAAAATGCAAAATGCCTAACCATCTATACTGTTATGCAAGTATTAATTGTCAGCAAAACCACCATCATAATTTTAAAGTAAAGATGAGTATTCTATTATTCAAATTTAAATTCTATTTCATTTCATTCACTCACCGCAATGACATGTACTTCTGGTACAATCTGACAAGACATCGTTCATGGCGTTCTTAGTTTGGATGAATCGTTAACGTTTTTCTGTCAAGTTTGCGTTCCCCTCAGTTGTCTTGGAGGCATCCTCTGTTGAAAGTTCCAGTTGAAACTGAGAGTTGGGGCCTACCCTCAGGTTGCGCTGTTCATCGCCAGCTCTCAGGTCACAGTTGAGTCCTACCAGGTTGAATACAAATAGTTTTATTACGAAGTCAAGTGTAAGATAAGATAAGTCTTTATAACGAAGGAAATTTATTTCACATACAATTACAGTTCTCCATGTTAAATAATTAAAATTGTTTACAGACATATGACTAGTTAAAATATATGAACTCGAAGGGTTAAATACATAATGTACACACTATATACATTTTATACACTGGCATTGTAAAATTATTCTAAAAAAATTCCCGTTGAAATGACGTGTGCTGCACGTATGGCATTATACAGTACGTGTTCAGCACAGTGCCTAGATAGGTAAAGCACTCTACCTGCTTGATGTCAATGTTATCCACAGACAGCTTGGTGTTTGATGTTGTGTTTATCCTCATTTCCTGTGTCTTGTTGGAATTGATCTGTAATCCTGCCTGATTAGCGTAGTGGCTGAGACGACTGGTTTTCTTTTGCATGTGGTCTAGTCTTGCTGCAAGCAGCGCTATGTCATCTGCAAAGTCTAGGTCTTCCAATGATGAGGACATGGACCATGTGATTCCTCTTCTCTTGTCGCAGGTTACTTTCCTCATCATCCAGTCGACAACGATCAGGAACAGGATGGGCGAGATGATGCAACCCTGTATTACACCAGACTTGACTGTGAAACAATCTGTGGTTTTGTTGTTGAGAAGGACTGCACATTCAAACTCGGCATAGAAGCATTTGATTATGGTCACAATCTTCTTGGGTATTCCGTATGATGCGAGTATTTCCCATAAAGTTTCTCTGTGCACGCTGTCGAAGGCCTTCTTGAAGTCGATGAAATTGACGTATAAAGGTGCTTTTCATTCTATGCATTGCTCAAAGATGTTTTTGAGAGTGAAGATTTGATCAATGCATCCTTTTCCCTTCCTGAACCCAGCTTGTTCTGGCCTAAGAGTGTTGTCAAGGCAGGAGTTAATCCTGTTCAGGAGTATTCTGCAGAAAACTTTGCTTGTTGTCGAGAGCAGTGTGACGCCTCTCCAGTTGTCACAGTTTCCTAGATCACCTTTCTTCGGAATTTTCACTATAAGGCCCTTGGACCAATCATCAGGGATCTTGTCTTCTCCCCAAATATCTCCAAACAACTTTAGAAGAACTTCAGTTGATGTTTTTAGGTCTGCTTTCAGTAAATCATCAGGATTGGATGGAATACCCACACAGTGATTTTAGATATGTAGTATTTTTTTAAAAAGACGTTTCAACAATAACCTCTCCTGTAAAATATTCATCTTTGCGAAATGTTGACTCTTGAAATATTAATTGCGTTGATGAAGTTTCTATCTAATGACTTTTTTAAAGTTGAACACTAATGTCTGGCTAAATGTGGATGTATTGATAATGGAAATAACTGAGAAAGCTTTACCTACACAGTAAATTAAATTTCTATAGCAGTTTCATGACAGTTGTTCTTAAGCTTTTTGCTCTTTGCTCCACTAATCCCTCAGCTTTTGTTATTACTTCTCTACTGTAGGCAATTAGTGCAGACTGATTGGAACAGTTCACTTGTTTTCAGGTAAGCGTATCGCTGTCACAACTCAAACTGTAGCTATTAACCCCCGTAGGCAATTGTCACTGTAGGCGTTATTACACCTAACCTCTCGTTTGTATACTTCTCAGGGAGCTGAAACTGGAATAAGAATGATGTCTGTCCTTACACAAGGGTATTAATGTGGTTATGCTACGAGCAGGTATTAGTTCCTGAATATTGCACTTCATAAATATCTTCACTTATAATGAACATTATCACCAGCGTAGCATTGTCTAAATCTCACACCCGCATGAATTCCACAATGCTGTTGTTAATCTCTAAAAAAAAAGTATTTATTCTGAAAATATCACCATTTTATTAAATATTGAAAAGGAGACTGTAAGAAATGGAATTTTCATTTCTGAAAAAAGGTTTATTTTCAATAAGTTTTTTCAATATATTTTTTCCAGAGTCTATGTGTTAGACTATGCTGTTGTCAACAATGGATTTTTCGAACTAATTCGGAGCTAGCGCACTGTCGTTGTAGCGCACTGTCAGCATCCGACAAAAAGAGTCCCGTGGTAAAACGGTCATGGTAGAATGGAGATAAGCCTACTGTGTTTGAAAATCAGAGACATGTTATACTGGATTGATAGTTGAATTTAAAATTGAAACCTAACGCTAACCTACAGCATATCCTACATAACATGTCTAGTATTAAATCATTTCTGATACAAATATTGTAGAAACTGTAAAACCTCTTCTCAGATCCGATGAAAAGTGTGTGATACTGCAGATTGAAATTTTATTTTGCTTGACTTATCTGAGTTTGATTTCGAACTCAATTGAGCACAAACTCAGGACTTCTTTTAACGTGAAAATTTGAGCCGAAGTCAACTGAGTCTAAACTCGCGGAGTTGAGCACAGAGTTGAGTTGAGTATGGAGTTTGTTTTATAACCTCGGGGCCAGTATAACACGTCTCTGATTTTCAAACACAGTAGGTGTATCTCCTAATTGAAAGGGCACAATTGCAAATGCGCATTTCACAAAAATCAAAAGTCTGCATTAGAACAACTTCCCAATGCAAGGCATAACTCTTGCCAGTCTCCATTACTGGCTGATTTAGGCCTTGCAGTATTTCCTTAAGAAATCTGTGTTTAGAAATCCAGGCCCGCTATGCATTTCTGGTGCAGCGATTCACTATCTTGACACAACAAAGCGAGGGAAATACCACAAGGGTTAAATCAGCCAGTAATGCAAACTGGCAAGAGTTATGCCTTGCGTTTGGAAGTTGGCATTAGAAGTGTTGATTGGCGTTGTCCAAAAGTATTCTGTTCACTTATAAGATAAATAGTTGCGTTTGTAAAATGTCCGGGATTCATTGTTATTCAACACTCACAAATTCAGTTTAAAATCGACGATATTGCAACATGACCATTAGTTGTTTTGAAGCGAACTCTCTTTTTGCGTACCTATCTCTGAGTGGAAAGGAGTGTGCGACTGTACGAGGTGTGGTCAGGTCAAAACAAATGTAAATACTCGGCATAATATGTACATTAGCAACAATTTACACATAACCCCAAACAGTGTCACTCAACTATGGTCACTTCACAATATTTACGTATCCTTTTAGATGGCGATAAACATTTATCTACGACATCAACACAGTAAAATACCTACGAAAAAAATCTTAAACTTGCCCTAACCCATTGTGACAATGACGCTAGCATTGTGACATCGAAATGGTTGATCACTATGACGACATGCCATGGCAACGGCATTCGGTAAACACAGCCGCATGGAATAATGCGTCAAATTTAACTAGTTGAAAACATTTTAGTAAAACGTAAAACGTAAAACGTAAAACGTAGTCATATTGAGAGTTATTTGTATCCTATACGGGTATACACAAGTTATAAAATGACAAAAGGCACCCATATTAAGAGAAGGGGCGGGATAGCGCAGTGGTTAGCGTGTTCGACTTGTTCGGTTCGTTGCTCTTGATCCAAAGCCGAACGCGCTAACCACTATACCGCCTCCTCTGTTTCCAAGGCCATAATTACAGTACTAAATTTGCAAAGCGAAGTGCAAGAGTTGCAAGTTGAACATTCGTGACGTCAATGTTTTATGACGTCATTGACCATTAAGTCATTTAGTGACGAAATTACATTCCTATTTGCAACTGAGCGATTGTTAGTTCAGGGTTGACTAAGTGTCTCTTATTCTGCGATAATAATTACGAGTGGTTTATAATGTCAGAAATTCTTTTTGGGAATAAAGTTTTAAAAATTACATAAGAATCTTACTGCAAAAAGACCGTTAGTAGCAAGCTATTTAGATCAGGCACTCTAGCATATTTTTTGTATATTTTTCAAATTTGCTATTTATCTTTAAAGTCTATACAATATATTGCTATGTTAGAGGGATAAACATTTCATTACACGACCCGATAAGCAGTATCCATAGAAAACGGTTATCCGTATTGAAAGAAAATGGTGCGAAATATAAAGAGATAGAGGTTTGGAACATTTCAGTGTGAGAGGTAGATTTGTAGGTCCCATGCCAATTTGAGATTTCAGACAGCAGATAATTGATCATTCTATTATGGTACCACATTGAAATCTCTACTTTGAGATCACTTCAACTACCTTCGAGCGGCCATTTTAATGTCAACACATTAAAATGGCAACGGCCCTGTAAGGAAAATTGACTCGTGCATGGCTTAACCGAACAATGTATATTCGTTTTAGAACTCTTTTTATTGTTTCAGGGGTATTATTTAGCCATTGGTAACTCTTATTTACCTTTTCGCGAGATCAGTTTTATTTCAGTAAGAAAAACCTGTTACAGCGCCTTTAAAGGTGTGAGAAAGTTTATGAATGGCGTATGAACATACAATGTGCATTGTACAGTCTCATCTAGGATCGTAATGTCGTGTCTTGCTTTTCGATTTGTAGGCATTAAAATGAACTTAATAATAACCATATCGTTGCTCGGATTTACGAATTATCTGTCCCCATGAATTATTAAGCTAAAGCTCGGAGTTTATCACAATCATGAACAGTTCAGTAACCAGTTATTCCGAACAACGAGTTGATTATTCTTATAATATTTCATGGCAGGTAAATATTTATATCACCAACGTATTTGATGTAAAGGGACACTACGTGTTTTTCATGAAATTCTATTTAGATTTGATACATACAATATAATACCAAATGTCCCGATTTACGTCCAAATCATCTTACTCAACTTTCATATGTATCCCATAACGCCAAATATTTGACATTACACCCCTTGGGAAGTTATTTTTTTTGTTTGAGTTGCAGGTTATATGCCATAACCACCATCTGCGTAGCTTGGTTATCTCATAATCACCATGGTTGGTTATGAGATATTCAACCTACGAAACAAATGTACTTGTAAAATTTGGAAATTTTGTCAAATTTGAAATGAAAATTTGCCAGCAGCGAAGTGGGATTCGAACCTTGGACCTCTATATCGTCGAGCAGCGCCTGGTTTGAAGGGAATTTCAAATGTAGCTAGCTTTTCGTCTCATCCCAAATTTACCATGTAGAACAGTGTTTCTGTTTTCATGAACATTCACTCGAACGCAACGTGCGACCGCTGTACGAGAATTCCGGCCACATGCATCTCGGCAGTGATAGATTTCAGTGTTTCTCGTCACCCTGGCTTTAGCGTCCGTTTCGACAGGACGTGTCAGATTCACGCCTTAGAAAATAGATAGTTTTTTTACATAGCAATAGTGACTGAACATTTCTCATAGTTTGTTTTGACAATTCATAGTATTTCTCAGTGCAGTGTCTTTCGACTGCATCAGTGTATATATATCTTACTTTTGTGTAAATAACAGCACAGCTAAAGTTTCTCATACTAGGTTTATTTATCTCATTAGCATCGGTTTTTCGTTAGTATAATAAGTGTAATTACTCAAATAGCTCAGTTGAAACGTAAGAAAACTACTTGTAAAACGGCTCTCACAAAATGTAGGAATAGGCTATCATCACTGCTTGAGGAAGAGCTTCCTGATCGAAGGCAAATTCGGTTTCTGATTGATGAGGTTAGCTCTTTTCAAACAGATGCAGTTGATGTTATGATATCTTTGCAGTTACTCTGCCAAGAGTCTGACAACTTAGAGCTTGCTAAGAAAACAAGTAAGGAAATTGATCTGCTTGAAGCGGTTTCGGAAGAGGCAGTTGAAAGGGCCGAACTGTTGCTTAGGTTTACTTTTAGTTCTCCTTTTTCCTTCCATAGGTCGTGTTGGGGCCTCACAAAGGAAGTAAAGAAGGATAATGAAAATCAACCTTCCATTCAACAACAGTATCATGCTTCTAAACATGCCTCTGACACTCTTCAGTCTGAACTGGTTAACAAAACAGAATTGATTAATCAGGCCTGTGGTGAAACTAGAGGTATAGGACAGGATCTCGAGAGACAGCTTAAACGAGTCTCCATACCAGTATTTTCGGGGGGCATTAATGCTTTTAAAAGCTGGAAAGCTGCTTTTATGGCTTGTGTGGATAGGGCACCTGCAACGAACGAATACAAAATGTTGCAACTTAAGCAATACTTGTCAGGTGAAGCTTCTAAACTCGTTAATACTCTGATCACAACGCAGCTGCTTATGGAATAGCTCTTGAACGCCTTGAGCGTAAATATGGGGGATACAGACCAATCATAGCATTGAAGTTAGAGGAAATATCTGCCTTCAGAACCCTTCGTCAAGGCAATGCAAGAGATTTAGAGCAGTTTGCTGACATGCTTGACACAGCTGTAGTCTGTCTCCGTGAAGCAGACAAAGTTGAGGAACTAAGTGATGGTTGCTTCTATGCCTTGTTGCTAAAGAAACTCACAGAACAAATGATTATACAGTACAAGCGCTGGGTTATTGAGAAACACAGGCAGGACTCTGTAGAGACACTTCGCCAATGGATTCTGTTTGAAGCCGAGCTTCATACCATTGCTTCAGAGACTAAGTTTGGTTTCTCAGAAACGCGGAAGTCAATTAGTCATGGCAAACCATCGAAATCTTACTTTGGTTCTCAGAATGAACCCATTGAAAGGTGTCAAATATGCAATCAATCTTCCCATAGAATTGGTAAATGTGACACATTTAAGGCTTTCAGTACCCATGACAGGTGGACAAAAGCTAAAGAGCTCAAAATCTGCTTCAGGTGTTAAGGAACTGATCATGTAGGCACATCTTGCACTCAAAAGGGCAGATGTGGGATCGGTGGTTGTTTAGCTACTCATAATCGCCTTTAGGCCAGGACCATTAGTCAAAAGATATGGACAACCCGGAAAAAAATAGTAGAAAGCTGATTTTTTCTGAAGACCTTAAAAATATCTTACTTTTATCAATTGCACAAAGTTCTGCAAATTCTAGCTGGTGGCTTTTTCAAAATGGCCGCCATTTCCAAGATTGCCGCCGGCGTTTCGGTAAATAGTTAAATTATTTTTATTTTTAAGTTTATCATGTCATGTCATATATCAAATGAAAGCCCTCTTCAAATGGAATCCAAATAAGCATAGTTTAAAAGGGTAATTAGTGTATCCATTATTTGTTTTTGAAAATTGCACACTCAACAGGAGTTGCTTCAATGGTTCATCAGTGGTCAACATCCTTGAAGTTTTGTCGCAACTCCCTAGTGCTCACTACACCCTGGGTACGTCGAACTGAGGTGCTTGCTAACTCGCAAAAGCTTGACTCGAGGACGAGTCACTTTGTGGAGGGGGTGTATGTGGCAAGGTGAGATGAAAGTGTTCCTACTGGCTTTCTACCCGGCTACTGGTCCCGGGTTCGATTCCCACTGGAGGTGATCTCACTTCTGTGCAGTCCAAGTTGACAACCATAAGAATAGTAAAATCACTAGTTTGCCTTTTGTAAATGAAGATCATTACCAGCCCGACACCATCCACTCTGACCTGTGTTGTGCACTACAATTGGCCGAAAAACATGCATTTGCCATTTGATCTACTTCTGTATTTCAGAGCAGTTGAAATTGTGAAATTTTCAAATCTGAACAAGATTATTATTCACCTTGAAGGTATTAATTTACTGATGTCATATATGGGATCGATTGGATATGTGGTGGGAGGCAGTGGGTTGGATGATTTATGGGCAACTTTCTTTGCTCCAAACAGTGTAATTTATCTGAAGTGGTCATGCATATGCCTGAGCCCAACGTGCCCATTTCTTTCTTCATGTCATCATGAAACATCTGGTTGTATGGATGATTTTGATGTCACTCTGCTCAGAGATGTCCACCAATCCCTGCTGAATGGAGAACGTTCTACTGATGTAGTCATAAATGAAGAATGTGTTCAAAATCTACTGCCATTGCGAGTAGGACAGGCACACTCTGGACTGCATATGTTAAGCAAGTATCAATTCTACTTTAAATCCGAGCTGAACGCACAAGAAATTTGCATCTTGATGCAAACACAGAAATGATCCCACTGTTTCATGCTGCAGGTCATCTTTCTCATGCAAAGTCTGCTCGCCTCTATGTTGACCAGATGGTCTTCTGACCAATCCTACGTACAGACCTAAAGTACAGACACATTCTTGAGTGGGAATTTATAATCAAACAAAATTTAGAAGAATCTAATGAGATTGTTGAAAGTATCTGGAGATATGACACTTGGCCATGGCACCAAGGATAGCACTTTTTATCCCACCGGTACGTAATACCGTGGGATATTGTCGTCGCCCTGTCTGTCTGTCCGTCCGTAATCATTTCGTTTCCGGAGCAGAAATAGAAAACGGTTCATGATATCTTGTTGAAACTTTCCATGTGTATTACCCACCAACTGAAGTGGTGCCGTTTGATATTTTGAGATTTCTGAATATTTTATTATTTTTCGTTTCCATAGAAACGTGTTGGATTTGGACTTTGTTCAGAGATAGCTTCGTTTCCTGAGCACAGTTCCCAAACTATTCATCATATCTTCCTGAAACTTTGCATGTGTATTACCCACTAACTGAAGTGGTGCCTTTTGATATTTTCAAATTTCTGAATTGTGTTTTTTTTCGTTTCCATAGAAACACGTCGGATTTGGACTTTGTTCAGGGATAGGTCTGCTTCTGTAGAACTCCAAAACCCTTTATCAAGCCTCAAACTCACCATGTGTATTACCCCCTAACTGAAATAATTTATATACAATTATCTGTCAAAGATGTGTTTTATAAATTATGTGGGACCGGTGGGATATGTCATCTTCTGAAGACTATTGTCTTAAAATGAGTCCATTCCATGCCGTGCTGCATTTTAATATGTGATGCTCTGAAAAAGTTCAAAGATGTACACACACACACTTGCGCTTGAGTAGCATGTCTAGAGGTGCGAGAAACTATGAAACACATATTCTTCAACCGACTGAAAATGCACGAGGTTATTGCTAGAAAATCGGCAAATACAGATCCAGCAATTTCAGTTGGAAGCAAAGCAGCATTAGCTATAACTGATCAAATATGTATAAACGTAGCCAAATCACAGTGAGTTGGGTTGAATTGGAAGTAAATTCAATCATGCTATTCATGAGAGTCACATGTGTGATTCAAGTCAAGTCCAGAAATGAAATTATATCTCCTCCACGAGTTTGCAAAGCAACCACCCTCGTATTTCAAAATTCTCTGATAAAGGAAAACACAAACGGTATAATGGCAAATATTCTCATATCACTGTGATTTCTGACGATGAACTCCCGGGAGATGCACTCTTTGTCTATGATGGTGGTCACCTTCTACATTGTCTTTCCTGACCTGTTGATGTTACATATTGTCAGATCTGTGACCGTTATATATTGCACATAATCATTATGTGTTTCAGAACCCATAGTAGTGTTTGATGGATATGATAATATCCCATGTGTTTTTTTAGAGCATGAACATATAATGTTTGCACATGCAGCTTCTGGGTGTGACACTATCTCAACTCTCTATAATCAAGGAAAGAAGAAAGCTCAAGCCCTCCTGTTGGATAATGCTCAAACTGGGATTCTTTGGATATGTTCGATCAGCATGGAAGTTCCCAGGATGACATAACTTGTGTTTGAGAAACATTCCTCTTGCAACTCTATGTCTCTGGACAACCATCGATGCAAATAGTACACCAAATCAGTCCATAGAGCTAGATTATCATAAACTTTCAAATTGGAATCAGTCCCTCCAACATCTTCAGAGCATACCTCACAAAGACAGACATGTAGCAAAAGCAATGAAGTTGTAAAAGTTATGAAGATTTTTTCTTTTGGATGCAAGACACACATTTTAAAGCTAGGTAAGAGTGTTCAAGCCTGTGTTATGGATGTCATGGAAACTGCACCAGTCTTTGATTTAAGTGACTTACTGTGACTACATGATATATGTATTTGGCAAGGATTATAGTCATTATTACACTACATTTCCTTTCTACATTAATGAGTTGCACATTTCTGAAAAGGATTATAGCCTATCTTTTGATACACTACATGCGATGATTGGCACAAATGTATTATACAAGTCGATGATCCAGCAAATCCCCCTCCAAAACGGCCGCCATTTGGAAAATGCCAGCAGCTGGAATATGCAAGTCAACTTTATAACTGAAACTCCAAATGCACGAATGTATTTCTTAATGTTTTAATCGTCAATACACGTAATATGATTTTAATGTATCATCATTAATCATGATAAGCATGGTTTGGGTTTGGAAATTATGGTTAAAAATAGTAAACCGAAAAAAGGTATTGAAGACATTTTCAAAACCCAATAATGGATAAACTAATCACCCCAGGTGGAAAAACTATTTAGTTGTGGAATGCACTTGAAGAAAGCTTTCATTTGATATATGACATGACATGATAAACTTAAAAATAAAAATTATTTATTAATTTACCAAAACGCCAGCGGCCATCTTGGAAATGGCGGCCATTTTGAAAAAGCCACCAGCTAGAATTTGCAGAACTTTGTGCCATTGATATAAGGACAATATTTTAAAGGTATTCAGAGAAAATCAGCTTTCTACTATTTTTTTCCACCTCATGTCTAATGGTCCTGGCCTACTTCTCCACTTTAGTAAAACAGACAATAGGTCAGGCACCAAGTTAGCTGTGATTCGTGCTGCTGATAGTCCTCCAGTATACCTTCAGAGCAATTTCAAGTGAGTGCAGATTCAGCAACGCAGACTACAACACTGTCTGCCATGAAGCAGCAATCCTATTATATAGCACTTAGGACAATACCTGTTGTGTTGAAGAGTGGCAATAGAAAGTTGATGGTTAATGCACTTTTGGACGATGCCAGCACTCAAACTTACATTAATGAGAGTGTTGCTTCTGAGTTAGGGCTTTCAGGTCAAACACAGCATGTGTCCGTGAATGTCTTGAATAGTAAAACCGAATCTTTCAGCAGTATGACTGTAGAGCTTGGTCTTGAAAGTATTGATGGCTCATTGGATGCTTCCTTGGTGGCTATGACAACTAGCAAGGTCACGGGAAGCTTGAAAGCTATTGATTGGCAAAAGTATGCTAAGCGCTGGCCTCATCTGAAAGATATTCACTTTCCTAAAGTAGCTTCAAAGCCAGTTGCAATTTTCTTTTTAAATTAGGCATATCAATTAAATATCTCGCCCCTAATGGCTGCAATACTGCCGAAGCGGCGTTAAACAATAACTCACACACTCAAAGCCAGTTGTAGACAACCTTATTGGAGTAGATTTTATTATCCACAGCTTCACACTTCACGTGGTGACGTCTGTGGGAACGCTGGTGACCCAATAGCTCGTTTGACTCCACTTAGATGGACTTGCATTGGCAACATCTCAGAAGGTCAATCTGATGGTCCCAAAACTTTCTTTGTTGGTAACAATGAAGTTTAAAGTCCTCCTTCCATTGAAATGGATCACATTCTCCAGAAGTTCTGGGAAATCGAAAGCTTTCCATCAGACAAACCAGCTTTGTATGCCAATGAACAATTAGCAATCGAGTCTGTAAATAAATCCATCAGCTACTCCAATGAGAGGTATGCAGTAGGCATTCCATGGAAACATGATCCTTGTGATCTTCCAGACAATTACCTTGTGGTTTACAATCGTCTTGAGAATGTGGAGAAGAAACTCTCCAAGGACGAATCCCTTTCCCAAGCCTATGATGCTGTTATAGAGCAGTGCCTTCACAAAGGATATATTCGGAAAGTTCACGAAAGTGACAGACAGAACACACAGTGGTATCCTCCACATTTCCCGGTAGTCAAAATGGACAGGGAAACAACCAAAATCCGGATTGTATTTGATGCGTCTGCCAAATGCAAAGGTGTTTCTCTGAATGATTTCATTCACCCTGGTACTAAATTACAGAATGAGCTGTTTGAAATTCTGATTAGATTCCGTAGGTCTTCAGTGGGAGTCATCTGTGACATCGCTGAAATGTATCTCCAAATCGAGGTATTGCAGAAGGATAGGTCTTGCCTCCGATTTCTTTGGAGGTCATTGGACTCAAAACCTGAACCAACTGTGTATGAATTCTCTCGTGTCGTTTTTGGTCTCAATTGTTCTCCTTTCCTAGCATAGTTTGTATCACAGGAGCATGCTAGAAGAATAAAGAAGTT
The DNA here is from genome assembly GCA_936450465.1 of Gibbula magus. Classification (NCBI taxonomy): domain Eukaryota; kingdom Metazoa; phylum Mollusca; class Gastropoda; order Trochida; family Trochidae; genus Gibbula; species Gibbula magus. The sequence continues at coordinate 24,338,554 of OW388298.1, read as the reverse complement.
AATCCATTGGCTGCAGAGGTTGTGTCAAAGTCCACTTACATGGATGACAGCATGGATAGCGCCTTTAGTGACACAGAGGCAATAGAGCTCTATGAGCAGTTGAAACACCTTTGGACAACTGCAGGAATGCATGCAAGAAAATGGATATCCAACTCATGTGAAGTTCTCAATGAAATTCCTGTCACAGACCGACTGAAGGAAGTACAGATTCAGTCCTCTGATCTCCCTTTGACAAAAGCTCTTGGGTTGATCTGGAGCGCAGAGACAGATCAGTTTCAGTTCTCTTACCCCTTCCAGAGTACTTCTTTGAGTTTGACAAGAAGGAACTTTCTGAAAACAGTTGCTAGGCTTTTTAAACCACTTGGTCTCATAGCACCATTCATCATTCGAGCAAAGATTCTTCTTCAACAGATGTGGGTCTCTGGCATTGGATGGGATGACAACATAGGTCCTGACTTGGAACACGGGTTTGGCAGTGGATCATGGAGATTGATATGTGCAAGTTCCTTCAAATACTTAGGTCTATACACTTTGTTCCCGAGGTGAGCTTGTGCAAACTCCACGTGTTTGTTGATGCTTCACAGGAAGCATATGGTGCTGTGATTTAAGCTGTCACACAACACCCAGACGAAGTCGCCAGTACTCTGGTTGCCGCAAAAGCTCATGTTGCACCACTGAAAACAGTTAGCATTCCAAGATTGGAATTGGTTGCTGCTGTACTTGGTGTCAAGCTTTTGATGACCGTTATCAAAGCCTTGAATGTTGCAGTTAAATGTGCCACCCTGTGGTCAGACAGTATCAATGTTTTGTAGTGGGTAAAGAATCAGAGTCGTAGCTTCAAGTCCTTTGTAGCAAATCGAGTAAGCTACATTCAAGAATATACACATCCTAGTCAGTGGATGTATGTTCCCACAAAATGCAATCCTGCTGATGTATTGACTAGAGGTGCACACATACAGTCACTGTTATACGACAGTTGGCTGCAAGGTCCAGATTCTTCCGTATGGCTCATCTGGTCAGCAAACTCGATTCAGATCATGTGAACGACTCGTTAGGTAGCAAAGGCATTGTCTGGAAGTTTAATCCACCCTATGTTCCTCAGTTTGGGGGTGTATTTGAATCGATTTTAAAATCAGCAAAAAGGGCTATCTTCGCGATATTGGGTGGAGCTGATATCAATGATGAAGAGCTGATGACAGCTTTTACATCCACAGAAGCATTGATGAATTCCAGACCGCTGACTTATCAGAGTTCGCATCCTCTCGATCAGGAACAACTCACTCCGAATCACTTCCTACATGGCCAAATGGGTGGTGAATTCGCGCCAGAGTGTGACTCACTTCATCCACAAAAGCGGTGGCGCCGAGTACAGGAATTGGTAAGCCATACCTGGAAGAGGTGGATGAACGAATGGCTACCCACATTGAATTGTAGAAAAAAGTGGTTTGTTTCTGAGAGGAATCTCCAGATCGAAGATGTGGTTGTAATAGTGTCGACGGACACTCCTCGTGGTCAGTGGCCATTGGGGTGCATCACAAACACATTTCCTGGATCGGACAAACAAGTTCG